>CM060920.1:562261360-562861360 GCA_030737875.1 Allium sativum | reverse complement strand
TTCTAGTTATATATATACTAGGATGCAGACGGTGCTTAGCAGCACCCGACACCCGTCATCCACAGACCATGGATGGCTTGTTTGTTTGATTGATGTGTTGTGAAAATTGTTTGTGATGTTGATGTGAAATCGATAATAAAATGTAGATGATTGAAATAAATTAATTATCGTTAAAAAAAATATAATTTTTAACGTGAATGTGAATAAATAAATAATTATAAACAAATCGGTCGATTTGTTTATATACACTGATTTGACTAATATTGATTGGGTCGATAAATTTTACACATCGCCCAACTGCACAAATAATATTCAGTGTTTGTTGATTTGAAACCCCACACGGATGTTGGGATGATATTTGGCGTACACTAATCCCAATTATTTAATTGTATGTCGATCGATTGGTTGACAGGCTGTGTAAGCGTTAATTATTAATAGTTGATGCTTATGCAGTTGTGTGGTGCACCTTGGATGATGGTTGATTGTTTATCATTGCTATTATATACATGTGTTGTATGGAATCCATATAATTAACATTATATGGTGATTGATTGGGCCTCATTCCAATCGGGAAAATAATGAATATTATAAAAGAAAATTCATGTGTTGAATATAAAAATAGTCATGTGTCGACGATGTTCATGTGTTGAAACTATTCATGTGTTGAGTAAAATATTTTAATAATAAAATTACATCTTTATCATATTTAAAATTAGAACTACTTTACGGTTGAAGTCTAATTAAAAATCAAACGATAGATACCACAATTTTATAAAATATTTTACATAACAAAAATAGTCGTGTGTTGACAGTACTCATGTGTTGAGATTAGTCGTGTATTGAAAGCAATATAGATTCATGTGTTGAATAGAATATATATTCATTTGTTGAATAGAATAACAAATTTATTGAAATGTATAAAGCCGTGTTGATTAGAGTTGCGCTATTTTGACGTGAACGATATTTATATCGGTTATATTCATTTTTATAATGAATATAGAAAAGGTAGAGATTTCAAAATACAACGTTTTGAAAATATTATCATTTATATACTAATGATATGAAATATTCAATTTTGATTTGAAATTGAATACAGAGTTGAAATGGTTTTGAAAACGAATTTAAAATGATTTATAAAATACGTTTTAAAAAGTAAATCGACGAAATATATATAATATATATATATATATTATATATAATGGCCTGAATAGAACGCGCCGCGCCGCTGCAGTTCGTGAAATTCGACCATTGACTTCGAATGGACATTACGGGAGATCCGACCGTCGGATTCTCCTAAAACCGGAACCGTTGGGTTCGTATCGAAAAGAGCTTTCCAATGAATATTAGAAATTTGAGATCTAATGGTTGGATTTGGAATTATGTCCAAATCAAATTTGGAAAAGGTCGTTGTAGGTGCAGTTCGATGGCCGTTGATGGAAATCGATGGTACGGGCCTTGATAAAATTATTAAAAATATTAATAATTTGTATAAAATCATAATACGTGAATTGGAAAGAACTAGGATGAAAAACTCCACATTTGAAATGATAAAAATAGATTTTTATTGAAATGAACTAGTTTTGAACTAGAATTAAAAATCAATTTATTTTTGAAATAAATAAATTGAATTTGAAAGTGATTTTAAAAATAATCAATATTCCCAATACGTGAATTGGACTAGAGTTGAATCGAAATTATCTTCGGAATATTTCGATGTTGGATTTCGTGACTATACAGATATTGTTATGGTAATTTGAAAGATATATTTTATATCGTTATCTCCAATACGATATATGTTGGTTTCAGAATTTGATATTGAATATAAGCCGATATATTTACTATTCAGAGCCTTGTATTTAATATCAAATGTGATTTGGGTTTATCGTGAATCGTGTTTTATATGACATTGGTTCTTTAACCCAGTTAAAGACAAGATGTTGATTTTTGAGAAGATTAAAACTAAGTGGAGTTTTAATGAATCTTTAATTAGATTGAAAGTTAATTGATAGTTTAAATTATCAAATCTGAAAAGGGATCGAGAATGGAGTATCACCAGTTTTGCTCCAAAGCGATAGTTAAATCTTTAATTAGGTTTGAACGTGAAATGGTAATTAATTTTACCGATAACACCATGGTGTTAGATATGAAGTATTACCAGTTTTGCTCCATGGGATGAATAGGTTGTGTAACGGCCCGCCCCGCACTAGCCGACATTTCCCCGAAATGCGCTGTGCCGATGTCCAACTAGCACGGGACGGTCGCCAAAAGAAAAGAATGAACTAACAAAGGAACCTGTAGAATGTCTCACAGCGCATGGAATAAAATATAATAATAACATAACTTTGACATAAAACAGGCGAGACAGTGCATAAGCTGAAAACTAAACCAACATGACCATCACAGTAGCGGAAATCCAAATACAGCTTATGATCCAAACCATCATTATTACAACTTTCAAAACTGTCTCTAAAGCAAATGAAAGAAAAGGTACACTACTAATGCCCAGAGTAGTGACCACCAGCGACACAGGGAGAATATCTATATATATCATACGTGGAAGCCTCCTGCTCGTCTCCGGATCAGCTACTCGTGCATACCACCTAACCTGTCTCTAGTCTGCTCGTGTGAGCACCCAGAGTAATAAGAAGAGACATAAAACTCTGGGTCAGACAAAAGTCTGGTGTGAGCGATAAGCAGCTAAACAAAACAGAACAATAACAGGTATAATCCAACCTGAACCTGGACCTGCAACCAAAGAGTTAGCACTACATACTGTACAATACTCTAAGGTGCCACTAAGCATAAGGTGTAAAGATACGGGGGAGGGGTGTGTATGTCATGGTGATGTCAAACAAATCAAGCATAGCAACCATCCTCACATCTCTCACTCAGTGCGTAAAGCATACAATATCCACTACTTTGGTCACCTAATCCTTTGGGCCTTGACGAAGTCCAACTTCGTATAACTACACTACGAGCCCCTAATCCATCTCTCAGTGATGAACCAAAGTTATGGACACCGATAACCCCTTTGCACACGTCCTGCAGCAAAGCCCAAATCATGAAGTGAACTCATTGGTTCCCATCTGGATCCTGAGCTCTAACTTCTCCTTTGGACTACCTTTGCATCTCGGGTTTTGGTCGTCATCTTCATTCGGATCGGTCTTCCTTCAGTTCTTCTCCTCGGATCGTGCTACCCTGAGTGGTTTGGTTCGGTTCGCGCTTACCATCGGATCGTGGTCACCACCTGAAGACGGTTCGGGTCACCAACATCAACTCGTGGTCCTCCAGCTCCATCGAATCGGTTCGAGTACCCTTCAGCGGATCGGGTCGGGGTCTCTAAGTCCATCGCCACGGATCGGTTCATGACAAGCTCCTTCGGGTCGGGTCGCGCTTCATCAGTTCGTGGCGCCCCTGTCGGATCGGCGTCGTGCTTCCTTCTGGCGATCGGAGCTGCTAGCGGATCGTGAAGGTGGATCGTGGTGGAGGGCTCGTGACGCAGCATCGGATCGGTTCGTGATACTCATTCGTGATCCGGGTCGAGGTACTCCAGTTTGGGGCGTAGCACTGCATCAGTTCGGGTTCGTGGGTCTAACCACGATCGGTTCGTGGGACATGGGGGCGATCCAATCCGGTCCTGTACATTTTCCTGCAACTTCTTTCAACGACTGTTTACGCCACCCGACGGCGTTTTTGAACAATCTAACTATTCTAATCAATTGCAAAGCAAACCATACAGTCATAGCAACATGTAGAAACATCCACAAACAGGAAAACAACAATATGATATGTCAAAACGGATCAAACATACCCAAAAACCCATATTTTCCCCTTAAGCATGTTTAAGCAAATCTAACGATAGGATTAACAAAACTTAACCAAATCAATCCAAATTTCTAACAGAGGTCTAAAATAATATTTAAGAATTTATACATATTTTTCCAGATTTTTAACATGCATAATTTCGCTAATTATCACTAATCACCCCTTAATCCCCTAAATTCCGGGATTAACAAAATTAGTCGAAATTAACCCAAATTCATATCAGAGGTATAAAATGGTGTTTTAGAATTTTAGGAATTTTTCTGATCCATAGTTTCGCTAATTTTCGCTAATTACCCTAACTAGCCATAATTAGTGAAAAACTAAGCAAATCACTCACCTTTGCCACAATTTAACTTTCAGAACTGAAACTCCTCTGATATAGATCCAATCTCTATGTGTTCCAGCAGCTCTATTCCAAATCCTATGCTAATTCGCCTTGATTTGATGTAGTTTTGCTTAATCTTTGATTAGAAAGTGATTAGAGGTGATTTGGAATGATTCTAGATGTTGGAGGCCATGACTAGGGTTGAAGAAAATAAGTGGCGGGTGGAAAAATGAAGTAAAAACCGAAATCCTAACCCTAGCAGCCCTTAAATACCACTAATCCCGAAATCCCCCAATGGGTCTAATTACTAACTACTCCGTTAAGCCCAATTAGCTGAAAATAACCCTTTAAACCTTAATTCAGCCATATCTCCCAAACGGTAAGTCCGTTTGACTACTATGACCACTCTACGGAAAGAGAAACCATCATCTGGAGCTAATGGAAGTGGTTTCAGGTCAAAATTCCTAACCAATCAAAAGTTATGGACGAAACAAGATCAACTAGGGGCAAAACGGTCATTTAAAAATCGGCAAAAATCATGAACATGGGAAATGACCCTACTAGTCGTTTCCCAAAGTTACATGACCATACGACTTCGTATCAAAGAGAAATAAATATTCTACGATCTTCCGATGCGTAGAATGCGGGTCGTTACACTCTCCCCCCCTTAAGAAATTTCGCCTCCGAAATTCCTTAACTAAGAAACAAACAATGGGTCTCGCATGCCTATCAACCAATTTCAAACAATCAAACATACATGATAGCACAACAAGCATATCCTAGCATGCGGTTTACTAACAAGGGAAGAACCATCGCCCCTTGGACTTTCACTAATTTCGCCGTCTCCCTTCGTAATTTCTTCGTATCGTCCTCGACAATGCGAATCGGTCTCGCGGTTCCCAACCGCCTTGGGTTATATTTCGATATCGTCCAACCGGTTTGGCGAAATAGCTAAATCAAAATCATGCGTAAACTTCCTTAACTGAGAAACATGAAATATGTCATGTACTCCTGGCATCTTTTTAGGTAAGCCAACCCCATTCGTCAAATTACCAACTACATTTCAAATGTCCTTTCAAGTCTATCCCGAATCTTGCCTACATCCATACTACACGTCCAACGTATATTCACTTCCTAGAGGCAAACTAGATCCATCCAATGACCCTAGGCACTACATCCATATCCGTACTGTACGTCCAACGTACATTCACCTTCCAAAGGTGAACTAGACCCATCCAATGAATCCAGGTACTCCACCTATATCTGTACTGTACGTCCAACGTACATTCACCTTCCAAAGGTGAACTAGACTCATCCAATGAATCTAGGTACCCTACCCATATCCGTACTGCACGTCCAGCATACATTCACCTTCCAAAGGTGAACTAGACTCATCCAATGAATCTAGGTACTCTACCTATGAGTCCAAGTCCAACTTGAAGCTCCTATTTCCGCTGAATCTCCAAGATCAACGGACGCTCCACAATTCCCAAACATACTTCAAGTCTAACGTAAAGTATCTTCGTATCCGTTATATCACCATGACTAACGAACTCGTCCCATTTCCATTCAACAGAATCCTACAGGTGATAGTCTACTCAAAAGAAGAAAGGTAGGAACAAACATAACAACCATAGCATCCATCAAACAAGTCGTATCTATCACCTGCTAAAAGCCATGAATACATCAATATCTATAAGTCTGGTCCAACCAACATCAATAACTAATGGAAGCCTAGCCTCCAAACGGACTACCGTACGTCCAACGCACGTTTATCCTCCAAGGATAACTAGATCACGTCCAACGGATCCAAGGTAACGGGCGTCCCCAGATACCCCTGCTTTTAGTCCACCTGAAACACTCGAGTCCTACCCAAGTCTATCCCTTATCTTGCTGCCCTCTCGAGTCCAACCCGAGCCAATCCAATTCCTTGCAGCTTCCTCGAGTCCATCTCGAGTCAATCTATCACCCATAAACTCCGACCCAGTCTTGAGTATCCATTACCTACAAACTCTAGTCCAACGTGAGTCGTCTCCCTATTCGTTGCATCTCTAAGATCAATCGAACATCTACTTTCTTTTACGAGTTCAAGTCCAACTTGAACCGTCCTAACCTTCGTTGTATCTTCCATGATCAACGAACACATCCTATTCCTTCAAAAAGAACATCAACATAGGGTCCTAAACAATCCATTGCTTCGCATCTTTCTCGAGTCCCACTCGAGTCATCTCATAACTCTATCGAGTCTAACTTGGGCAGTCCATACCATCGAATAGTCTTATCACGTCACGGCTGCCCATCACTGCTCGAGTAAACCAAGATATCATCCAATGAAAATCACAACAACCACTTATCTCTCACGCAGACCATCCTAGTCGACCTCGACATTCCCCGAGCACAAGCCCCAAAGGCCTAAACCAATATCAGACAAGCACCCAAGGAACATCTCCTCCGAGTTCAGACAATCTACGTGAGATGATATGAGCAAAACATCCAAACACTCAAGCATCCATAACTGACTCTGGCTATCCTCGCCAATCTTGCTTGAAACTATCGTCGATCGCATGTTCAAGTCCTGACCAAACTACTGTACATCGAATGTACATTTGCTTCTTTAACTCTCGTTATCATCTTCATCATAAGGTAGGCGATCCAATACCACCTTTCGTCCATTATCCACTCTAATGGTCGTCAAAGACTCTTCACAATCTACTATCACTCCATACATTTGGAGTCAATCGACTCCCAAAATCAAGCCAACCCTAGTAAAGCTCGAAATAAAGCAATCAAAACAAACATACATCCATGACTCGATAAGACCAAATTACAACAAGTCATACTAAGGTTAGTCAAACCACCTATCGGGCTTGTCACTACTAAAGGTCTATCGACTACCTCGGGTTCCAATTCCAACCTATCTACCAGGTCACTAGGTACGAAGGAATGGGAAGTCCCGATATCAAACAAAGCTAGAACATGAACATCTTAAATAGAAAGCATACCTCGAATAACGACACCTTTTTCCTTCTGCGCCGCAGTTGGGGCATTCGACGAAGAAGGAACAGCGTTGATAGCATATGCTTTCACGATCTGCTTCTCCCTAGGAGGTTGTGGACATTCATTCTTGTGATGTCCCACCTGGCCACAATTAAAGCACTTCCTTTCCCCAGGCTTTTCTCGACAATCTCTGGCATAGTGGCCCTTCTTGCCACAACTAAAGCACTCGCCATCTTTCTTATTCTTCTTACTTTGACCATCCATGGTTTGGTCTTGTTTTCTCTTATTCTGGGAATTATTCTTGCCTCCACCGCCTGCTTGCGGCTATGGCTCCTCTGCAGGTGCAGTAGCGACCTCAGTCTTTGGCCTAGGGTAAAGACTCTCTGACCTTAATGCCTTTCCTATAATTGATTCAAATGTCTCATCGATGTGGTTTATAAGCCTTTTCCCCAAGTACCCATCTAAACCAGTTATGAACTTCTCGTTCTTCTTCTCAGCAGTATCAATCAAAGATAACCCATATTTAGACAAAGTGTCGAACTCAGCAACATATTCTGAAACTGTCCTTCCATTCTGCTTAAGCTCCAGAAAACTTCTAAACAATTCTGACTTTTGTGCAGCTGGGATAAACTTATCGCTGAAGCGAGCCTTAAACTGATCCCAAGTAATCTGATCTTCTGGAGTTGCTGCCTTAATAGCATTCCACCAATTCATCGCCCGTCCTTGCAGCTGACGGGACGCTAGCCTTCTTTTCATTGCGTCTTCGATACCCAAGTCTTCGAAGATACATTCACAACTATCCAGCCAATCCTGAACATCCGTAGCCGACTCTGTTCCGTGGAACGGCTTCCCACCAAGACTAGTATAATCCTTGTTAAGCTTGGCGAAATCGGCCCTAGGCGCCTGCACTACTGGACCACCACCATTAGCAGTATTAGGAACTGCTCCTTGAACATCTCTGATCATCTCTCTCATAAAGTTAGTAAACATCGTCCTCATGTCAGTAGCGTTTCCATTATTGGCTCCTCTACCAGTACCCCTCGTATATCGGCTCATCGTTCAATCTGTAAAGAGAAAACGATTAACCATCTCCATAGTGGTACTAGTGCAGTGCGACTTCATCCTTACATATACTACTAGTATATATATATAGTTTTTGAAAACAAAAATATCACAAATACGCGCTCTCATATACGTACTACCTCTCCTTGGTGTCTTTCCCTAGGTTAACTGCGCAACCTAGAGCTCTGATACCAAATGTAACGGCCCGCCCCGCACTAGCCGACATTTCCCCGAAATGCGCTGTGCCGATGTCCAACTAGCACGGGACGGTCGCCAAAAGAAAAGAATGAACTAACAAAGGAACATGTAGAATGTCTCACAGCGCATGGAATAAAATATAATAATAACATAACTTTGACATAAAACAGGCGAGACAGTGCATAAGCTGAAAACTAAACCAACATGACCATCACAGTAGCGGAAATCCAAATACAGCTTATGATCCAAACCATCATTATTACAACTTTCAAAACTATCTCTAAAGCAAAAGAAAGAAAAGGTACACTACTAATGCCCAGAGTAGTGACCACCAGCGACACAGGGAGAATATCTATATATATCATACGTGGAAGCCTCCTGCTCGTCTCCGGATCAGCTACTCGTGCATACCACCTAACCTGTCTCTAGTCTGCTCGTGTAAGCACCCAGAGTAATAAGAAGAGACATAAAACTCTGGGTCAGACAAAAGTCTGGTGTGAGCGATAAGCAGCTAAACAAAACAGAACAATAACAGGTATAATCCAACCTGAACCTGGACCTGCAACCAAAGAGTTAGCACTACATACTGTACAATACTCTAAGGTGCCACTAAGCATAAGGTGTAAAGATACGGGGGAGGGGTGTGTATGTCATGGTGATGTCAAACAAATCAAGCATAACAACCATCCTCACATCTCTCACTCAGTGCGTAAAGCATACAATATCCACTACTTTGGTCACCTAATCCTTTGGGCCTTGACGAAGTCCAACTTCGTATAACTACACTACGAGCCCTTAATCCATCTCTCAGTGATGAACCAAAGTTATGGACACCGATAACCCCTTTGCACACGTCCTGCAGCAAAGCCTAAATCATGAAGTGAACTCATTGGTTCCCATCTGGATCCTGAGCTCTAACTTCTCCTTTGGACTACCTTTGCATCTCGGGTTTTGGTCGTCATCTTCATTCGGATCGGTCTTCCTTCAGTTCTTCTCCTCGGATCGTGCTACCCTGAGTGGTTCGGTTCGCGCTTACCATCGGATCGTGGTCACCACCTGAAGACGGTTCGGGTCGCCAACATCAACTCGTGGTCCTCCAGCTCCATCGGATCGGTTCGAGTACCCTTCAGCGGATCGGGTCGGGGTCTCTAAGTCCATCGCCACGGATCGGTTCGTGACAAGCTCCTTCGGGTCGGGTCGCGCTTCATCAGTTCGTGGCACCCCTGTCGGATCGGCGTCGTGCTTCCTTCTGGCGATCGGAGCTGCTAGCGGATCGTGAAGGTGGATCGTGGTGGAGGGCTCGTGACGCAGCATCGGATCGGTTCGTGATACTCATTCGCGATCCGGGTCGAGGTACTCCAGTTTGGGGCGTAGCACTGCATCAGTTCGGGTTCGTGGGTCTAACCACGATCGGTTCGTGGGACATGGGGGCGATCTGATCCGGTCCTGTACATTTTCCTACAACTTCTTTCAGCGACTGTTTACGCCACCTGACGGCGTTTTTGACCAATCTAACTATTCTAATCAATTGCAAACCAAATCATACAGTCATAGCAACATGTAGAAACATCCACAAACAGCAAAACAACAATATGATATGTCAAAACGGATCAAACATACCCAAAAACCCATATTTTCCCCTTAAGCATGTTTAAGCAAATCTAACGATAGGATTAACAAAACTTAACCAAATCAATCCAAATTTCTAACAGTGGTCTAAAATAATATTTAAGAATTTATACATATTTTTCCAGATTTTTAACATGCATAATTTCGCTAATTATCACTAATCACCCCTTAATCCCCTGAATTCCGGGATTAACAAAATTAGTCGAAATTAACCCAAATTCATATCAGAGGCATAAAATGGTGTTTTAGAATTTTAGGAATTTTTCTAGATTTTTCTGAGCCATAGTTTCGCTAATTTTCGCTAATTACCCTAACTAGCCATAATTAGTGAAAAACTAAGCAAATCACTCACCTTTGCCACAATTTAACTTTCAGAACTGAAACTCCTCTGATATAGATCCAATCTCTATGTGTTCCAGCAGCTCTATTCCAAATCCTATGCTAATTCGCCTTGATTTGATGTAGTTTTGCTTAATCTTTGATTAGAAAGTGATTAGAGGTGATTTAGAATGATTCTAGATGTTGGAGGCCATGACTAGGGTTGAAGAAAATAAGTGGCGGCTGGAAAAATGAAGTAAAAACCGAAATCCTAACCCTAACAGCCCTTAAATACCACTAATCCCGAAATCCCCCAATGGGCCTAATTACTAACTACCCCGTTAAGCCCAATTAGCTGAAAATAACCCTTTAAACCTTAATTCAGCCATATCTCCCAAACGGTAAGTCCGTTTGACTATTATGACCACTCTACGGAAAGAGAAACCATCATCTGGAGCTAATGGAAGTGATTTCAGGTCAAAATTCCTAACCAATCAAAAGTTATGGACGAAACAAGATCAACTAGGGGCAAAACGGTCATTTAAAAATCGGCAAAAATCATGAACATGGGAAATGACCCTACTAGTCGTTTTCCAAAGTTACATGACCATACGACTTCGTATCAAAGAGAAATAAATATTCTACGATCTTCCGATGCGTAGAATGCGGGTCGTTACAGGTTTGGATTGGGAAATAAAATAAATAATTACTTCGGTGTGGTTCGCTAATCCCGACTAGTTTGGAAAACCATAAAATGGTTTGAAATGATATCCAAAGGAAGATTAAAGAATAAATTTAAAAGAATTTATCTTGGATAAAATTAATGGGAACATTTCCCTAAGAATGTGATTTTGTGAATAAAAGAATATTCTGAATTGGAATGAGGCGTTCGTTGTGTTTGTGTAACATTTGTTTATTATATACGTGGGTTATTCAGAAAGGCCGGGTTATACCCATTCTGAATAACCGATTCGACGAGATGTCGAAGATGAAGACGGTGGTTGAAGACCGGAAGTCTTCACATCGTTTGGGTGATTACTGATGATCTCGATTGGGCTGTACACCCAAGATCAGGGAAACAGTTGGTGATCATCCAGACGTACTTGGAGATGGATGGATATGCGAGGAAAGTGCCTCCGGTTTCGTTCAGACCCAGAACGAACGTGTAAATGGATTGTGTGTCTGACACTGGATTTTATTCTGTGTTGACTGATCTCTATTAAATATACATATGTTTGGCAGTGGAGAATTTATTCTCTTGCTTAACGCCCTTCTCTGAGACGTACGAGCTCAGAGGTTGTATATCGATGGACATCAGTCGCATGGAGTGAATTGCCAGTGTGGCACGCGTAAGTGGCAATTGATCAAGGCTTCTGTTGAAAAGCAAAGTCTTGTGGTTGATGATCAAAGCACGGCCTGTGTGGCGCAGCTTTGTGTATAACGTGAATTTGCGAGCCTCACACCTCGGTATGAGTCAAAACGGGATACAGACCCAAGGAGTGCACGACGTTTCTTTCTAGCTATGGTGGTGTCAGTGACCTACCAGCCCTGGCATTTATATACTTTTCACCTGTGTGGTTGTTGGATACGAGGCGCCTCGGATATAGGTCTGTAAGGACCGGGAAACGTGTGTTCAGGAATAATTAATCCTCAAAAGTAAGAGAGGACCGGCCTTGGAGGTTCCAAAGGATCATAGTGGGGTCCTGAGGCATTTGCTAGAGTGTCTCGAATCGGAGAGGAGCTTTCCCCTTGCCTCGACTCATGATGGAATCCAATTTCCAATACGTGTGTTTCGGTTTTATTTGTAGAGCCTAGTATGACGACATAGTGGGATGGGGCGCTTATGCCGTCTATGATTTATATTTATGATTGAAATTGTTTTGACACTATACACCTATAATAGTATCAAATAATGTGTTTTAAACGTATCAAGCATGCTTTGGCTGTTATAAGGTAAAAACCCTATCCTCCGGCTTGCGTTGCATTGTGTGATGGGACCTGGGTCTTATAACATCTTCATTTTTTTTATTTAGCATTGCGATGTTTGTTCTATGCACTGGTATTCTTGGGAGGAAACCCGTTCCGTGTTATACGGCGTGGTCCCTTGATTTACCAAACTTTAAAACCAATATTAATAACTGTTTTAGTTCTCACACCAGTCACATGACTGACCCGGAGTTTATTGTTTTAACCTAAACTCTGGGTGCCCCTATTTTCGACACGGGCAGCTAGTAGTTTTGGTTTTGCAGATTTATATTCACAGGGTCCTGATTTATAGCTGGAACGATGCTCGGAAAGCTCTGTATCCGTGCATTACTTCTAGTTGTGTTTTCTATTGTTTTTCCACTGCTATGTAATTGATTGTAATATCTGATATTTATTGAATGTAATTTATTCATTTATACTCTGTATATTCTTGTATCTGATGGAATTGTTGTAATAACAATGAAATGTTCTTCCGTTTGCGTTCCGATGTGTGTTGTTCTCATCTCAATCCGGGCTTTCCTTCACGGGGGAGTTCCGGTCGTTATAAAACAAGACTACCAAAGAAAGCAGCCCAGCCCACATACATATACACAGCCATAGAATTCTGTGATATGTGTAACATTTTGGCGCTAAAATATCATAACATAAGCGAAATTTTAAAGGAATTTTTTATGATTGACTGAGTGATTAATATATCAGTAGCAGTGAATGAACTAAAGCAAAAAGGAAATGCTTGATATAGAATAATGAAAAAATCACAAGTTATTGATAAAGATAAAATTATTTATCTTTTGACATAATTATTTAAAAAGACAAATGTACTTATATTTTTTTACTTTATTAAGAACACTTAAAGCATTTAAAAAATAAACATAATATTTTCAGTAAAAAAAACTAACGCGTATATCTTCTTTATGAAAATATCACAAGTTAATGAAAAAGATAAAACTATTTATCTTTTAGCCTAATTATTTAAAAAGATAAATGTAGTTATATAATTATTTAAAGAGGCACGCTCCATGACACCCCAAATTCCTAGCACCCCATTTGTACAATTTTTATAGCCACAAGTTTATAATTAATTAAGTTAGTGGGAAGAGAGAGAGTTAGTGGGAGGAGAGAGAAAGAGGAATGTGTGGTGGAAATTAGGGAGGCTAAAGGGATGCTATACTATTTGGGGTGCTCTTGATCCTATCCCTTGTTTAAAAAGATAAAATTCTTGAAGTATTTAAAATAATAAACATATTCCATAAAGCATAATAGTTTTACAATCTTATTGAAAAAACTAATATGTATATGTTGTTGTATAGAAAAAAAACATAAGTTCTTTAAAAAGATAAATGTATTTATCTTTTTTCCTATTTTATTAAAAAAGTACTTGAAATAATAACATAATCCATAAAATGCATAATAATTTTACAATATATAGTAAAAATGTAATACATACATGACGTTGTATGGAAAAAATTTAACTTGTTTATAAAGATAAATATATTTATCTTTTTTCCTAATTTATCAATATAAAGTTGTTGTATGGAAAAAACATAAGTTCTTTAAAAAGATATATATATATATATATATATATATATCTTTTTTCCTATTTTATTAAAAAACTACTCGAAATAATAAACATAATCCATAAAATGTATAACAATGTTACAATATTTAGTTAAATAGGTTAAAAGTTGAAAAATATTTAGGATTATTTATATGACTGAATGTAATTTCTTTTTCAGCAATTTCAGTCATGTTGTGTTTCTCTTTCAACCTAACTTAAAGTTCCACTCTTAATTTTTTATCAACTTGTAATAGTATTTCCTTCAACTGAAGATTCTTTCCCAACTCTACGACTTTTTGTTTCAAGTTTGCAATTTCTTTTTCTTTCTATTCAACTTGACTATTTAGACAGTGTTCTTCCTTCTCCTCTTCTTGGTTTTCACTTGTACCCTCTCTTTTTTTGTTCTTCCATATTTTCTTTAACTTTCAGTAGCAACTTGTTTTCATCTTGCAAATGGAAATGGAGCAGTGCTACAGTATCTCATTTTTTTGTTGCAATGCATTTTTGCCTCGGTTTTTCCGGTGGAAATTCAATGGAGCCCATGCATTTTGCTCTCATTCGCAGTTTTTGACAAAATATACTTCAAGTACAGTAGAATTGTTGAACGGTATGTAGTAAAAACAGTGGAGAGGTATTTTCAAAATAATAGCTTCACACTTTAACAGGAAATTCAATGATTTATATGGTTGAATAACATTGATCTTTGCGCATAGCATACACAGAAGACATAGCCAGTAAACCGTGCAACAGAGGATACAAAAAGCTAAAAGAATTTCTCAGATAAGCCTGACTAACAGAGAAAGTTAAACCTTTAGCAAAAACCAACTAAAAAGGGCAATGTACATGAAAGGATACAAAAGAGGTAAAAAAAACAGCCTTACCATTACAGA
This sequence comes from Allium sativum, assembly GCA_030737875.1. Classification (NCBI taxonomy): domain Eukaryota; kingdom Viridiplantae; phylum Streptophyta; class Magnoliopsida; order Asparagales; family Amaryllidaceae; genus Allium; species Allium sativum. Next base: position 562,846,572 of record CM060920.1, on the reverse strand, counting down.
CGAATAAAATTACACAAATGAATATGAAAGTTACATTGAAACAAAAATGCTCGCTCACTGAATAACGTCCAAAAAAAAGGCACTATAACTTAGCACCTAATCCTCTAAAACTTAGGTCTTCTAATTGACTTCAAAGTCTTAATTAAGAATTCCTAGTCATTTTCTACCCAGCTCTTTACCCACCACAAAACCCATGCTTTTCATCGTTTTGGATCCAAATCCACTGGTATGTTTCTCAAAAGATCCAACCTGTTTGTGATCCGATTTCTTCACGATGTGCTCTTCCTTGCATGGTCCTCCTCCTTCGCTTCCCTAAACTGGTTACCCAATCCAAAGGACTCTTTGAACGAGCTTAATAGGCTGAACAATCCCTTGCCCATTTTTGCCTAGCCCTGTACCCTCGATGAAACCCATTTTAGCTAGCATTTTTGAGCCAAAAGGCCCAAAACCAGTTGTATGCAACTCAAAAGCCCCAACTTTTAACGTGATTTCAGTTGTTTCATCATTTGGTTTGCTTCTACTTCTGCTTTGATTTTCAGTTGAGGTAATTGCGGAGTCCGTTCGAATGGTTCAAGAAGAGACAAATGGCACTGGCTTGTTTGAGTATCTACCCTTGGTTTTTTCAAGTTTTGGTGGAGCAGAATATCGAATAGAGCGCTTTTTGTTTGATTTTGGAACAGAATGGGACATAGAGAGTTTCTTGTCCGTCTTTATTTTACCTTTTGTTCTATTACACTTGCTCTTATCTCACTATCACTGAACATCGATCGCACATGTGGAAACCTGTTATAGAATGAACGAAATTATTTAATAAAGAAATCGAATATGTGAAAGTACAGTACAGATTCCCCAGTATGAGGAATAGGATAAACTGAGAACATTAACTGTCACTTTTTCTCAAAGAAAAATAATGGGAAGTTTGTTACTGCTCCAAAGTCATATTTTTTCGCAGTTTGTTACCGCTGCAAGTTCATGGTTGGTTCTTTTAGTAGGGCTATTAGTAAAAATTTCATGAAATCTCTTTTCAAATATATTGCTCTTTCATTACAATTCCCTGGTGTAGGTAAAGCTTGGCTGTTAGTCACAATGCAGGGGAAAAAGGGTTAATTTGCACTTCCAATAGAGCAACGCTAATAGGTAAAAAAAAGTCTAACAAATGTTTGAAAAATGTACAAACTTACATTACAATGTAGCTAGTACAACTCTAGCAAAGGGTCAATTTCATTTAGAAAATTTAATTAATAGTGTTAAAAGATAAATTCATTTATCTTTTCAACATATGATAAATAATTAGTTTTTCATTTTAATAAAATTCATAGTTATGTAATTGTTTAACAATATTTTGAATAAAAAGCTAATTGATACCATTTATTCACAAAAAAAAATGTGCGAAAAGATAATTGTATTTATCTTTTTGTCTGCTTGTTTTCTATGTTTTTAGTGTATTTAAAATGATATACATACTAAAGCAAGTATAATATAATGATAAATGCATAATAATTTTACGAACTTTACTAAAACACTAATATGTATATGTTTTTGTAGGAAAGAAAATTTAATTATTTAAAAAGATAAATGTATTTATCTTTTTTTCTATTTATTTCCTAATACAAAATTAAAACTGTTAAAACATAAGTTAATTTATCTTTTCAGTAAAAAAACTAATTTGTATAAATTTTTGTATGAACAACATAAGTTATTAAAAAGATAAAAGTATTTATCTTTTGGTTTACTTATTTTGTATGAAAAAATAAGTTATTTAAAAAATATATGTATTTATCTTTTTTTCTACTTTATTAGAAACAATTAAAGTATTTAAAATAATAAACATATTACATAATTGCATGATAATTTTATTGAAATATAATAATTTGTACATGTTGTTTTATTGAAATAACATAAAACGATAAATGTATTTATCCTTTTGTCTACTTTATTAAAATAAACTATTCAAAATAAGAAACATACTTCATAAATGCATAATAATTTTACAATCTTTATTAAAAAAGTAATATGTATATGTTGTTGTAAAGAAAAAACATAATTTGATTGAAAATATAAATATATTTATCTTTTTGCATACTTTATTAACAAAATACAGTATTTGTAATGATAAACATGTTAAAAAACTAATATTATAATATTTTGTATGAAACTTATATATACAAAAATCCAATTTTACAATCTAATTAAAATTTTAATATGTATATCGGTTTGTATAAAAAAACATAAGTTCCTTAAAAAGATAAATGCATTTATCTTTTTTGCCTACTTTTAAAAAAATAATATTTATAATGGTAAACATATTAAAACGTACATAACATAAGTGCATAGTAACTCAGCAATTTTTATTAAAATATAAATATGCATATGTTTTTATATTAAGTTGTTAAAAAAGATAAATGAATTTACTTTTGTCCACTTGTTTCTTATTAAAAGAACATAAGAGTATTCTCAAAAATGTATTCCATAATAGTTGAAGAACTTTTTTGAGTAAAAGCTCAACTGTTATATGTTTTTTTTTTTAAAAAATAGTTATTTAAAAAGATAAATTTATATATCATTTATGTCAATTCCTTTTCTACTTGAAACAGGTTAAAAATATCCAAAGATAAATCAATTAAAATATGTATTTATTAGAAAAAAAATGTATTTACTAAAAAACATGTATTAATTAAGTAAGGTGGGTAATTGTTTTTTGCTGAAGTGGTTTGGACCTGCTGTATTTTTAACATGTATTACAAAACTAACATGTATATTATTATATAAAATTAGATATGTATATACAAAAAGAAAATTTTACAATCAAATATTTATATACAAAACGATAATTGGAAAATGAAAACACCGATGAATGCCATTCATGATTGAAATGTAGTGTAATATTTTTTTTGAATGAAAATAAGAAAGAAAATAACAGATGAACACAACATTCACCATAACAACAGAATTGCATTGAGGATGAAATTTAAGCAGGAAATAACGCAAATAGAAACCAACAAAGTAGCAGTTGGTACATGTTGAAATACCAAAATTTTAACTGATTGTGCTTGAAATAATAAAAAACACATTTATTTTACTTACTGTAGGAGTCCATTGAGGGGTTGGCGGATTTTGTGTTGGCCGGCTATGTACATGGCAAAACGCTGCACTTTGGTGTCTTATGTTGAAACACTGTTGTCCGTTGATGTTTATGGAAATACACTATGGTGTATTTTCAAAAGCTTTTTGATCAGGCTTTGCTGAACTTCTTGTGCGCAATTTTTCCTGCATATAAACCGCAATTTTGTTAATAGACAAACTGTTAAATTTTAATAAAAAACTATTATGCTAATCTTCTAATAATAGAAAACATCATTGTTTAAAAAGATAAACGTATTTATCTTTTTTGTCTATTTTTTTTATATTAGAAAAAAACATAATAAAATAAATGATAAACATATTAAAGATTAGTTCATATAAAGATAAAATATATGTTTAAAAAGATAAAACTATTTATCTTTTTTGACAACTCTGAATCTGAAATATGCTTAAATGATAAAGTAAAACACTTAGTACATTCAGTCTAATTTTCAATATGTACTTTAATGGATAGTGCTTTAATTTATAGAATGGAAAGCATGAATACATGGTGCAGTGGATAAATAATCGTGCAAAGAGGAAAGTAAACGCCCTAACTTTAAAGAGGCATTTTCCACACCTATTCCCATTTATTCCTCAGCTTAAAATCAATTTTTATGCAGGAATAAGCACATCTACACACAAGGTGAAATGCACACTCACTACTGTTCACAAACAGACTCAGGTACACAACATGCATACTAATACACACATGCACACATACACCAAAACACAAGCACATAAAATAAACACACTGCTGGAAATACACACACCACTCTACCATAAACACAATAGCAACTAACCTATTAATATAGCAACAAACTTACATAAATTACCACATATATACTTTGCCTCATATACACACTGACACACTAGACAGTAACACTCACACTAAACATGAAGCATCAACAGTACAAAATACACACATTTATCCATGCACACAAAAAAACATGGCAGCAGCAAACACACTGGCTCTAGGTGTTATATGGGATAATGGGAGCTTGATTGCTGATGCTTGTGTGATATATGGTGATACACAGGCTATCTTCGATCATTTACCATTCTTGAACATAACATATCTATGCATATGTAATTTTCATAACCAATCATAGACATTACTCAACTATGCATAAAGACATTGCATATCTATGCATAAAGTCATTACTCATCTAAAAAGATTATTCTTATTATCTTTTTCTTATTGGTTTTTGTTACTTATTTTAAAACACAAATATGTTAACACATCTAGCATAAAAAAATACAGTATTTTTAGTAAAAGACTAATATTTATATCGACTGTATAGAAAAAACATCAATTGCTTAAAATGATAAATCTAATTATCCTTTTTGTGTATTATGTTTAAAAAAAGCATTTTAAAAACTTATATAGCATTATACCTTAACATGCCTTCTGAAATATGCTATACATGTCATATGAGTGGAAAAAACGATAAATCTATTTGTAGCTATACATTGTATCTATGATTTTGTATAATGACAACAGTCATTTAAAAAGATAATTCTATTTATCTTTTTCTTCATTATCATTATAAATTGTTTGAAATGATAAATCTATTTATCACTATACTTATTATATGTGTAAATTACTTATAGTATGCATAAACGACTAACTTTTGTGTAAAGAAATGTCGAATTCTTGCTTCGCTTTGTGTATAATTTTATTTTTAAGGTGTGTATTGATAAAGGAATTGTTGTTTAAAGTTGTAAAATACTGTGTGGGATATATCTTCTTGTGCTAATATTTTATCTTCAGTGAAATTGCTGCAGTTTATAAGTAGAAAGTGCTGATAGGAAGTATGTTTATTACATGTATGTTATATATATATGGTTTCATCCAACGACCATTTAGATGCATTTTTTATTTTGTTCACATGCTTATTGTAATGTTTGCGGTTTCAATTTAATTTTTAATCTGACATGGCATAGTTGTCTTTTATTTGTTATTGAAGTTATGTAATGCTAATTTCAATAGCAATTTATACTAAGTGTAATTTTATTTCATATTTTTGAATACTTTTCCGATTTATGCGATTTGTCTTTATTATTTAATTGAATGTATTATTTGATTGCTAAATGTTACCTACATGTAGCATTTCATTTTTATTTAACATTTATTCCTCTTTTGTATAGCACTTATCTTGAATATATTGCTTAGATGCATTTCATTTTTTATTTAACTTAAAAAAAATTCCAATTGCCTGGCACTTAGTACTGTGACAGTGCAGTTAGATAATGGATGCTTTTGGAACTAAGCAATATTACAGTTAGATAATTGATGCTTTATACTGCATAATTAAAATATTACAAGTAGCTTAAACGGCAGTAGAAGCTAAAAAAATTATCATATAGCATTAGGGTCTAAAATAACTCGGTAAAAAATAAAAAATCCTCGATGGACATCAGTAGTCAGTATTGATGTCAAATTTGGTTGCGATCATCGATTGGCATCAATTTTTAAGTACTGATCATCTTACAGATTAGAGACATGATTGGTGTTATGATGGAACAAACCAATATTTTCCTGCCAGTCCAGGGTTTGAGTGAGTCATAGAACATATCATTTCCCCTAATTTATACTTGCTTTTAATAGGGATATATTCTTCCCATTTACTGTCATAATTTCTTCCCTTTTGCTGTCATAGTCTGTTTAAACCTTACCAGAGGGTGAATTTTCCGTCATGGCTATAAAGCCGAACAAGTCACCTAGGATTATAATGATTTATGTTTGTATGATAGGCAAAATAATAATAAAGATGTATATTCTGACACCATATGAAAATAATAATAAACTCACAAGGAAACTGTTAAAAGGTATTCTGCTGTAAATTTGATGTGGTCCATCGTGTTTTTAAACTCGTCTTGTTGTTAATTGACATTAAAACAATATGGATGACATGATTTATGTTCTCATAAATTGAAGTGATCGAAAACTGGTAGTCAAGTACCCTAGAACTGGTATAAAAGATTATTTGAAAAGTAACGATGGCTGCAGCTGCAAATATAAATCTGACAAATGTAATATGCTACCTGGAGCTTCCTCCTCTGCTCGTCGCGTTGAGACATCTCCATTCTCAACTGATACAGTTCTTGGATGCTCCGCTCAAAATCTTCTTTTTGCCCATGTAGAGCCTTGAAGGCTCTCTTCCAAATTTCACCTTCTTGGAGTAATTTCGCCACTTGTTCTTTCAATGCTGTGTTTTCCTTTTTGACACTATTATGAAAATTAAAATATTTATTTAATTATTACCACATAAAATATTTTTCATGTGACGAAAAGCTGTAGGTTTTTGAGCATATCAACACTACAAGACACACAGTAAACAACAGCGGGGAAGAACAACAACCAACCAGCATTTTCTAACAGCTAGCCATTATATTAGTTCAACTAAATAATTAATAGACTTGTTAGCTCCGTCTAATCCAAAAGGCAGGCCCCTTTCTTTTTGTAGTAGGGTATTGTGAATACGACATGCTAGGTTTGACTTGCTTTCTTCATCTTTGCATGTTATCGGCGGCTGTTGGGTATTTTCTTTTGGTTGCTGTTGGTTGTTCTTGTTTGCTCTCGTTTTTCAGGGTACGCTGTTTTCCTTTGTTCGTCGTCTTGGGCATTTACTTATGGCTTATGCTTAGTTCTGGTTGTTTGTGCTTTCATTGTGGTGGTTTTCTTGTCTTGCTACTGGTCAAGTTAGTAAGCTGTCCAGCCTTTGTTGGACTGTGTCATTTGCAGTGTGATAAATAAAGTGTCAATTGCAGTGTTTTCATTGTGCCATATAATAAGCATGTAGCATTTCATTTTTTATTTAACTTAAAAATAAAATCCAACTGCCTGGCACTTAGTGCTGTGACAGTGCAGTTAGTTAATGGATGCTTTTGTAACTAAGCAATATTAGAGTTAGATAATGAATGCTTTATACTGCATAATTAAAATATTACAGGTAGCTTAAACGTCAGTAGAAGCTAAAAAAATATCATATAGCATTACGGTCTAAAATATCTCGGTAAAAAATAAAAAAAATCCTCGATGCACAAAAATAAAATATATTTTATATTGTATGTATGATTTTTTGTAAAGACATTTCTCATCTAAAAAGATAACTCATATTATCCTTTTCTTATTTGTTTTTGATAATGAAAATACATTGCTTATTTTAAAACACATGTGTTAAAACATCTAATGCATAAAAAATTACACTATTTTTAGAGGAAGACTAATAATTATATCCATTGTATAGAAAATAACATAAATAGTTTAAAATGATAAATCTATTTATCTTTTTTTTTCTATTGTGTTTAAAATAATTATTTTAAAAACATGTATAGCATTATATCTTAACACTATTTTTAAGTTAAAAACTAATAGATAAATATATTTTATATTAGAAATATAATATTTTGTATCTTCTTTATAACTTATAAGAGCATCTCAATTTATAAAAAAGATAAATATATTTATCTTTTTAGTACCCTTTTTATATAAACAACCTACATTCGGACTAGGAATTATATATTAGATGCAAAAAAAAAAAAAAACACATTCATAAATTACCTATTATATGCATAAATTTCTCTAACTGAAATTGTTTTTAACTATTTACATTGAACTCTAGTCAATCTTCATTTTGACCAACCATGGAAATTGAAATGCACACTTAATTATCAAGTCCGAAAGTTGATTCAAAATTACACTGAGATTAGATAGAAAAAGCTTATTCGGTGGAAAACTGATAAGAGCACCTCAGCTCTACGTCCAGTCTAAATATTCAGACTTTGAATGTGTATTCTCCCCAACAAACTGAAAATGAAATGAATACACCCTCAACAAACTGGATACAACGACCCAAACCATATCACCGATTGACGACCTCTCTCGTTATACATTTAACAAGATTGTAAATCTTCTACTTGAAAAAACATTGTTTATTTAAAAAGACAAATTTATTTATCTTTTTTGTGTATTACTTATTTATTACTAAAAAACACAAATAATACAAATGATAAACATATTAAAAATGATTGCTGAATAACTTTTTAAGGAAAATGCTAATATTTATATGTTTGTATAAAATACAATATCCCTTTAAAAAGATAAACATGTTTGTCTTTTTTAACAAATTCTCAATTCTAACTTCAAAAATATTAATAATTTTAAAATGTAATTGTGTTTAAACATTTCTTTGTTAATGTGCAGCAAATTGTTTGCCTTGACTTCAGCGAATCACTTAGAAATTACACAGTTGGGATAGTTAGCTACGGTCTGCAGCTGGTAAAAACAACTAATTCATAGTTTGATTATCATTATGGTTATGTCTCGGTTATGGGGAAAACTGAGAGTCTGTGTTGTAATGTTTTTTTAGGAGGCGAAAAACATAAAAATGTTTGGAACATGTTATGTAAGCCGAAATATGAAGTGGGTATTGGTCCTTGAGCACTACGATTTTTAATTATTTATTTCTAGAATAAACAAGATAATAAATGCAGGGTTGTAGATACTTGGAGGAATCAGCAACCATGGAATAGCAGTGAACTCAGCCATTAGAAGTCTTCAATGCCCTGCGTACTTCAGTAATATCAGTTTGTTGAGTTTGAATCAACTGCAAGAAAAACAGACAAAACAACCAAACATTGAATAATACATGTATTTGCTATAATATAATTCACCAATGAATCTTACATAAAGTTATCAAAGAATTAACATAATGCTAAAATTAAACCAAGCAAGCATGTTAATTAAGTCCATTTACTACAACCAAACTTTTGTTGATACACTGGCTGGATGGAATAGAACAACCATGTTTACAACTAACAAGCAAGTTTCAAGTATTATGGCAAATGATAAATTGAATATAGATTTACTACTTGAAACCAAAGAGATAAAGTGCCAAATTGACTGTATTAAATTAGAAAAACTCGGATAAGGGATATTTAGCAGAGCAAGAGCAAAGCCGAATTTAATTTTCAAGCGATTTGTTCTGATTTGCTGCAGATGGAATTTGAAGAAGATAAATACCTGCGATTTGTGCTGATTACCTGCGGTTTGCACTGATTTGTGTTGATTAGTTGAGGCTAATACAAATCCGTCTGCAGATATTAAATCGAAGTTTGAAGAAGAGGGAGATCGAAGTAAAGGAATTTGATGATCGAAATGAAGAAATTTGAAGGATTTTGCTAGGGTTTTAGTTGAGACAAGAAACGAGAAACGAGAAACGAGAAACGAGAAAAGTAGAAAACTAGCGCATATTGTCCTTAAAACTTATTTTTCTTTTGCCGTGCCCTGGAAACTAATTAGTTACAGTGGTTTGTCACTAAAACATAATTGTCTCTTCTTTACACTTGGAGAATATCCAAAGGTGGCATCATGTTAAATAATTTAACATTCTTGTTTTAATAGAATATTTGGTTAGTCCAGTAATTTCTAAAACTTCAAACTAAAGATGAATAACAGTACAAATATATATTAATTATTGCCCTCAGTAGAGTCACAAATTGAAAACTATAATATCATCAACAACATCTTATATAAGTCAATCAGCAAATACAAAAATCATAGAAACACTACAAGAAAGGTCTCAATTTGCGACGAGTATGGGCGACGGCTAGCGACGGCCAAAAAAGCGGTCGTTGCTAGCCGTCGCTTATTCTGAGAATACATTCCAACGTGGCTTTCTTCCCTGATTCAGTTGCTCCAAATTAAAAAAAAAAAAAAAAAAAGAACGAAAAACCCAATTTCTGCTGCCGTCGCCCCACCCTAAAAACTCAATTTCTTCATTCAAAACTCCATTCTATCATCCTAAATTGCTCCGGTATGTCTTCTAATCTCTAATATACGTTTAATTAGGGTTATTTAGGGTTATTGTGTATGTTTATGTGGGTTGTAAATTGATTGTTTATGGGTATGAAATTGATTGTATTGTGAGTTGCATATGATGTTGATATTGTTATACATTGATTTGGGAATAAGTGGAATTGATTAGGGGGTTGAAATCGTTGATTATCACATATGTGCTTGATTTAGGAGCATGAAAACGACGATTATCATGTATATAATTGGATTTACGTTGATTGTGTTGTAGGTTGATTGTATTGTAGGATCATTTGAGAAAAAAAATGAAGTAAATGTGATTGTTTAGCGGTAGTAACTTGATTATGACTAGTGAAACGGTGTAATGATGGCCCTCTATGCATGCACGGTTAATTAATTTCATAATTTATAACTTTAAACTAAAATTAAGTAAAAGTGACTCAAACTAATTTATACTTCATAATTTTCATTGTCATGTTATTTTACAAATTGAAAGTACATGTAGACGGAAAAAGGCGCAAGGCGCAACTATATAAGGAGCTTTTTTGAAGTTTAAGGCGCACCTATTAGTGAAGCGCAAAAAAGCCCATAGTGCAAAAAACGCACTTTTTTCATTTGTGTTGTTTTTTGGTTTAAACATAGATTGAATGTTTTTTGACTACTTATGTGAACCCCTTAGAATAATTTGGCCCCGTCCGACAAGTGTTGTATATTATCGTTATATGGGTATTCGTTTTTACACAAAACGGAAATCTATATTCATCTGATACAATATTCGTTGGATTTGTCCTAGTATTAGACAAGTTACAAATATAATAACGTAAGCATATTTTATAAATCATTTTAGTTTAAACGGTTAACAAAGATTCGATGACACTTCCTTTTTGTTCCCTGTGTACACGCATTTGTGTACGATACAGGGACCAAAGGGAAGTGCTGCCGAAATTTTGTTGAACCATTTAACCTGAAACGATTTATAAAATATGTTTACGTTATTATATTTGTAATGGGAAGTAGGTAGACCGACCGTCAAACTAAAAAAGAAATAAACAAAAAATTCGAAAACATCCAATAGTTATAAATGAAATTTTACAAGATTTAAAATAGTATAAAGTGTTACGTTCGATCGAACTTTCTAACATATTTGTTGCAAATCAGAAAAATGTTCGATTATTTTTGTGATCGCAGTTGGATGTATCAACCCCGAACCGGTAAGAAAGGGTCGATAAAGGAACATTTTTGTAATGGAGTCCAAGAATTTATTAGATTCGCTAAATCTAATAATCGGAGTAACGTAGACATTCGTTGTCCGTGTAGTAAGTGCAGACATCTGAAGCATTGGAAGCCAGATGTAGTAGAAGTACATCTGTATAAATTTGGTTTTGTGTCGAATTATCACTTATGGGATCGTCATGGAGAACTTGTTCAACCTACGTCTAACTCTGTAGTGGTAGAGGACGATAGTACAATGATGAACGATAATACATTGACGAATCCGATAGAAAATATGGTGCAAGATGCAGCACGATCAATGTTTCCTAACATTGAGCAAAGCGACGATGAGACTGGATTTGTTGAAGAGCCAACGGCGGAAGTGAATTTTTTTATGAGTTATTGAATTCTGCTAAGAGGGCGTTGTGGGAAGGGTGTACAAGTGGAACCGAGTTGTCTGTAATCGCCGAATTTATCACTATGAAATCAAAATTCAATCTTACAGAAGCTGCATTTGCAGCAGTTGTACAAACTACAAAACGATATATGCCGCCTAATAATTTGATGTGTGATAGTCATTATAAAGTGAAAAAACTTATGTCCTCTTTTCGATTACCGTATCATAAGATAGATACATGTGTTAAAGGTTGCATGTTGTATTGGAAAGAAGACGCTCACCGTGGAAAATGAAAATTTTGCAACGAAGATAGATATAAACCAAGGAAAAAGAAAGGAAAAGAAGTTCCATATAAAAGAATGCATTATCTACCCATAACCCTCAGACTTTAACGACTATATACATCTTCTGCTACAGTGTGTCATATGCGATGACATAGCGTGAGAACATCAGAGGAAGGAACTATGATACATCCGTCTGATGATGAAGCATGGAAACACTTTGATAGGACTTATCCTGAATTTGCTGCCGAGAGCCATAATGTTAGACTCGGTTTATGCACGGATGGATTTTCGCCATTTTCTCAATTTGGTAGTAAATATTCATCATGGCCTATCATTGTTACTCCTTATAACTTAACCCCATGTATGTATATGAAAAATCCATATATGTTTTTAACGGTTGTCGTCCCCGGTCCCGATGATCCAACACAAGGAATTGATGTTTATCTACAACCGTTGATTGAAGAGTTGAAAACACTGTGGCATGAAGGAGTCGAAACATACGACATTTCGAGAAAAAGAATTTTTCGTATGTTTGCTTATGTATTATGGACTATTAGTGATTTTCCCGCGTATGGCATGCTTTCAGGTTAGAGCACTGCTGAACGTCTAGCTTGTCCTCAATATATGGAGGAGACACGGGCATTTTCATTAAAGTATGAAAAAAATAATTCTTGGTTTGACTGTCATCGTTGTTTTCTCCATGTTAATCATAAATTTAGAACGGATAAAAAGAACTTTAAAGCTAACAGAGTAGAGACTATGCTACCGCCTAAAGTTTGGACAAGTGAAGGTAAATCGGACATTCATAATTGGTGCAAACAAAGTATATTTTGGGAGTTACCTTACTGGAAAATCTAAAGCTTAGGCATAATATTGACGTGATGCATAATGAAAAAAAACGTTTTTGATAATGTTTTTAATACAGTTTTGAATGTAAAGGGTAAAACCAAAGACGATGCGAATTTGAGACGCGATATATTACACTTTTGTAAAAGGCCGGAGCTGCACTTGTATAATGAAAATAAAAAACCTAAAGCATGCTATGAGCTAGACAACAGGCAAGTAAAACTCGTGCTAAAGTGGGTGGAAGGATTACGATGTCCTGATGGGATTTCTTCAAACCTCCGTAGATGTGTGGACTTTAAAAATAATAAATTGAGTGGAATGAAAAGCCATGATTGCCATATCATGATGGAATACTTTTTACCTGTGGTTTTCAAGGAACTGTTGCCTACAAAAATCTGGAGTGTTATAACAGAATTAAGTTTGTTTTATGAACAACTTTGTTTAACGACATTAAAGGTAGACCGTCTACGTAAGCTTGAACTAGAAATCCCTGTACTGATCTGCAAACTCGAGAAAATATTTCCACCTGGTTTTTTTAATGTAATGGAGCATTTACCTATTCATCTTCCATCCGAAGCACTTCTTCGAGGTCCAGTGCAGTATGGATGGATGTATCCATTTGAGAGGTAATTTTATATATAATTTCAATAATTGTGATAAATTACAGCTTAGATTATTGTACCAACATATAAATTAAATTAATCTTATTATAGGTACTTGAATCATTTGAAGAAGAAAAAATTAGGCAAAAAACTTGAGTAGAAGGTTCGATTTGCAAATCGTACCTTGAAGAAGAAGCCTCGTTTTTTTCCTCTCATTACTTTAGTGAAGATGCGAACTTGTATTTTGTAACTGTTCCCCGTAATGAACAAGTCGTTGAGCAGGAGTCTTCTCAAACAATGTTATCTATTTTTAGACAACACGGAAGATCTGCAGGAAAATTGTAGAAATATGGTTAAGCGATAAAGACTACAATGTGGCACACACATATATTCTGTTAAATTGTGCGGAAGTTGCACCGTTTGTCAGGTAATACTAAATTCATGATGTACAATTCAATTATATGTACATATACATTTATTTGTCTCTATTAATAAAAAATGAACATAACACATATATGCAGTATCTACGAATCACAACATCCATCTAGTGATCTCAGTACAAAATTCACTCGATGGTTTTCAGACTATGTTCATGATCCGAAAAACTGTGTTGTTAACGAAGGATTACAACATCTTGCTATCGTACCAAAAAGAAACGTCAAAACTTATCCAATATACTTTATCAATGGATTTAAATTCAACACCAATGACTATGGAGCTGAAAAATTAACGTATAACAGCGGTGTATTTGTCAAAGGTAGTGATGATCCAGAGGAGCATATAAAAGATTTTTACGGCGTCTTAACGCAAGTTGTAGAGTTGACATATTATGTTCAGCCCGTAGAGAAAGTTTATCTATTCAAATGCAACTGGTTTAGCAATGTTCCTGGTTCTGGAATCAACGTGCACAAAGATTATAAGCTAATCGAAATAAGGCATATGTCGCATTACTATAAGTATGATCCTTTTGTGTTAGCTAAACAAGCATTACAAGTCTATTTTGCTCCGTATCCATCCTTAAAAAAAGATAAAGCAGATTGGTGGGTTGTTTTTAAAACAAAGGCAGAATTTACATTTGATGGAAATAATATTCCAGATGAAGCAGCGTATCAAGCGGATTTTGAGCCAAATACTGAAATAATAATAGCTGATGACATTGATGTTGGGTCGTTGAATGATAAAGCGAATGTATTAGTAGATGCATTTGTAAGTACTGATGAAAACTATATAGAGTATGAGACGGAGTCTGAATCCGAAGATGATGAAGAATGATGTTATGTACTTATGTTATTTATGTACTATTCTGAGCTATGTAATAATAATGATGTTGATTGTTCTTAGCTATGAATTTACTTACGTTCTGTACTAGTATGATTTATGTAATGATAATGTTGACTATGTATGTTATGCAGTATTGTTCTGTACTAGTATGATTTATGTAATGATAATGTTGACTATGTATGTTATGCAGTATTGTTCTTCTCATTTACGATTTATGTTATGATAATGATGACTAATGCTAATAATTCAAGTTATTTTGTATGCACATTATATGATTGTAACAGATATGTCTGGCGATAGACGACGATCGAGGAGTACATCTCAGCCTACTCCTTCACTATCTCCTATAGCAGGATCAGGAGTAGGTCCGAGCGGTTCAGTGTCAGATCTTCGCAGAGTTGCGGAGATTGTTCCGAAGAGTGCCGGGTAAATGTTCAAATTTATTTCAATGTATATCATTTAAACTATATGAAATGTTTATATTAACATATATACAAGGGATTTGAGATTGAGCCAACGGAATTCATTTTAGAAGTATCAAGGCAATCTTACACAAGTAGAATGCAGGGCGCTTGGCCGCATTGGGATAGTATCCCAGCACATATCAAGAATGTCATTTTAGCCGATTTATTGGTAAGTATTTTTTTATACTAATATTAAAAATTAATATATTGGGAATAATTACAAATAAATGTAATATGCAGGCTGCCGTACGTGTTGAGGAGGAGGATATGCCCACATTTTTGAGTTATTGGAATATGAAGATGCGAAAGAATTATCGAGAGACGATTTCAAGAGCCAAGAAAAGCAGAAAAAAGCCTCCATTTATGAGTGATGATGTTTGGGCAGACTTTCAAGCTTATTGTGACACGGAAGATGCTAAAGTAAGCTTTAATGATAATATTCACATTTATAATATTGATTGCATTATTTTACATCATCGTGTATCAAATTTAATAGAAAGTAGCAAATAGAGAAAAGAATCCTGCTCTACATCGAGGTGGCTCAAAATCAATTCAACAGCACAGAAGTGATTTGGTATAAATTTTAAATATTTGTAGTACATGGTTAGATAAAAATTTAGCGTCTATAATCCTGTCTTATCTTTAATAATTTCAGTTTATAAAGCATGTAAAAGAGCCTTCGTTGGCAGACGTACTTAGACCAACATATGCGGTGGAGCACACCGATGAAGAAAAAAATGTGACGTATGAGTGGGCGGATCCGAAGAGTGCACGTATAATGGTAAATTTGCTTATCCGTATAAATTATCATGTTTCATACTCGTTCGTATCACAGTACATAAGTAAATTTTATAACACTTTTCTTAAAATTACATTGCTATTGCAGGGGAAGTATGATGCAGAGGCTGCCAAAGCGATAGAGGCTAGTGGACAGGAGCTTACAGTTGCAGATTCTGATAGCATATGGCATTCTATCATTGATCCGCCTACTCGAGGAAGGCGATATGGTTTCGGTAATCAGGAGGTAAGACTTTTTTAGACGTAATTACTGCAATCACGATGCTTTATAAATATATAAACCAAGAATACGAGTTAAGGGAAAAAATTCATGTTTAACACTAAGTAGTAAAAATTTGTTTAAATAACTTTAATGTGAAATTATTTATTTCACAGGCCGTTCAACGCGCTTATAAGAGGTCGATGGAGGAAGCAACTATTGCGCGGATGCAAGAGCAGATGAATGAGATGATGGACTGGCGAAAAGGCCAGATGCAACAGGAAATAGACGAGCGCATCGCAACTTACTTTCAGGAGCATAGATTTATGCCTAGGCAGGGAGGAGAGGGAGATGATTCCGCTGTATATCGAGAGGAAGCAGAAGAAGACGAGAACGAGGAAAATGAGGATTAGTTCATAGTGTAGGTGCTCATTTTGACTTAGACTCTGGTATGAACATATACTTAGTTTTTTCTATGTTAAATGTACGTACGATATTATATGGTGTGTTTTGACATGTATGACGGTTTGTGAACGGTGTTATGAAGTGTTTTGACATGTATGACTTTATTTGAATGGTTTTATGTTATGATAGGTTTTTTTTTTATGTATTTGATGATGGTATGGTTATGATGGATTGATTGTTGATGAGTATTGGTGAAATAGTGAGATAATAGTGGTGTGGTATTGGTTTTTTGATTGAATGGTTGTGGATTGGATTATAGGAAAGGAATTGCTGTGTGCTGCAGTTTTTGGTTTCAGGAATAGCAACGGCTAGCGACGACCAATTGGTCATTATATAGCGACGGCTAGCGACGGCATGTGATGGTTTCCCGGTCAAAACAACTACTTGCCACGTCAGATGACACGTGTCCACAAGCTGTCGCTAACCGTTGCTAATTAAGCGACGGGGTCGTCGCTATCCCCGTTGCTATTCCTGTTGGCAATGACAATAAAAGCGACGGCATATAGTGACAGCTAGCGTCGGCCGCCGACGGCTATATGCCGTCGCTATTTGGAGCGTTCCTTGTAGTGAAACGTTCTGCAAATAAAAAGGATAAATGTTTGTATCATAGTAACATAGTTAAGCATATTATAACATAAAACAACCAAAAAATATGACTTTTATAGCTTTAAGGGAGTTAAATATAAACACAATCTACAACTCTGAAGCAAAATCATAATTTTTGCTTCTTCTTAACAAAATTTAAAGTGGTTTTTTTGATAAAAGTCATTTTCAAAAGTCCCAGAGGTTCAAATAAAAGGGAAAAAACGTATGAGCAAGTTTAGACTTGGAAGTAACATATTATTATACTCTAGTTTCTTCATTATAACTTGCCAAAAATTAAAAATACATTTACAAATGAATGAAAATAAAATTCAAAGTGAATGAAAATTCAGAATGAAGAGCAATAATAAAATAATTATAAGATTCTTTTATTTATGTCATGACACAAACATAAAAACACTTTTTATATCAAGTGACACATGTTAAATTGTATTTAAATGCAAAGAACAAAAGAAAACTAATTTTAACTTTTAACTCGTCAGTACAACATAAAAAATAGATAGAATTCAATAGAAGGGGATCATTTGTGTAATTCCACCAACCTTAACATGTGCACTAAGATCACATGACAACATTTCCATAGAGTAAGGGATCCAAAAGAAATTACTTCACATCCATTATTCGTATATATAAAAGCAACATCAATATCAATGCACAAATGAGAACTAATCTTTACTGTTTACCCATGCAGTTAAAGCGCTTAGCGGTTCTATAGCGGTGGAGGTGCAAAAAGCTGTAGCGGGGATATGGCGGAGATGCAAAAATGTTTATTAGATGTAAAACTATATAATTAATATTAATTAATTATCATTCTTGCATCATTTGTGTAGAAGAAACGAATATTAATTAATATTATATAACAATATCATAGAATATCATGGTTGTGCACACTAGATTTGAGTATTACTACAGATTTCTATCTTATATAAGACACTTATGACTTAAAATTAGCTCTTTACATTAACTTTTTGATTTATTTTAAAAGAGAACTTGTCAAAGCATCCTCTATATATTAATATTGCTAAAGCGGATGTTAATTAACGTTCAATTAGCGGGTGGAGTGGAAAATAGCGGGGGCTTAAAACGGAACTATTGTTCATCAGCGCTAAACTGAAATATTGTAGTAGCCGGAGAGCGCTACGAGTATAGCAGGGATTTAGCAAAGCTTTAACGGCGTAACTTCTTACATTATATAAACATCAGTTGCTGAGCTGACAATAGCATTTTAAATTTCAATGCAAACGATAAACTGATTTGCTCTGAGACACTAATTATTTGTGTTAGCCACATATTTTGTCCAACCATAACGGATGTGGCATTGCCATTGTAATGAAAACACCTATAAAGTAAAAAGAAGGGAGTTAAATTAATGAAATGAAAATAAATAAATAAATAATGCATAGAACAATAATTTATTTTCATGAAAGCTCTTTTGAATCTTATTCTTCCTTTTAAAACTATTTCAACTCTTTAATGAAATTCATGTACAATTTGAAAAGCCGAGATCATATTTGAAACAATCTAAGATTAGCTAAAAATGTGCTTAAATTTTGAACATGATGCTTTTGTTGGGGTGGAGGTTGTGGAACTTGTGGTGATGCATAAGACTGTCAAAAACATTAACTTGTAGCATGAGAGGAGGAATCAGTGAAAATAGCGTTATCAACATGTACAAACTTGTCAGCGTAGATCCTACAGCAAGAAGTGACATTGCTACTGATGTAGTGTTGGAGATTCATCAAAATTGGTTAAACAATTTAATGTCCTTCGCTCCCCCAGATAGCTGCAACAATTGCTAAAATATAGGATTAACAGTTGTTAGTTTACAACATGGTGTCAGTTTGTTAATATTATATTCTCATCATTTCATACAAAACATTAAATATACATACATATCAAGGCATAAGTATATTCAATCCAGTTTATTCAAAATATAAATATAACCTATTTCAATCTCAAATTACCATAGCCTACTTTAGGTATTTCACACCTTACCATGTATTATTAAACTATTCCCAGATATTGTTTAAATATGTCGCACCTTACCTTCAGCGTGAATGGAAATTCCTACATATATACGTTTGTAGTACTAACTTTATATTGTGAACTGTGAAGCACTTTTCAAGGATTAGGCATTGTCAATATAATTTTTTTACCAATACAAAACTTTTTCTATATGACATTTTGGAATGCACAATGAAGACAATAAATTGTATCTTTGCTTGCTCAATTTTCAGCCTTGAGTGTAAAAAATGATAGTTGCAACAACTTAAGACACAACGAACACATCTAAATATGAAAACAAAAGAGTGTTTTTTTTAAATCATCTAGAAAAAATTATATGCAAAAATTTAACTTCCCATATCACAAAAATTCCTATGTGTAAGAGATAAAAACTTTTACTATAAACCTAAAATAACCCTCATCTAAAAATCAGAATAATAATTAGTGAAGAATAAGTCATGGTATTTGTAATATAATTATTGATCGAGCAACATTTGTTAACTCCAAGATTCACAAATATTAAGTGAAAATTTAACATTTTCTCTGCCGATATTGTATTACTTTGACATACAACTTAGAAGACGACAATATAGGAGTATTACTACTGAGTCGATTTCAATGTTCCTATAATATAATATTATGCAACATTTTCAATTAACTATCAAACAAATTAAATGGAATAGGAAAAAATTTATAGTACTAACCAATTTTTATCTTTAACCATGCCCTCGATGAGCTATGTTATCCTCCCTGGGAATTAACATGGATTCAAGCAATATGGTTACTCCATCAAATATATTTGACGTCATAACCAAATAGCTTTAATTACCGATTGAATTTCTCCTATAGTCTTTAGCATTCTTTTCATATGCACTACTGATATTATAACAACCCCTATTTTTCGACAATTTAGATTATTAAATTTAATGTCTTTTGAATATATCTTTTTTTGTTATAAATTAAATTCAATGATTTAATTATATAAATTTTATGATGTGAACTGAATTAAAGAGAACTAAGTAATGAAATTCAACTTATTATAACAATAATAAGTTGCATTGATCGTAAACTTAACTATGATTTTGTTTGTACTAATTAACATTGAGAAACTGGATGGAATTGAGTTAAAGAATTTATAATTGAAATTCAATTGAATTGGTAAATAATCAGTGTTGGAATTAAATACAAATAAAATCAGTTTACAAAGTTGGTTTGAATTTATTTTGATTTGAGTAAAAGATGATTCTGTTGATGACTGCAGCATCATCAGTATTTATTTTCGAGTTTCGAAAGTGGGATTCCATATCTATCTAGTACAGATGGGACTTCGTATATACATTAGCTAGGCATATATTTGAAATCCGTACATTCCTGACAGTCCAATCTCGACGTCAATAAATACTCAAACTCTTATCAGAGTTATAATATCTCATTAGAGATAGGGTTAGAAATGCCCTAGAATGAGATCCTGGAGTATTTTGTTTGAGAGAGCGTATTTTGAGATTTATATAAATTATTTGAAACCAGGTAAATCGTATTGAAAAGTGAAATTATTTTTGAAATATAATACATGATAAGAGTTTGAGTATTTACTGACGTCGAGATTGGACTGTCAGGAATGTACAGATTTCGAATATACGCCTAGCTAACGTATATACGAAGTCCCATCTGTACTAGATAGATATGGAATCCCAACATGTTTTGAAATTGATTGTTTATAAGTATAAATAAAATATAAATTCTGATAATAAATGATATACTTAGTTATGTTGTGGAATTGAATTCAACTAAGAAAGGTAAATAAATTAAACTATTGAAATAAACTAGTATATGGATTGTTAGATTTATTTAACTTATGGAGATTAATGGAAATAAATAAATTTGGAATGGACTAAATTAGTAAAATAAACCGAATGAAATGGAATTGATATAATATGGAAATGAATCTAATTTGTGAAGTGAAACAAAAATAGTGAACATAGATGATTGTAAATGAGTCAATTGGATATAAAGTAATATGCATTAATTGAATATGAATTCATTGCAAGAAAATAAATGTATATAAACCAAATAAACTTAAATGAATCAAATTGGAAGAGAATGAAAACAACTGATGCGCAATAAAGTGAATGCTACCAATAATAGTTAATCAATTGTATATTTGTAAGAAATGGTAGTGTAATAGATAAATGTTGATATTAGAAAGCATGAATTGAAATTATTGTTAAAAATTTGGATGAATACTAGTTGGATGCTTGTTGGGTGTATTTGTCTTATATGCTTTTCTGCATATTTTTTTACTATATATATATGATTTTATATATAAATTGACAACTTCCTAACTACGCCTTTTCGAGGACGAAAAGTTTTAAGTGGGGGAGAGTGTAACAACCCCTATTTTTCGACAATTTAGATTATTAAATTTAGTATAACTTTTGAATATAATTTTTTTTTGTTATAAATCAAATTCAATGATTTAATTATATAAATTTAATGATGTGAACTTAATTAAAGAGAACTAAGTAACGAATTTCAACTTATTATAACAATAATAAGCTGCGTTGATCGTAAACTTAACTATGATTTGTTTGTACTAATTAACATTGAAATCTTAAAAGAATTGGATGGAATTGAGTTAAAGAATTTACAGTTGAAATTCAATTGAATTGGTAAATAATCAGGAATTAAAGACAAATAGAATCAATTTACAAAGTTAGTTTGAATTTATTTTGATTTGAGTAAAATTAACAAGTTTTGAAATTTAATTGAAAAAAATGTTTATTAGAAGAAAGTGGTTTCAATTGTTTAGAAATGTAACTAGGAATTTATAAGCAAGTTATTAAGACTTAAAATGAATTGACTATTTTTAAATTTAATTGCTCAATTTAATTTGTATATCCAATTTAATATGATCTTTGATTTTCGATATGATTTAAAGATATATCTTTTACTTCATATATAGATAGTTTTGTAATATTTTGGTATCATTGATTGTTGTAAATGATTGGATTGTCATGAACGTTGTATTATTTCAAATTTCAATGAAAGAAAAATAGATTAAAAATGGAACCGAGCCCAAAACCGTTGTAATATCATTTTACAACGGTGCCTCCACCGTTGTGTATGCAGAAGTTGTAATATATTCAAATCTTTTACAACTTTTCTACACCGTTGTAATTGGGTTATTTAACAACAGTTATATACCTTTGTAATAAATTTTATTACAACTTTAGTTCTCGGTTGTTGTATATGCTATTGTAAAGTAAGAGCATACGTATAACAACTTTTGTCACCGTTGTAATAAACTGTATTACAACTTGTATCCCGGTTGTTGTAGATATTGTAATATCGTGAGATCATAGATATAACAACATTTTTACACCGTTGTGAGTTCCTTAATATTACAACATTTTTACACTGTTGTGACTTCCCTATATTACAACATTTTTCATCGTTGTAAAATGGCTTATTACAACTTTTTTTCTGTTGTAATTTACATAGACCTGACTAGTAAAACAAATTCATATATATTAATAATAATATGATTCACATTTCAATGCAACAAATATTACTACACGGAATCATTCATATATATTACTTAACATAATATTCGATCAACATAAAACAAACGTACGTAGTACATCACCAACTTAACCCGTCACTAAATACATAACCGTTTCAAAATACATATGATCTAACCCAAAATATACATAAGAAAGATGGAAGTTTTGTCTACAAAAGGTTGCATACCCTACGAAAGCACTCTAGCTGAAGGCAACGTAATTTTTATTCCAAGCCACAGTCGATCCTACAGCTTCACCAATAGTAGTCATTTCGGAATTCGGCCTCCACAAGAAAGCTTCTGCATCCACCGCCGCATCAATCCAAACTTTCCAACCTTGCGTTCCTTTTTTTAAAGTGCACCAAAGCTTCTGGATCAGTGGATACCAATGTTCCTTTTGCAACTACTTGTTTGTCCCAATTCAATATTTTATATTTTCTGCCCTTATTTTCTTCAGCGTGATCGTTTTCAGCATTCTTTCCAATTTGTTTAGATTGTTGAATTGGTCTTCTACCCTGATCATTTTCATCTTTCTTTCCATTTTGTTTAAATTGTTGAGCTTTTTTTCTAGCCTCATTTTCAACTGTTTGCTTTTCATTTTCAGCTGCTTGCAGTCCAATTTGTTTAGACTGTTGAACTGTCAAGTTATTGCTTCCACGTTGTGACTGCAGGATTTTTTTTTAATAAGTTCAGTATAACAAAATTGTGAATGAACTGAAAAATGACTCATCTCTTTACCCAGTGCAAAACCAATTAAATAACGTGGTAAGTAAAATAAGAAGAATCAAACACAACAGTACAGCATAGATACAGGGACCATATGGATACCAGATCTCAACAGCCGAAATATTTCAGATTGCCTTTTACGGTCAAAGTTAAACGAAAGCCACTAAATTATTAACACATAATGTTGTTCTACCTTTGGCCACAACTTCATACTAATACTATAATTTATAAGACTTTGTTCCCCCTTTATTCTTTTCTCTTCTGTTTTAGCATATAAAAATTTGAACACAAGCAATATATTAATCGTTACTGGTTAAATTAACAGATTTGGATCTAACTCTTGACTTATTTTCGGGAACTGAAGAGAACAAGAATTGTACTACAAAGCCCGAAATGAAACAGTTAACAATAATTAACAGATTTGGTTAAAATGTATTTACTGCACAGGTAAATGAAATGTATTTGCATTCCATTATTTACCCAGTGCTGCCACTCAGCCATGTAACTCACTAACAAAATCACTAAAGACAAGTGAATTCAGAAGGAGGAGAAGCAGACAGGAGTGATTCAGGTCTTATATATTCTCCTAAAAACCATAAGAGGTCATTTAAATGATCAATATAAGGCCAAGATATTCAGGGTTGAGAAAATTGGGAACGCACTGTGTGCATGTACAGTTCTGGTCAGCTAATTCCTTCATTTTTGGAATACTTGGGCGCTATTATCGATGTATGATCGTGGTTATTATCATTGTATAATCAAGTCTGGGAGAAACCTCAATGACATTTTTTTTCATTTTGTACATGTAGCGTGTTGTATCCCTCTCTGCCCTTTTTTTTCCATAAAAACCTGCTTGCAGTGTAATTACTCTATTTCCATTTTTTTTATAAAAAAATCTATCTAAGTTAGTCCAATTCTGGATCATTATATAACACATATATGTTGGTGTGGACTCTAGATATATGATGAAGTGGCAAAGCGACAATATTTTGCTTAACACGTTATTTGCTTTCACCAATCATTTAAACAAACAAATTGGTGCTGCGAGTTAAAGAAAATCGATTTTCAAATTACTATGAAGTCAAGAGGATTACTCTTCTTAATTAATTGTGGTAATACTGTGGAGACCGATTCAAACAATCTCTTGAATTGACCGCAAAGATAAGAGCATTGAATTTGTAATCTCAAAACGAAATAGTGTTGAAAGACATAAGCAAGGAGAAGAGGATGAAAAAACATGAATTTGTTGTGCTTTCTTGGCATTTCTGAATCTGTAAAAATAAAGTGTTCCGAAATTCTTTCCAAACATTGCATATTTAAGGGAGATCTGGTATCCATACAAGATAGTGCCACATTAGGGGCTCATTTTACCCATTTCTCAATTTATCCAACCCCCTCAAAATACCTTTTTAACAGTACCCACCCCCCTCCATTTACTGTCCTTAAAATCACCCTAAAATTTCATAGAGTTAAAAGCATTTTAATGTTCACCAAATATGTCACCAAAGAATTAAACTTGCATTGTCAAAAAATAGTTGACGCATTTTAATAGCAATATTCCAATCCCGTAGATCATGAAATGTTACAGCTTTCTATCAATTATACCAATAAAAAAGGGTACCTGAGGCGTATTAGGATCAAAAGTTGTTGGATTTCCCGCATTACTTGCTTGCTTTTCTTTTGGCTCCTGTAAAGATTACATGGACTGAAAACTATACTCAACTATAAATACATATATCAGTTCAATTATAAAAAAAAACTCCCCCTAAGCTGTAAATTACTTCATTCCATACATTCTATTCCCATCACATAAGCGTCATCTACTGACAACGACGCTTATGAAATGGATGGTTTGCCGCTAGTTCACAACAAGCATCATAGCATTGGATTCTACCTTCAAATCAAATATTAATCATTTTAAACTTAAAATATCAAATTTATCATGTTAGATAAATTCAAATGAATCCATAATGAATACACATCCGCTACATCACCTCATAATTGACTTCGTGTGTGTCCTGGCATCAACGCATATTTTTAAAAAGTTTACTGGTTCTTTGGAATTTTTCTAAATGGTTAAGTTTATTTCGAAATTTTGAATCCTTCAAAATCACAAGTTAATGCAAATCATCGAAAATGCTCGTTTTGACCATTGGCTCTGAAAGGGCCGGAAATTTCTTATCACTCCTTTGATTTTAAACATATTGCCTCTATGAGGTATATAAATATGAAAAAGTTCATGAGGGATTTTAAAATGATTGAATGAGCGAGGAGGATCTAAAGTATATAGGCTATATACAGGGTATTGTTCATTGTATATACATAGGTCATATAAAATTAGAACAAAATAAATATGATTATGGGCATATAAAACTAGCACAAGTGGGAAGCTGTAAATTTGAGATCAGTTCATTTCCCTTTCAGATGATGGTTTACTACAGATATGGTTCACTGTATATTGCTCGCATGAAACTAATGGGAAAGTCGGACTGCCAGCTAAAAACAGCTATACAACCACATAAATTAGAGTATAATCTTAAAACTAATGAATTTGGCACCAAACTGAGGGCAATAGCCATGCTTGCTGCCGACAATAACTTGGTATCTAATTAACAGGAAAATAGGAAAAATCGCCGCTAAAATAAATTTCTAATCAACACTTACCATCAACATCGAAGTAAGCTCCGGTACTTTGGTCTCCAATCCACTAACTTGGTTTCGCAATGCATGTACTTCACCTGATGAGTTACCCCGAATACAAAGCTGAGATGGTACAACCCCAAAACCAAGCCCTCTTACACGTCCTCCATGCTCCTGACCAAAAAGCTTCGACACGCCATCTTAAGTAACCGATGTTCCTCCCTGAGAATCCTGACTTGTGACATTATGATGCTCTGTTATCTTAGACTACAAATTGAAAAACAACCAATATTTAGAAATTAAAATTAAAACTACATTAACAATGGCAACAGTTTCTTATATTGTACATTTGAATTTTTTTCTTACTATGCATTCAGCAGTAACTGAATTCAGAGGTTTTCCATCTTTTCTAGTGTGGCTTTGCACCACAATTCGTCTCTAGTGATACTAGATGTTGCCTTTTCCTTTTTCTGCAAAAATAGCATAATTAACAGCTTAAGAATGTACAAGTGATAACAAATAAAAATTGCATTAACAATATTTTTTTTAACCATTTCTTCTTCCAGTCTTGCATAACATTTTCTGCTCATGGTGTACGGAAGTTTATTCTTTTCTCTAATACTTTTGAATCTTTGGCTTGTTGCCTATAAGATCAATTCAAAAAATATGTATAGGAAAATGTAATATATTTAACAGTTAAAATCAATCAGACAAAAATAATCACCTTAAACTTTTCTGATAAATTTTCTTTTACAAAAGCATTCCACTCTTCAGCGCTCTTTATATTTAACGGTTTTAGGCCTGCTAAAGTATTGGTAGAGTCGGGATTTTGAGATGCTTTTTTGATAGCTATAACTAACCTTGATTTTGACTCCTTCCATCGCTGTCCTATTATCATTAACAAGTAATCCTTATACACTATATCTACCTTGAATCTTGACTGCCCAAAAAAAAAAGAAAAAAAAACACAGATTAGTCTCTAACAGTATTGCAAAATGCAATGTTGTACCATAGGCATATGCATAATGCATATTGCACATAGAGAGAACTACATCAGGTATATAATACGTTGCTTTGAATATTGAGACATATAGATACTATAACATAAATAACATAGAATCAGTAAAATTAAATACGATTTAATGCCAGATTTTATTATTCACTTGCTCATGTTATCGCCAACAGCTGGTATACAAGTCAAATATCAGTACCTGTATACAAGTCCACAAATCATCCCTCAAATCGTCATCGACTTTCCTCCATGAGCTAATGGTAAAAGGCACCATCTCCCTTGCTAGAGTACCAATATATGACGACAATGGTTTGGTATTAGTACCTATTGCTTGTCTGCGTTCATTAAATTCAACTTTCGGCTTCTCATCTGGTATTATAGCTAATGATTTCAACATCGTTCTGCCTCTCTTTTTTCTAGGTTGCATCAAAACCTTCACCAGAATCCGGTTGAAGTTCGTTTGGACTGGAATCTTAGGTGGATGTAGTTTGTTGGAAGTGTAGTTGACGGACATGGAGTTGTGCTAGGTTTGTATTGTCGAAGGGGCTGTTACTGAAAGGAGGGGGCTGAATCTGGTTTGTAGTGTCAACGAGGCTGTTATTGGAAGGAGGGGGCTAAATCGGGTTTGTAGTGTCGACGGGGATGCTACTGGAAGGAGGAGGGGGCTGCATCCGTTTTGTAGTGTAGCCAAGGTTGCCAGTTTTGCGAGGAGAGGGTATTGGGTATTCAACATGCTTTCGAGGAGATCTTCTTATAACAATATTTAAATCACGAAGCAACAGAATTGGTCCACTTGGGTGTTCGCTGATTCTAATCCCAATCATCCTCTCAGCATTAGCAGCTGCAAGTGCAGCTAAACTTTGCTTTTTTGCCCTTTTTTGCTACTTTTGAGCTCTAAAAAATAAAAATCTTAAGTCAGTTTTCAGTAGTTAAGTCTTTGTAACCGTGGTGTTTAAAAACAGACAAGTAGCGATAAAAGAGGCTGATCTAACTCGAAGTATGAAATATACAACATCAAAAGTTATTTTTAGATATCAAACATCTACATTAATATATACAAATGGATGATAATAAATCAATAAACAAAAATAAGCAATTTGATTTAAATTAAATTTTCTTTCATCCTATTGTTTATTAAATTATCAAAAAACTGTTTATTAAATTATCAAAAATGAACAAATATGATGATAATATTGTTTTTTACGGATATTCTATAAAATATAATATTCATATGCTTACATTTTGAAATATAAGTAGAAACAAAATATACAAACTTTAAGCAACTTTAAACAAAATACACAAATTAATCAGGAATTCGATAATAGAAAAAACATTTGTACTAAATCCACAATAGCAACATCAGTTCAACCAATACCGATCTATTGCCAATTTAAGAAACATCAGATTAAAGTGACCATACGACAACATTCTAATCAGATTTCATCATAAAAGCAGTCTACTGCCAATAAGGTGCTGTAAAGTTAGGCTTTAAAAAGTTACCAACTTCTTACAATCAATGAAATGTTTATGAAATATATAAGGAAGACAATAAAAACCAATTGAAATTATGTAAGTTATTTTGCAGTTCGTGCAGTAAATGATTGAAGCCACTTCCCTTATTCCTTAAATTTAAGTTCAGTTATATTTCTATTATACTGTAGAGGTTTATTATACTATAGCATAAAATAACATGCAAGTTTGGAACATTAACTACGCACATACACATACATATCAGAAAGATGGGCATTTCATATCCTCAATTTGTGCCAAACTTCAATTAGCTAATATTTGATTACTAAATTTTGATAAATTTATGTCCATATAATCTACTTATCATAACAATCTTTACACTTTTTAATCCATAAGTTGAATAGTGCAAAAAATAGATCATGCCCGCATACTACATTTCAAATTAGTGGTTAAAAACTATTTTAGTGATACAGATTCACTTATAAATTCAAAACAGTTGAAAATTTTGAAGTTTATGAAAAGTTTAGATGATTATGCTAATAAATACTTCCTTAAAAATATTTAAGATATGGTATTACTGCTTTTTAATAATAACCTTTTATGTGTACTTGACAAAGAGTTGAAATCAGCCGATCCCGGATCTTTGTCACTCAAATATGCCTAAAAATGAAAGAACATTTTTTGCAAAGAATTCCACATTGATTCCATATTTAGATATTTATATATAATTCATTGAATTCCTATATTTAGGTACATTCGAAGACATAATTATAATTGGATCAGGTTAATCCTTCCCCTTTTATGAAAACGTACATCATGAGTACACTGGACACAATAATCTACGACTGAAGAATTTTTTTTACGCAAAAGAGTATCAAAAAACATAATTAGTATCGTAAGTATAATATTTTTCTTGAAAATTGAAGGCTGTAATACTACAGTTACTTGCAGCTCGTGAATGCTGTGGCATTTTAAATTTATATTTTGTAAGTAATCTCATGTTTGTACATGTAACGACTGATCATTGTTTTCCAAATCATCACATCCTAGAAAATCCGCTTTATCTGCATATCTCAAAATTCCAACGATCTTAGATAAATTTCTAAAGATTTAGTGTCTTCAAATAAAAAGAACTGTAGATATTAGAATCCTAGATGACTCTCACTTTTACCAAGGAAAACTCTCGCTTTTCTTGTTTTCTCACACCCAAAATCAATTCAAGTGGAACGAGAGAAATAAAAAGTGGAATTCCTTCCGTTTTTAATTAATACTGTGAATGTTTTTTTTAATATCATATGTGCATCAATGGTCGAATACCTGAACACAACGTACCAAAAGAAACAAAATAAGGCTGAAGTAAAAAAAGCATGTGGTAAAAAATGCATATGTAACTTGAATGCCTCTGCATCGTATAGCACCATCTTCCTCGTCGATAATACAAGATCAATCTTCCTCGTCGACCGATAAAAAAACATAACGATTTACAAAGGATTAGAACATCACACTAAATATAGCACTACTTTGTAACAACCTTGTACAAAATAAAATACACATGCAAAGAACACGTACAATAGAAAATAAAATTATTTTGATACACGCTAAGATGTCAATCTATATCAGATTTTTTTTAACCATCTAACAACACATTTTATGGTATACATGAACATGCATAAAATAAAAAATCAATAAAATACGCTTATAACATACCAAAATACCATTACAACCCTCCCTTATGTAACTTTCATCCCCATTGTCTACGTCTCTATCATCAAGTTGTGACTCATCCAATGGTTTACTACTTGTTTCTTCATCCTCGTCGTATTTTTCCAATTCATGAAACCCTCTAGAGGGCGCTCTCAACACAACATACCAATTTGAAGAACTACCTTCTCTAGAGAAGAAAAATTGAACCGCTTGTGTTGCTAAAATACACGGGTCGCTTTCAAACTTATTTTGAAATTGATGCAAATTGACCAATGTAAATCCATCTTCAACTTTGACTCCGCGATACATATTTGCCCAATCACATTTAAACAAGGCAACTCGAAATTGACGATAATCCAACAAGAAAATCTCATGCAAGACCCCATAACATATTACTTTTTCAATAGACCCATCTACACAAACAGTACTTGTCTCAATGGAAACACCACTACTTTGTGTAGCCTTCTCATAGTCTTTCGTATGAAAATGTCGACCATTAACAATATAGCCAGAATAAGAAATTATTTTCAAACGAGGTCCGTTTGAAAGCCATTTTATTATGTCACTGACATTGGATATACGTTTATCATCTCTAACCTGGACAAATACAATATATTAAATAAAGATTTATGTTGATCTATCACTTTCATCATTAATAGTTTTTTAAGATATAACTATCAACCTTTTTTCCAAACCAAAAACTAAAAGTCTCCGATTGCAATTTTGACAGTTCCAAATTGTCTTGTGCAAGATGAGGAAGCAAACATTTTAGCTCCTCTTCGTGCAATCTGCATACATAAATGTAATTAAGGATCTAATTTGTTTTGTATGTCATAGTTAAGTTGGACTTATACTTACTCTAAATACGGCTCTACTTCTTCCGTATTAAACAAAATGTATCAATGAGCAACATTAATCACCTCCTCATCGACTGTAGTAGGTTTTCCTTTAGAAATAGGATGCCATTCAAGTATAAAATCATTTTGTTCCACTTCATTTCGATTTTTCCTCCCTCCAATTTGTTATGCATCTTTAATATATCCAGGGCAATATTTCATACATTCTTCGGCAACATAGCGCTCAGCAATGCACGCTTCAGGCCGTGCTTGATTTTAAACATATCCTTTTAATATTTTCATATATCTATAACCAAAATGAATAAACAAGTTACTATCATAACTATACATACTTTTAACCGTCAATTATTTATAGTAAATATTACCTCTCAAATGGATACATCCATCAATATTGGACTAGCCCACAAATTCTTGCTTCCCTCCCTAGATGTATTGTTAAGTGAATCATGATATCGAAAAAGGAAGGGGGAAAGAACCTCTCTAGATCACATAGTGTTAATGCAACTTGATACTCCATTAATTCTATTTTATCCCTATCAAGCACTCTTTGGCATATGTCATTATAAAATGAAATAGTCGTAGTAGTGCATTCCTTATCCCTGTAGGTAGAAGTCCTCTTAATGCAACGGACAATAGTTGTTGTATCAATACATGATAATCATGAGACTTAAGGTTTGATATCTTGTCTTCTTTTGCAAAACATTTTCCAATATTTGAGCTATATCCATTAGGCACTTTCAAATTTTTCATTCTACTATAAAAGATCTCTTTTTCTTGATCAAATAAAGTGCACGGTGCGGCTGGGAGCAATACTTTATTTCCAATGTCTATAGGATGCAATTTTTTTCTAATGCCCATTGCTTCTAGATCTTGGCATGATTTTCAGCCATCTTTTGATTTTCCTTTGATATCAAGCAATGTACCAATAATACTTTCACCAATATTTTTCTCAATATGCATCACATCTAGATTATGCCGTAAAAGAAGTGTCTAAAAATTGACAAAACACAAATAATTAAGTACCAAGTAGCAAACATGAATAGAAAATGAAAAGCAATGTGTTTCTAGTTAAATTCCACCTTCCAATAAGGCAAGTCAAAGAAAATGGACCTCTTCTTCCACATTTTACATCCTTTTTTCATCATAGTTTTCCTTTTCCTTTCACCTTTCTCTTCCTTTTTTATTTTTTTCCCCCAATCATTAATAATATCTTGAACATCATCAAAGATCTGAACACCAGTTTGTATCTGAGGCCTTTGTCTATTTTCTATAGTTCCATCAAATAAGTTTTCCGTTGACGATACTCATGGTTAGGTTCAAGGAATCGTCTATGACCCATGTATGCACACTTTTTACTAAATGGTAACCATATTGAGCAGGTATTGACACCACAAACATGACATGCTCTCTTACCTTTTACAATGCAACCAGCTAAATTTCCGTAAGCTGGAAAATCATTGATTGTCCACATAAGAATAGCATGTACTCTAAATTCACTACGAATGTAAGCATCGTACACTTTCACCCCTTTATCCCACATTTTTTTCAAATCTTCAATAAGTGGTTGCAAGTATACATCAATGTCATTTCCCAATTGTCCCGGGAATTAACAAAGATAGCATCATATTATCCTTGTGCATACAAAGCCACAGGGGAAAGTTGTAAGCAACAAGAAACACTAGCCAACAACTATATCCACAATTCCAATCACCAAAAGGATTAATGCCATCAGATGCAAAGCCAAGCTTTAAATTTCGTGGATCGGAAGCAAAAGAATGATACATTCTATCGATCATAGCTCACTAAGTAGAATCCACTAGATGACACAATTTACCATCTTCACTCTTATGACTGCTATGCCATCTTAGTTGTTCTGATGTTTCTGGGGATGCAAACATTCTTTTCAGTCTTGGTATCAGTGGGAAGTATCTCAAAACCTTCATAGATATTTTGGTTTGCTTCCCATCTTTAGTAGTCTTGTTTTTTTTCCAGCAAGACTTACCACACTTAGGACAAAAATCACTATTTGCAAGCTATTTTATAAATAAACAACAATCATTTACACATGCATGTATCTGTTTATAGCCTAAACCAAATGACTTAAGCGACTTCTTTGTTACATATATTGAATCGGGAAGCATGTTTTCTTTAGGCAACATATCCTTTAGAAGTTTAAGAAGCTCTGTAAAAGCCGTGCCCGATATACCATTTCGCGCTTTGTGCTTGAAAAGAAGTACTATAGCAGACAACTTTGTGTGGCTTGCAAAACCAGGATAAAAAGGAATTTCGGCATTCTCCATTATTTCCTTAATACCTTCCCCATGTCTTTCTTCAACATTGGCTTCTACCTCCTCATCATAGATTTGTGCATCAACATACATTCTATAAGTATCAGTCTCACTTTTATTTTGTGATGGCCATTTTTCTCCATGAAAAATCCATATATCATAGGTTGGGTCCATTCCAAAAGAAATCAAGTGTGACACAACTTCCCTTGCTGTTTGCCAAATTAGATTCCTACAGTTATGACGTGGGCATCTAATTTTTTCAGGATTCCCTTCACTCGTAGCATGTCTATATACAAAATTTTCCACAAGTTGCCTATATTCGCTTGTCCTTCTACAAAACAAAAAATGTATTAATACCCATTCTTAAATACTTATAGTGTGATGATAGAGCACCTCGTTTTCTTCTTGATAATACCAAAATTTTATGCTACATGCTTCCTAACACCAAACTCGTTCATAAATACTTATATTTATTTATAATGGTATTAGGAAGTACATAAAATTTATTATACTTATTATTTTTATTCGTGGTATTAGTAAGAGGAAAATGATGTTCCCTTAGCATCACACTACTTATAACTATGGAAGTAACAGCCAAAATGATGAAACCTTGGTAGATTGACTCATGCTTTGTCCATCTTGGTAAAACAACGCCTCTAATTTTCAGACCTACTGGAAAGAATTATGTTCAACATTATTGTACAACTTGGTTATATGCAGTCATCTTGGTAGATTACCCTTCTTATGTAACAAATATTAACTTATATATTTGTTAGAATTTTATATCTTAAATGATCATATATGGTTCGACAGTTCATTAATGAATTGGTTAAACCTAGAAATGAAGTTGATATTTTTATACATCCATATCCTTATTCTCTCTCTCCCTCCCTCTCTTTCATATCTCATTTCCAAATATAACAAAGGTTGTTTCCAAACTTAGTAATGAAGTTGATTGTTTCTTATTTACAGCTCTGTTGTTTTTCTCCATGGTTTATGTTTATTTATATTTCTCTCATTATCATTCTAGCTCCTGTCAGTTGACCATAACTAACATAACTGGAAAGTGTACACAGCGTACATCACATACTAAAGATAACTCCATGGAAACCAACCCATTGATCATCATATCTCCACCTAGATGACCAGCTCCAAGGGAACTAAACCAAAACTGCTCCGCCAGATCAGCATACAAACCAACACACTGCCTATCTAATATATATATTATTTATTTTGTTTATCAATTTTAACTTTTTATATATGAGCAGGAACCAGAGCCAATATCAAACAAATAAAAAGTGTGATGAAGTTGTTAAATTAGGCAATCAAAATACGATAATTCAGAGAAGATCCCAAAGCATTGCTGATCTTTTTAATTAAGAGAAGATCCCAAAACATATGTTTAGCCTCATAACGAGGTAGGTACTTATATATCAATTATTCATGGGAAACAAGGATATACAATTAACAAGCATACTTACGCTACAGGTGTACTTATAACAAACATAGGGTATATATATAACGTACAAGTACACTTAGCAAGAATATCTATCAAATAAGACATGAAATACAAGTAACAAATATAATTCTAGTTTAATTCATCAAGGATCCACATCAACAGCATTGTTGTGGTCCAGGCCTGATATGTAGGGGACAAAACTAAGTACATACATGACTTCTGGTTTCTAAATACACAAGGTAACAAATGCTTAGATTTTTTCTTTTTAGGTTATACTAATATTTCAGAATGCCAATATATCAACCTATATACATACATACATATATATATGTAATGTCAAAGTGTACTCATTAATATAGGTAGGATGTCAATATGGGTAAGATAGCAAACCATCGATGTACCATACTTTAGTTTAATCAGAAGTTCCAGGACCAAACATTTTTACTCATTTCGTAAACCTACATTGGAAATAGTTTTATAAAATTCCTTTAAATACGCTATGCTTTAGTTGGAGAATACATGACAGGGCAGCCGGATACATGCTAAACTAACATGCCTACAAGTTTCTACTGAATATATAGTGTGACATATATTCAGTTTTCAACTAGACCCACAGAGACAAACTAGTGCAGCAATAATTATGTATAGCTAATATTAAGTGTGTGTTTTCAGTTTTAACCAAACAATATTGGTGTTTCATCTTTACAAACCAAGGCAAAATTTACGTGGTGAAACAATTTAGATAATGGCTTTAGCAAGGCTAACAAAACTGATCAAGATGACCACAAGGGACAATGCATGTTAATTTAACAACAATGCAGTTGTAGGAATCTCAATGTAGACCAAATGCAAAAATATATAAGCATGCCCAATACAGATGCATACATATATATGATATATATATATATATATATATATATATATATATACATATACATATATTACCCCGTCTTAACGACATATACATATATGAACCTGGTTTAAGGTCTCACCAATTACATAAATATACGTATATGTATAGGTGTATATCTAATAAATGATTAACCAGTATTAACCCATGCTTTTTCTGGTTGAACTTAATCCTAACTGTATACAAAAATAATGCTGATATAATGTATATATATTCCAGCCTATAAAGTCAGTACCGTAGTACAAAGTATGAAATGCAAGCGAACAAACTTTGGTCGTTCTAACATACTGGTTTATGGCAAATACTCTAACACCACAGAGTCGTACAAGGCATGCAGGTTTACTTTAGTGATTAGTTTTTGAATGTGACATAACATTTCAAATAAATAACATCCTGTAGAGAGGTAATCTATTTATCCAGCTATGCACCTCGAGTCCTGCTGTGCATGTTAATGATTATGTGGAACTCGTGTTAGTGATTACCCAAACCCGTAAAATTCAAAAAGTCAATATCATAAACTAAATATACAAACTCAACGTATGACCAAATACATGTTTATACATATGCGCACATGTATCTACATATATATGATCCAGTTTCATATTTCAGGCCCAAAATAAGTGTGACTGCAAATGGAAAGGAATGACAGTTGGATAAAGAAATATGGAGATGAAAATAAACAAATAATAAATGGATAAAAGGGTTTGGTGATATCGAAGAAACATAATGGGCAGTAAAGAAGGGGAAAATAAGCAGTAGTGGAAATGTAGATGTCTGCCATGGTAATTTGTCAAGAAATGGACAAATTAAGAAGGAAATGTACAATATTAATGACAATGAATTGTTATGATTTCACATGGAAACTAACAGTTTCAGCACAATTAATTTTTACATCTTACATTAAAATCTGAACTCTATAATAGCTATTCCGAGGATAGAGTCAACAACTAATTCATCTCTATGACTTCCTCAGCTTTCCTTAGCATAAATATAAATAAAATAAGTGATAATACAACATACCCTATAAACTTGCATCAGTTTCTTGGTCATTATTGAGGTTTGTCATCAAATTATATATAAAGTTCAACCTAAAAGGAGCATTGTTACAATCAATATGACACAGTAGCATGAGCCAAAAAGTTGGTCAAGCTTTGCATGTGTAAGGGATTAGATATAGGGGAAATACTAACGGGGAGCATTCTCATGATTATCAGCGAGAGGGAAACAGTAAAATTACGCAAATGCAATAGCGGAGGGAAACAGTAAAATTACACGAATGCAATAGCGGAGGGAAACGGTAAAATTACAATCACATGCAATTGGAACAACGAATCAAAATTTACCAACGAGAGAACGTAGGCAAGATGCATAGGCAAGATGCGTAGGCGATCGAGCAGTGGACGATGGAAATAGAGAGCAATGGCGATTGAGCAGCGACGATCTAGCAGTGGCGATGTGAAGTGGAGGAGATCGCTATGCCGGCCTGATTATCGAAAGGGGAATTAGGGTTTGCGATGGAATATGATGGAAAAGGAAATGTACTGTGAACCGATGGAAAAGGAAATGTTGTGAACCGATGGAAAAGGAATACGATGGAATACTATTGAAATGTTGTGAACCGATGTCAAGAGGCACAACGTTTCATCCACAGTGGGAAGAATAATTGAACCGATGGAAATTGTAAAGTGTCAGGGGTGAGAAATCAGTTTGGAGCTGAGTTATGTTCCAATATTCTCAAAAAACATTTTCAACATTATGCTTTGAATTGTGGCACATTTCAAATTAATAATTATTATTTAGTCTTAGTTATTAATTATTATATATTTGTATTTAATTTTTATTCTTTATTAAAATCTTATTTATTAATTATTATAAATGTTATATTTATTGTTAATAATTTAATTTTTATTTAGTCTTAGTTATTAATTATTTAGTCTTAGTTATTTATATTTAGTCTTAGTTATTAATTATTTAATTTTTATTCTTTAATAACACCATGAAGTTATTAAATAACACCATGAAGTTTACAAAAACACCATGAAGTTTACAAATGTGCTTTACGCACCGTTGTAAAACTAAAGTTGTAATATGGTGTTTTTGTTGTAGTGATGTTGACATTTAATGTAATGTAGCAAATAAATGGATAGATAAAAATGCATCAGGTTACAAAACCATCCATATACAGTTTCATAAAATGAATATTTTATTATATAAATAAATATGCTAATTTATTTTAAAAATTATAGTAAAGGTCTAAGTAATCAAAGTGATATATATATATATATACTGGGAACCAAGCCTAAATCAATTGAAATAAATTTGTATGGTTAAGATGATTAGGGCTGTCAACGGATGCAATCAGATATGGATACTACTGTATCCGTACCCATATCCAAAAAAAAAAATCTGAATTCGTATCTAATATCCGCGGATATTGGCTTAAATATATCCACATCCGCATCCGTATCCGTGGATATTTTCGGATATCCTAAAATATCCGTATCTGCCTTAACGAATGCAGATATTTTTAATTATCCGAAGATATCCAAAAATTAAACAACAAAAATTTACAAATACATCATTTACATGCAAATTCGATAATTCTAATAAAAAATTACGAACAATACATCAATCACACAAATTCCACACTACAAATACTTGCAAAATGTTCAACATACTAAATGCAAAAATTTTATCCTAAAACAAAACATAAATATAATAATCACGTTACGTAATAATACATAATACAAACACAATGAAGCGACCCAAACTCGCCCTTTCGGGAAAGCCCAGATTGAGTTGGGAACACGACAAATCAGAACACAAACAATATAACATTTCATTGCTTATTACAACAATAACATCAGAGTAAAAGTATATAACAAAGTATGTGTAAGTAATATACATCAGAAAATATCAGAGATTTAAATTACATTTAAATACATAGCAGCGGAAAAAGAATACATGACGCAACTGAAAGAAATACATGGATACAGAGCTTTCCGTATATAGCTCCAACTGTAAATCCAGGATCTTGTGAATATAATATCTGCAAAAACCCAACTACTAGCTACCCGTGTGAAAAATAGGGGCACCCAGAGTTTAGGTTTAAAACAATAAACTCCAGGTCAGTCATGTGACTGGTGTGAGAACTAAAACAGTTATTAACTTGATTTTAAAGTCAGGTAAATCATGGGACCACGCCGTATAACACGAAACGGGTTTATCCCCCATGAATACATGTGCATAAAAATAACAGCGCAATGCTAAAGAGAAAAATGAAGCTATTATAAGACTCAGGTCCCATCACACAATGAACGCAGTCGAGGATAGAATTTTCCCTTATAATAGCAAAATATGCTTGATACGCGAAATTTCATCTTTTGTTATTACTATAAGTGAAGAAATCAACTTCAAATATAAATGTATCAATCATAAGCGGTGTAGGTACCATCATATTACGTCGCCATATATGTATATTTGCAACTAAAACCGAATATCACGTATTGGAAATTGGGTTTCCATTTATGAACCGAGGCAAGGGATTATCCTCATTGATTTTGAGACACACTAGCAAGTGCCTCAGGATCCCCCGTAGTGAACCACTTGGATCTTCATAGCCGGCCATCCATCGATGATCAGTTATACCATAAACTATATGTTAGCCGGTTCTATCGAACCTCTAAAATGATCAGTATGTCGACTATATCCATCAGCTCCGTAGTGACCGATATAATATCCATCAGCTCCACAGTGACCGATATATCCGAGGTACCTCGTCTCCCATCAAGTGATAATAGTATGCAACATCCACATGAGTAAACAATCTGGGCTCCATACCATGACGTTACTCGTAGCTAGAACTAACATATGTCCATTTCCATGCAGTTACTATCCCCTTTTTGGTTCACACCTGGGTGTGAGGCTCGCGAATTAACGCTACACAAAGCTATGCTATTTAAAGCCGTGCTTCGATCATCAACCACAAGGCTCTGCTTTTCAAAAAAAGCCTTGATCATTTGCATCTCAGCATGCCACACTGACAATTCATGCCATGCGACTGATATTTATCGATATATAACCTCTAAGTTCGTACGTCTTGAAGAAGGGTGTTAAGCAAGAGAATAAATTCTCCGCCACCAAACAGATATATATTTAATAGAAATCAATCAACACAGAATAAAATCAAATGTCAGACACACATCCATTTACAAGTCTATTCTGGGTGTGAACGAAACCGGAGGCACCTTATTCCTCGTTCCATATATCCAATATAGGAGAGAGGTCCTCGCATATCCAGTCGATCTCCAAGTACGTTTGGACGATTACCACTTATTACCTTGTCTTGGGTGTACGGGCCAATCAAGACATCAGTAATCATGCAAATGATGTGAAGACCTCTAGACTTCAACCACCATCTTCATCGTCGACTTATCGTCGAATTAGTTATTCAGAATGGGTATAAACCCGGCCTTTCCGAATAACTCGCGTATATTATAAACGAGTGCTTCACAAACACAACATACGCCTCATTCCAATTCAGAATATTCTTTTATTCAAATATTCACATCATTAAGGAATGGTTCACATTAATTTTATCAAAGATAAATTCTTTAAATTTATTCTTTAATCTTCCTTTGGATATCAATTCAAACCAAATTAAGGTTTATCCAAACTAGTCGGGATTAGCGCACCTTACCTAAGTAACCATTTGTTTAATTTCTCAATCCCAACTTATCCATCCCATGGAGCAAAACTGTTAATACTCCATATCTAACACCACGATGTTATCGATAAATTTAATTACCATTTCACGTTCAAATCTAATTAAAGATTTAACTATCGCTTGGAGCAAAACTAGTGATACTCCACTCTCGATCATTTCCCAAATTTGATAATTTAAATTATCAATTAACATTTCAATCTAATTAAAGATTCATTAAAACTCTACTTAGTTTTAATCTTCCAAAAATCAATATTAATGAATATTTAACTTTGGGAAATCAAATATGTCGCATCGACAATCTACACCGTACCATTGATTTCTACCGATATATAACCTTTGAGCTCATACGGCTCAGAGAAGGGTGTTAAGTAAGAGAATAAATTCTCCATCACCAAACAGATATATATTTAGCAGAGATCAACAATACAGTTTGAAATACGATGTTAGACATGAAATTATGTCTTTAACTGGGTTAAAGAACCAATGTCATTTAAAACACTATTCACGATAAACCCAAAATCACAGTCCATTAATTGTGGAATCTTCACGAAAAAACAGATCAATATATAATCGATATCAATTTCTGTAATGACCCGCAAATCCATAATATCTGAGTTGACTATATACATCATACGTCCAACCCAAATATCACGAAAATACGAAACATTTTTTTTAGAAGAAAAGGGTAGAAGAAGAACATAAATAACAACACAGAATCTCACATCGCCGCGGAACAAAATATAATATATCATAACTTTTTGAAATACAAAATTTCAACTGTATAACATACACTTATCAGAATACAACACTTACAACATAGCGGTACAAAACTCTATATAACTAACGCTGAAGCCTCCTGCTCCAAGCTCCTTTAGATAGATCTGTAAAATCCTGAACTACTTGACTGCCCGTACAAATTTAGGCACCCAAGAGTTTAGGTAGAACAAAACAAAATAAACTCCGGGTCAGTCATGGGACTGGTATGAGTAAACAATTTAAAACAGTTTCAGAAACTAAATGATATCTCATAAGACCACGCCGTATAACACGGAACGGGTTTTTCCCTTATGAGAATCCAAACACTTGATTTAACTTTCAAATCCTCTTTGAAAGAACAGTAATCTTTATATCAAAACTCTTTTGATATTATAATAATGTCTAAATCAAGTAAGTAACAATCTAGTGGAACGTTTGCATCTCACGTTCCACATATATAATATACAATCAAAACCGCAAGCACGTATTGGGTAATGGATTTCCAACTATGACAAGGTATGGAACACCTTCCGCTGGTATATCTCTAGAGGAGAATACATCGAGTTCAACAAGAACATCTTGCAACTCAGCCACACATGACCGACCACCCATTTCGCTTGAGTGTATCGAATGTATATCACCAACGGTTGGGATCAGCAACCGTTTCCCAAATGAGACAACATCGACAATAGATTTTTAGAAGTAAATGAAACTCTATATCAGGTGATTATACACCCTAATAGGTGCGACCTACATAGCCATGCTGCCTGCTCGATTTCTGTCATTTACCGGATGTGAGGCTAGAAGCTACGCTTTATCATCACATCAGATTCACTTCGAATGCCACATTGTCAGATCCATAGAAAATCACTAATTGACGTCTACAACAGTACATTACATGTTAGCTAAAGAAGTTTCCTTCTCCGCTTCCACTCTTGGTACGGTTGAAGAAATCAATATACGTGACCTTTCTGGAAATACTCTGTCAGACATTCATCCATACAAGTTATCCAGGAACAGGATGAACCGAAGGCACTATTCAATACATCCATCTTAGGCACTTTTATCTAAGACTTATACAGTAGCCCTTGCACTTTACTCCGTCTTCAATTTTCTTTGGCATATATGATTCGCAACGCTTATGCCAATACAGAGTGGTTCTTTGGATAATAATCCAACCGGTCTCTCCATATTGACAACGATGGTCAAAAACTTCGATAGTCAGTGATTTAACTATCGAATAAAAACAAGTTTTTCGATAGTCGATGATTTAACTATCGAAGAAAACAAGTGTCCATTCAACATATCAAACAAATCACTGGGCTCTTTAATTAATATTTCATTAATTAAATCTCTTCTCCATTTCTTTATCAAAATTTGTTAATCAAATATTTTCAATAACCATATTGGCCTTTTACGCTATTTGGAAAACATTTCCGAATATCGCCTTCCTTTATTTTCTAAACTTTAGAAAATATATGCTATTCATAATTGGGAAATATTCCAATTACTTATCTCTTTTTCGTTCTCGTTTATTTCTATACTTAGGAAATATTTATTATTCTATTTCCAAGCTTACATTTATTTGGGTTAAAACGGATGTTGTGTAAAACATCGTTACGACAACCCAAATATTATATTCAACTAACTCTTATTCAACATTGATCTTCGAGCCTGAAATCTTACTATTTATTTGTTAATATTGATATCAATCAAGTTGGGGTATAACTACCTCTCATACCTTGACTGAATAACATTTATAACGTCAAAACAGATAAGACTACTTATTCGAATAATCAATACCATACAACTACTTATTCACTTTTAAACAAGTATATGCTTCCTCTTTCTATTCTTACTAGATTTTATTCTTATACTTCCTTTTTGATTATACTATTCTATTTCTAAGTTCGTTTCCTTATCGACTTCTATATATATCGATACGTTGATTTCTAACTATCAAATTATCTTTAAAATATTCTAACTCCTTAAATTTCTGGAAAAATTCGCCATAACCTCCTTTGTACCGGGAGCATCGGGATATTTCAAATAGCCTCCCATGGCCCTCACCAATCCAAAAGAAAAAGAAAAAGCCAAGCGGCTTGCCGAAACGGCGCATAAAATCTCATATATGAATTAAATACAT
Source organism: Allium sativum (assembly GCA_030737875.1). Classification (NCBI taxonomy): domain Eukaryota; kingdom Viridiplantae; phylum Streptophyta; class Magnoliopsida; order Asparagales; family Amaryllidaceae; genus Allium; species Allium sativum. The sequence goes on along the minus strand of CM060920.1, from coordinate 562,803,221 downwards.
ACCTTTTGTCGGGCATTCTATTTATATCTCTTCTAACACTTTATTCCAAACCTGTCTCATGTATATCCATACATTTCTAATTCATTTCAACTTAATCCAAATCGTTTTTAACTTAATACAATCGTTTTAACTTAGTTCGTTAATTGATTTGTAAATTTACTGGTTTGCCTATTTCACCTTCATATTTGAGTATAACATGTTCAAATATATTTTAACTTACTTATAAACCAAATCTAATTCTATTTTTAAGCTCGTTTCCTTATCGACTTCTATATTCAAAATTCTAATTCAATTCTATTTGAATTCTATATTCAAATTCCCATTTCAAATTCTATTTTCAAATTCCATTTCAATCTATTTGAATTCTATATTCAAATTTCATTTCAAACTATTTGAATTCTATATTCAAATTTCAAATTCAATTCTATGCATTATTAAATTTATAAACAACGTTTATAACTTCACTTAAAATCCCACATTATAAATTTATAAACAATGTTTATAAATTCAATTTTAAATCCCTTATTTTAATTTATAAACAAAGTTTATAAATTCAAATTCAAATTCAAATCCAACATTTTAATTTTATAAACAGAGTTTATAAATTCCATACTTGTTTTATATATTCAAACAAGTTAATATTTTCCCTAGTTCATTAAAAATTCAAATTCTATTTATAAAAATAGAATTCCCTTTTTAAATCTCAAATATCCTTTTCGATATTTTTAATAATCAATATTCAGGTCCCAGTGATTTTTTAAACACCAAACAACCAATTATTTATTTTCCTAACATGATCGTCGCTAATCTATGAATTAGAAAAGCGCGACATTTAAATTAAATTCTGCAAGCATACAGGTGTGTAGCATACAGGTCAAACACATGGAGGTGTTATTAAAAATTATTATCTATTTATTCTTGGGCGAGTTAGACGGAGTTTGGAGTTGTTGTTTTTTATGTTGTTGAAATTACTCTAAATCTAATCAGTATCAAATTCAACAATTGAAAAGAAAAGGAACAATTACTAGAAAAAGAGAATAACAACTAGAACAATAACAAAAATTAAAAGTAAGATTCCTGTTGAAACTAATCAAACAGTGAATCGCTAACAAGCAGTAATAAAAGACAATAACAATATGCGTTCTACCCAAACCTAATTAGGTAGATAACACAAATTGTTATGAAATTAAAATAACAATAAAACTAGAAAAGAAAAGACTTTTATTAGAGCAAAGGAGAATACAGAATAGAAAATGAATGGCATTTACAATGGGACATCATGTATATTTATAGAGATGTAGACCAAATCCTAATCAAATCAATGACTAAATGGCCCTCTTTTCCCAAGAAGTAATATCATATCTCTTGCCTTCCTTGACCAAGCTTGATTGGAAAGCAAATCACGGTGAATATCTTCCAAATCTTCCCTATCTTCCATGTGGCAAATTGATTGATTGATTGATGAGAAAATTGTATGTGATTAATTCTTCCAAAAAAGGATACTCGTTAGACTCCAAAGGCAACAAGGGATAAAATCTTCAAAATTGATCTTTTCTTGGCAATATTTCTATCAGAAATTCTTTTAATTGGAAATTGAAAAATGAATGTTCTGAATTGATTTCCATGACTACTCCTGAAATGTCTATTAGTGAATATCATACATACACATGAATATGTATATATATAATATAACACTAATTAATATATTCTTCAAAGCAAAAGGGCCAGTGTGAACGCGTTCTGTTCTTTGGCAAAAAGTGAGCTCGACGGGGATCGAACTCAGGTCTCTCAGTACAAATTTCCATGCAATTACCAGTGAGCTACAACGTCTTTTGTAATTGAGGTGGCTTTAATACGGGGAAGTAGCTTTTTATCTGTAGTTGGCCTTTAATTTGAAACGAAGGAGGCATTTCTTGACATCCTGTAAAAACATACAAAAGTAACCAAAGTATCATTTATTTATTTACAAAAGATAAAATATACGAGCATAAAATAAACACATTTCTATGTTAATCAAATACCCCCACACTTATCTTTTACTCGTCCTCGAGTAAAAAGAAAATGAAAAACTAACTAGATAGGTCGCACTTTCGTAGGAAACACGATTGCCTTGAGCGCATGCAACAAGCCGTTAAACCTCTAGGTGTCCCTAGTAGGACGAGTGGTGTCTCGTGAGGGTTTTCAGCGGATACTACCCACAAAATCCAAATGCAGTATGCTATGATTCTAAAGAAACTACATGAATGCAATGGACATATGCAAATAAAAACGAAAAATGAAAACACGACTTATTTCAGGAAAGTGGTACAACAAATTAAGTTAATAATTTCTAATCAGTTGATTTTATTTTAGATACCTCGACTTGTCACAAATTTTCAATATAAATCAAGTTTTCAAATGTTAAATTCCAGTTTGGCCAGTTAGTTCGGTCGATAACATAGTGCAGCCATGAAATAAATTCTTAGTTTGCTTGGCACAGTTTGTAAAGTGGTATTCTAATTTTCTCATGTACGGCTAGTCAAATCAATAAGGTCAAGAAGTGTTTGGGCATCATCGCTTATTCTTTATTCTATAAAATTTTAAGATTTATGATTAAGTACATACACCTAACGTAGAAAACCAAGGGTTACCACCCATGCACTGCCTCGCGGACTAACGGAGAGTGGGTAAAGAGCTTGGCGGATTGTGCAGGCCGACTTTGACTTTGTCAACAACGTGTCGGTAATCCTTAGGTGTCCAATCTCATAAAATGAGACCAAGATATTCCAACGCTGACTTTGTCAACAACGTGTCGGATAGAGCTTGGCGGGTTTGCACACCAACGCTCGATATACAAGCAATGTTGGATACCCTTGGATTACTATTATTATTATTGAATTTATAAGCACAAAAAGAGAGTTACGCGAATTCAACTTAACACAACTTAGTTTTAAAGATTTGACAAGCCATTATAAGTATTTTAAGTCCTCCACTTATTTAAACAAAGTCTACAATATAGAATAGATTTCATGGCCATCACCTAAGAATCTCCCTATGTACTGGTTACACTATTATCCCTCAAAAATAAACTTTTCATTATATTTCTTATTCGATCTAAGTTGAGAGAAAAAATACTATCAACTGGCTAAAAATTGTAAACTTATTTTGTTGTATCAATTGAAAATGAGTCGTATTTTTATAAAAATATATATGGTATGTTACTACGATATAAAATGTATGATGGTCCTACATGAAAAGAAAGAAAAATTAAAGAAAAATCAAAAGAATGCAATGCAGACTCCCCGCACACTTGATTGAGACAGTGTCCCAACTGTCTAAGGCAGAAAAACAAAAACAAAATAAAAAAAATGAAAAAGAAAAATAAAAGAAAAAGAACGTGTACCACCTGATTTCATGGTGGATGATCAGGCTCATGCAGATCGATAGGGTCATCTTCGTCATATTGCTCGAATTCCAAAAATGGTTTCAGTCGTTGACCATTTACTTTGAAGACTTTTCCATCCCTAGGATTTTCAATTTCAACCGCTCCATGAGGATATACTGTTTTCACAACATAAGGTCCAGTCCATCGAGATCTGAGTTTTCCTGGAAACAAGTGAAGTCTAGAGTCGTATAAAAGAACTTTTTGACCTACGTTGAATTCCTTACGAAGTATGTTTTTGTCGTGTTGGGCTTTGGTTCTTTCTTTGTAGATTTTCGCATTTTCATACGCCTCATTTCTTAATTCCTCTAATTCCGAAATTTGTAACTTCCTATGTGAGCCGGCTTTTTCTAAGTCAAAATTCAAAAAATTTATGGCCTAAAGGGCACGATGCTCTAGTTCAAGAGGCAAGTGACAGGCCTTTCCGAAGACTAATCGATATGGTGACATTCCTAGATTGGTTTTATAAGCAGTACGAAAAGCCCAAAGTGCATCAATCAGTTTTACGGACTAATCTTTTCTATTGGAATTCACGGTTTTCTCAAGAATTTGTTTGATTTGTCTATTGGAAACTTCTACTTGTCCACTAGTTTGTGGATGGTAAGGGGTTGACAGCTTGTGTGTGATTGAATATTTCTTGAGCAAGGACTCAAAAGCACGATTACAGAAGTGAGTTCCATTGTCGCTAATGATAGCTCGAGGTGTGCCAAAGCGTGAAAAGATGTTTTCTTTGAGGAATTTGACAACAACCTTGTTGTCGTTGGTTTTGGTCGGAATGGCTTCAACCCATTTTGAGACATAATCTATCGCAAGCAAGATGTAAAGATTCCCAAATGAATTAGGGAATGGTCCCATGAAGTCGATGCCCCAAACATCGAATAATTCAATCACTAAAATGGGGTTGAGAGGCATCATGTTTCGCTTAGTGATTCGACCCGTTCTTTGACATCGCTCACATTTAGAGCAAAATTCGAAAGCGTCACGGAAGAGTGTGGGCCAATAAAAACCGCTTTGAAAAACTTTTGCAGCAGTTTTTCTTGCTCCAAAGTGACCGCCACAAGCATGGTCATGTGATAAAGAGAGAATACTTTGGTGTTCATGATCGTTCACACACCTTCGAATGATTTGGTCTGGACAATATTTGAAAATATATGGGTCGTCCCAATAGAAGTTTCGAACTTTCGAGAGAAATTTTTGTTTATCTTGTTTCGACCATTCAACATGCATTTGTTGTGTGACAAGATAATTCACAGTGTCAGTGTACCAAGGGGTGTTAGAGATGGAAAGAATTTGTTCGTCAGGAAAATAGTCATCGATTTGGGTGTTGTTAACATTTTCGTGCACAATTCGAGAGAGATGATCAGCTATGACATTTTCAGAACCCTTTTTATCTCGTATTTCTATATCGAATTCTTGAAGAAGAAGGATCCAACGAATCAAGCGGGACTTAGCATCCTTCTTAGAAAGCAAATATCGTAGGGCAGCATGATCAGTGTAAACTATGACTTTGGATCCTATGAGATATGGTCTGAATTTCTCAAGAGCGAAGACAACTGCCAAAAATTCCTTTTCAGTAGTTGAGTAATTCAATTGGGCCTCGTTTAAGGTTTTGCTGGTGTAATAAATGACTCGAGGGAGTTTATCTATACGCTGACCTAAGATGGCTCCAATTGCAAAGTCAGAAGCGTCGCACATAAGTTCGAAGGGCTGAGTCCAATCAGGAGGTTGAATGATGGGAGCTGTGGTCAAGATTGACTTAAGAGTTTCAAAAGATGTTTTGCAGTCATTGGAGAATTCGAACTTAACGTCTTTGGCAAGTAAATTTGAGAGAGGTTTTGAAATTTTCGAGAAGTCCTTAATGAATCTTCTATAAAATCCCGCATGTCCAAGAAATGAACGAACATCTTTAACAGACTTAGGAGGAGGTAGATTTGCAATCAAATCGATTTTAGATTTGTCGACTTCAAGGCCATCTTTGGAGACGACGTGGCCTAGAACTATCCCCTTTTTAACCATGAAATGACACTTTTCCCAATTAAGCACGAGAGATTTTTCCTTACAACGTTTTAGTACGAGTTCTAAATGAGTGAGGCATTGGGAAAAAGAAGATCCATAGATTGAAAAATCATCCATGAATATTTCTAAGAATTCGTCCACCATATCAGAGAAAATACTCATCATACACCTTTGGAAAGTCGCGGGGGCATTACAAAGACCAAAAGGCATGCGACGATAAGCAAAGGTTCCAAAGGGACAAGTAAAGGTGGTCTTGTGTTGATCCTCTAAAGCAACAGGGATTTGGTTGTAGCCTGAGTATCCATCGAGAAAACAATAGTACTCATGACCCGCTAAGTGTTCGAGCATTTGGTCAATAAAAGGTAAGGGAAAATGGTCTTTTCGTGTGGCTGCGTTGAGCTTTCGATAGTCGATACACACACGCCATTTTGTTTTGATTTTTGTTGGGACAAGCTCATTACTTTCATTTTTGATCACTGTGACTCTCGATTTCTTTGGTACGACTTGTACCGGACTCACCCAGGTACTATCAGAGATGGGATAGATGATGTTATTGTCTAGACATTTGATTATCTCCTCCTTGACCACTTCTCTCATGTTTGGGTTTAATCGCCTTTGAGCCTCACAGATGGGTTTAGCCTCATCAACTAAGTGTATGCGATGTTCCACAATTGATGGGCTAATTCCTTTTATATCGCTCAGCTCCCATCCCAAGGCGTCTTTATTTTCCCGCAAAACTTCTAAGAGTTTTTCTTATTGGTCCTCGGTAAGATCAGAGGCCAAGATTACGGGAAGAGTTTCTGAGGAGTCTAAGTATGCGTACTTAAGGTCTTGTGGCAAGGGTTTGAGATCTAACTTAGGATGTTCTTGAGTGTTAACGTTGGTTAACATTCCTTGGTTAGATTCAGAAGACGAAGGATTTAAGTCAAGAAATTCATTCAGTTCAGAAATGTATTCAAGTTCGTCGAAATCAGAGTCGAAATGTTCCAGACACATTTTCAAGGCTTCAGAAGTGTCTTTAGAGGTTTCGTCAACTATGGTTTGAATCATGTCGATTTCATCGGTCTCAAAATCCCTAGGTTGTTTGTTGAGATTGAAGATGTTTAGCTCAATGGTTAGGTGCCCGAAGGAAAGTCGAAGCTGACCATTCCTACAATTAATGACAGCATTAGATGTTGCTAAGAAGGGCCGTCCTAAAATCAACGGTATTTGAACTTTGGGATTTGAGACAGGCTCTGTTTCTAAAACTATGAAATCGACAGGGAAGTAAAACTGTTCGATCTGTATCAAGACGTCTTCGATAATTCCCAATGGCTTTTTGACAGATCGATCAGCTAGCTGAAGAGTGATGTTTGTTGGTTTAATCTCCCCTAGTCCAAGTTGACGATAAACAGTATAAGGAAGAAGATTGACACTGGCACCAAGGTCGAGTAGAGCACGAGAGATATGGGTGTTTCCTATTTTGCAATCAATCAAAGGGCAGCCAGGGTCTTTGTACTTGACTGGGGTAAGATTCGAAAGAGCAGAGCTTGTATTCGCAGTTAGAAAGGCGGTTTTTGGAACATTAGTTGCACGTTTTTGTGTGCACAATTCCTTAAGACATTTGGCATATTGAGGAATTTGTTCGATTGTGTCTAAAAGGGGAATGTTAACACGGACTTGTTTGAAAATTTCCAAGATTTTATCGAAATTTGTATCTTTCTTCTTATTGTTGAGCCTATGGGGAAATGGAGCTATTGGTTTTTCAACTCTGTGATGAGTTTCATCATTCGAGGAAGAAGGTTTATCCAAGGAAATAGAAGGTGGTAAGGTCGTAGAAGATGGAATGTTGGTATTGCCAACATTAATTTTCGAAGGTGGGTCGGGTTTGCCGACACTGGAAGAAGAATTGTTGGGATTGCCAACATTTAAGGAAACTTGAGGTTTAGAGGAATTGGTATTCGAAGCCGATGGGTGATTATCAAGATTTGGCATTGGGGTCGAGTTAGAAGGTTCGTCAGGGTCGCCCACGTTATTATCAATCCTCTTTCCAGATCGAAGGGTTGTAATAGCGTTGACTGGATTATGGTTTTCGTTCTCACAAGAATTCACAGCACGAGAGTTATATTTTGGATTCACCTCAGGTTGACTCGGCAACTTTCCCTTCTCATTATTTTTCGCCATTTCCTTTATCGTATTCATCATTTGGTCCATTTTAGCGTCTTGCGAGTTTATTTTGGCTTCGTAAGAGCTCAACTATTTTTCTAGACGCACAATTTCTTGTGACGGTTGAGAAGTTTGAGAGGATTGGTTCGATGATTGAAAATTGGGGTGCCTATACGGTTGTTTGGATTGAGGTAAAGCTTGAGATGTTTGAGAATTGGAAGAAGGAGCTTGGTAATTCGGATTGGGAATAAAGGGTTGCATGTGAGCTGGGTTGGCCGAATTATTGGGTTTTGACCAAGAAAAATTTGGGTGGTTCCTCCAACCAGGATTGTATGTGGATAAGTAAGGATTATTTTGAGCTATGGCATTAGCTTGGTCCTGAGAGTAATAGTGGGGTAACCCTTCTCCGGCTTGAGGAGTTTGATTTTCTAAAGGAATTTGATTTGGGTCCAGGACATGCACACCTCTAGTAGAAGTACGAATGGGAACACGAATTGATTCCCATTGCATGTCCTTTTCAGAATAATCTTCTAAGAATTGCCAAGCTTCATCGGCTGTCTTAGACATAATATCTCCTCCACACATTGATTCTAGTTGAGTTCTAGTCTGATAGTTTAGCCCTTCATATGCAATTTGACATAAGTGATCTTTTAGAATTCCATGATGAGGGCAACTATATAATAGCTGGTTGAATCTCTCAAAGTATTTTGAAAAAGTTTCCCCCTCGTTTTGACAAAATTGATTTATCTCGGTTCAGATTTTTAGAGTTTTGTGGAAAGGGAAAAACTTTTTCAAGAATGTAGTGACAAATTCATCCCAACTTCTTATGGAATGTCATGGAAGAGAATTTAGCCATCTTTTAGCGCTTTCAAGTAGTGCAAATGGGATTAGCCTTAGCTTGATCGATTCGTTAGATAATTGTTGCATTTTTGTTGTGGAAGCATACAATTCAAATTCACTCAGAAATTCACAAGCATTTTCAGACCCAGTAAATTTTGGTACCCCTTGGATAAAAGAATGTTTTAGCTCAAAATTGTTTCCTTCAGCTGGTGGGAACACAATGACAGATGGTTGAACGGTCCTAGTTGGATAACATCGATCACGAAGAGATAAGGGTCTATCCATTTGGACGTTGAGATTTTGAAAATTTTGATTTATTTGATTTTGATCCCCAAAGTTTGGAAAGTTTTGATTCACTCGATTTTGATCCAATTCAGTTGGAAAATTTTGGTTGATACGAGAACCCCTAGGAGAATTTTGTTGGCTGACACTTTTTTCACTCATTGTTGTTAAATGCAAGCACAGAAATTAGCTACAATGAAATTTTCTGTCCTTATTGGCTCCTAACCCAAAATTATAAAGTGATGCGTTTGATTACTTAGATCAAAAGATTTCTCAGCCAGTTAACGGACAGGAGTTATCGGTGCACCAGGAATTACCCTAGCAATGCAGCCGAAGGTTTAAGTACCTTCAGAGTAACAACCGATATAATATTTACGAATCATCGTAATATTTATAAACGGTTATTTCTCTGCCATAGTCTAGACACCAAGAAATAATTCGTTCCAAATGAATCAACTATCACAATACAATTAAGCCCTAGATGAGCCCGTGACTCCCTTAAGGCCAATGTCTAACCGTTATTATTAGTCAGATTCTACGATGAAATGCAGTTTGTGGGCTAAGGAAAGGGTGATGAAATCCCTCACCTTATGTGAATTGGGGTATTGCCCTTAACAAAATGAGTAAAAAGTGCAGAAATAACAACAATCACACTATTTAATTGCACAAATTAAAAATTTACATTCAAGCCGCTGCCCCTGCAGAAATTTTTTACAACAATTGTCTATATATATATATATATTTTGCAGCAGAGCACCTGTAGAGTTTTAAAATTTTCTCACCTTGATCGGCAGTCCTCCAGTGAAATTGGGTAGCGCTAGCGCGTTCACACCCCACTTGGTGTGCAACCGCTCCAACAATTCGACTTCAACTATTTGCAATTGTTTGACTTTTGAATTTCTCCACTTCGGTCTTGCTTGTTTTCCTTCCTTCGCTTGATCTTGATTTTGATTTTTTTTTTTAAAGAAAATGTTAAAACAAGGAAAGAGATTAAGGAAAAAAAGGAATAGAAGACAAAACTAGCAAGATATTTTTTTCTTGTTTTTGGAGATTGCAATGTCAATAAATAACATCAAATCTGCCAATCAAGAGTTTGTTCATAAAAAATGGAAAGGAATAGTATTAGAAGAAAATAAATCTAAAGTAAAAGGAAACAAAATAAATGAAAAGAGAAAGAGGGAAGGAGATTCTATTGAAAACAGGGAACGAAAAAGCAAAAGGAAAGAGTTGTTTTTTTATATTAATATGTTGAAAAGAAGAAAGAATTTGTAAAAGAAGAGAATGGGGTTGAGAAATAAAAAGGAAAGAAATAGGTGAAAATTGGTAACTTTTTTTCCTTTTAAAATTTGTAAAATGAAGAAAAGGGGTGTATAGAAAATAGGAAAGGAAATGAAGGAAAGAAACTGAAAAATTGGTAAGAAATTAAAAGAAAAAGTGGCAAATTTTTTTTTTTTTAAAAAGGAAAGCAATGAGAGAAAATAGCAAGCAAATTAAAGATGTGAAAACTAAAAAGGTGATTGCAAAATGGAAAGAAATTTGGGTAATTGAATTATTCAGCAACAACGAGAAAATTTAGAAAGAAATTTGTTTTTTTTAAAGGGTAAGAGATTTGCAACAGAAGGAGATTTGTGAGAAGAAATTATAAGAAAATGGCAAGAATTTGTACAATGGGAAGAATTTAATGACAAAAATTTTCTTTTTTTTTCTGATTTGTAAAAGAAGAAAGAGAACGTAGTAGATTGGGAAAAGAAATGGAAAGATGGAAAGAAATAAAGCAAAAATTGAAAGGTTTTTTTTTCCTTTAGAATTGAAAAGAAGGAAGAATTTATAAAAGAAAAGAAGGAGATTGAGAAATAAAAAGGAAATAAATAAATGAAAGAAAAAAAAGGAAATAAGGTCAAGAAAATTTGGCAAGTTCTTTTTTTTATTTGCCTAAAGTAGGAATAAATTCGCAAGAGGGAACAAACAAATGTAAAAATTGGGAAGGAAGGAATAGATGAGATTAAAGAAAAGAAACTAAGAGACAAAAGTGGCAAGAAATTTTTTTCTCTTCTCTTGTTTAGATGATTCTAGCACCAATGTTTGATACAAAATCAACTAATAAAGAGATTTTTTTTAGCAAAACAAAAACAAAAACAAAAATAAAAACAAAAACTAACACGAATCAGATATTAAATAAACAATAAAATTTAATCGTTCCTCCCCGGCAATGGCGCCAAAAACTTGATCGTCGCTATTCTATGAATTAGAAAAGCGCGACATTTAAATTAAATTCTGCAAGCATACAGGTGTGTAGCATACAGGTCGAACACAGGGAGGTGTTATTAAAAATTATTATCTATTTATTCTTGGGCGAGTTAGACGGAGTTTGGAGTTGTTGTTTTTTATGTTGTTGAAATTACTCTGAATCTAATCAGTATCAAATTCAACAATTGAAAAGAAAAGGAACAATTACTAGAAAAAGAGAATAACAACTAGAACAATAACAGAAATTAAAAGTAGGATTCCTGTTGAAACTAATCAAACAGTGAATCGCTAACAAGCAGTAATAAAAGACAATAACAATATGCGTTCTACCCAAACCTAATTAGGTAGATAACACAAATTGTTATGAAATTAAAATAACAATAAAACTAGAAAAGAAAAGACTTTTATTAGAGCAAAGGAGAATACAGAATAGAAAATGAATGGCATTTACAATGGGACATCATGTATATTTATAGAGATGTAGACCAAATCCTAATCAAATCAATGACTAAATGGCCCTCTTTTCCTAAGAAGTAATATCATATCTCTTGCCTTCCTTGACCAAGCTTGATTGGAAAGCAAATCACGGTGAATATCTTCCAAATCTTCCCTATCTTCCATGTGGCAAATTGATTGATTGATTGATGAGCAAATTGTATGTGATTAATTCTTCCAAACAAGGATACTCATTAGACTCCAAAGGCAACAAGGGATAAAATCTTCAAAATTGATCTTTTCTTGGCAATATTTCTATCAGAAATTCTTTTAATTGGAAATTGAAAAATGAATGTTCTGAATTGATTTCCATGACTACTCCTGAAATGTCTATTAGTGAATATCATACATACACATGAATATGTATATATATATATATAATATAACACTAATTAATATATTCTTCAAAGCAAAAGGGCCAGTGTGAACGCGTTCTGTTCTTTGGCAAAAAGTGAGCTCGACGGGGATCGAACTCAGGTCTCTCAGTACAAATTTCCATGCAATTACCAGTGAGCTACAACGTCTTTTGTAATTGAGGTGGCTTTAATACGGGGAAGTAGCTTTTTATCTGTAGTTGGCCTTTAATTTGAAACGAAGGAGGCATTTCTTGACATCCTGTAAAAACATACAAAAGTAACCAAAGTATCATTTATTTATTTACAAAAGATAAAATATACGAGCATAAAATAAACACATTTCTATGTTAATCATAACACATCATATATGACAGTATATATGCAAACAAATAAACAAACATATAATATATTTTTGAGGAATCCAGTCGGATTCCTCCAACCTGTTTTCCTGCATCCACAGACGTTAGTCAACATAGTAATACCCATCCTGTTCGAGGCAGGATTTCGCGGTATGAAGGTCATCAACTAATATATATTTGTGGGGCGCATAGGGAAATCATCCGCTAATGATACCGCGGGTATCCGCTAATGAGACTGCGGGAATCAATCCAATCATCAACCCAATATATATAATAGTCAATCCTAAATAACTAATATATTTAAATCAACCAGACAACATTCAAACAAGTAACACACAATTATTTTTAACGAAATAAAAATAATTCTAATTAAGGTGAGTGAGATTTACTCACCATGAGTTCGTCTGCCGAATATGCCGTTCATTTCCATATCATTTGCCACGAATCTACTCGGATGAAATTAATCGGGTACCTACGATTATTTTGAATTAATCGATTAAGCTGTTTTTCCCTTCCAATTTGAATACTAAGAATTAATCTATGCATTATATCTTTTTAAATAACGTATACCTCGCTGTTGTACAATTAGATAAATTTGATGAAGCTACTCGCCAATAGACTCTACTGAAACAACCCCCTAAAACTGCTATTATCCATTATGACAATTCATCGAACGCTTTGCAGGCCATCTCCATTTCCTTTCCAATTAACGTAGCTGTTGTCTTGTAGCTGCTACCCCACCTAAATGATCCAACATCACTGCCTATTTGCCTAAACTCCATCAGCATGTAACGTCCAGGCAGTCTCCACCATCAGAAGTCCTCATTCCCATCGTCCATTGCAACAACGTCAGACCACAAAAACTCCTACCAAATCACGATGAATCCCCCAGCTCCTCCATCCCTTCCCACTGCTCGAGTTTGAGCTTCAATTCAGACTCCACCCCACTTTAAACCAGGGTACATCGCAACCCTCAGTTGCATCCAGGAACGCGTCGACCTCACCAGAAATTGTCGTACTCCTTTTCTCCACTCACATACCTCATCGCGAACCCCGAACTCCATTGATCAAATCGAGCTGCTAAAATTCGCGCCCCCCCTTTGAGTTGTCGAGCTCCAGATGCCATCGCGATTCAAAAACTCAGCCCATCGCGAACCCTCTGAAAATTGAATCGCGAGTTCCAGACTGATGTGGGACTTCAGGGGATCAAACGAAGTCTTCGATTTTGTATATAGCGATTTAGTTTTGAAAAGAAAAAGGAGGGCGGCCATTTGATTTGCTGAAGCTTTTATTTGAGAATGGGAGGAATCGGTTTTGGTTTTATAAAGGGACGGGTGGACAATTATAAGGCCACGTACTGTTTTTATTTTGTGATGATAAGGAAGCCACCGTTTTTTCATTTGTGGAGGAGGAAGGAAGAGGTGTCAAATTTTCTACCTTATGATTTTTTTAAGGGTTATCCTTTAATTAAAATATCCCATGATTCTGGACTCCTTTCTGAACCCAACAACTGACATTCTTAGGGTAATACTACCATTCCGGACACACTGGAATGAGCTACGAAGTCAAATTTTATCATCTAAAGGAGATATTAATTTAAATTGATATAAATTAAATTCCAAACAATTAAATTCTTCGATAATAATTTAATATTATTATTCTAACTCAACTGAATTTTATACTGATCATCTGAACTGATTCGATTTAGTTGTATATTTTTTAATTAAATTATTACTGCATTACGATAATTTAATTTATTCGACATTAAATCGAAATCGATTATTAAATTGATAAATTAATTTGAAATTCCATTTATATTATCCCTCCAATATTTAAATCCTTATTAAATATTTAAAATTAACCCATAAGAATCCGGGTCATTACAATTTCTGTATCCGACTAATAATATAAATGGAATAACGACAAAGCCTTTTAAATTCCATATATATTAATAGTCTTCCTCCACAAAAGCTTACTTCAATTATTACCAAATCAAATTCCATTCCATTCCAATTTATTTTATTAACTTGGAAAACTTTACTTTGGAAAATTTACATTAAATCTTAATAATAAGATTTATAAATTCCAAATTACACTTCACGGTTAATCGGTTTAAAGAACAAATGTTGTTTAAAACATCGTTTACTATAAACCCAAAAATCCAATTCTTTTATTCAATTCCAATTTAATATTAATTAGTTGGAAAACATCACTAAATCTTAAATTAAAGATTTATTCTTTTCTCAACTGGGTTTAAGAACAGTGTTAATAAAGAAACCATTCATGACAAATCCAAAATCCCATTTGATATTAAATACAAGGCTCTGAATAGAAATTATATCGGCTTATATTCAATATCAAATTCTTAAACCAACAAATATCGTATTGGAAATAACGATATAAATATATCTTCCAAATTTCCATAACAATATATGTATAATCACGAAATCCAACATCGAAATATTCCGAAGATGATTTCCATTCAAATCCACTCCAGTTCAAGTATTGGAAATTCTGGTTATATTAAAACCCATTCTCAATTATAATTCTAGTTAATAACTAGTTCATTTCGACAAAAATATATTTTTATCTTTACAAATATGGAATTTTTCATCCCAATTCTTTCAAAATCACCTATTATGATTTTACACAAATTATTAATATTTTTAATAATTTTATTAAGGCCCTTTCATTCGATTTCCATAAACGGTCATCAAACTGCACTTACAATGACCTTTTCCAAATTTGATTTGGACATAATTCAAAATCCAAACGTTTGATTTCAAATCTCTTATATTCGTTGGAAATCTCTTTTCGATACGAACCCAATGGTTCTGGTTTTAGGAGAATCTGACGGTTGGATCTCCCGTAATGTCAATTCGAAGTCAATGGTCAAAATTCGCGAACGGTCGCGGCGCGGCGTGTTCTATTCAGGCCATTAAATTTATATATAATATAAACTATGTATATTTCATTGATTTCCATTTAAAATGAATTTTATAAATCGTTTATAAATTCGTTTTAAAACGATTCTAACTTCATTTTCAATTTTAAATCAAAATTGGATATTATATATCATTATAATATATAAATGTTAATATTTTCAAAATACCATGTTTTGAAATCATTTCCTTTTCCATATTCATTATAAAAATGAATAAAATCGATATAAATATCGTTCGCGTTAAAATTGCGCAAATCTAATCAACACGGCTTATATATTTCAATATTTTCGTGTCCATCCCAAATCGGACATCAAATCAGATTTTAATCCTTTACTGAATATTATTTAAAATATTCGTTATTTTAAAATATTCGTTCTTCCTGAATTGGAATCAGACACAGTCAATTACCATATAATGTTATTTATATAGATTTCATACACACATGTACACAACAATAATTATACATAGTCAACAATCATCCAGAGTGCATCACACAACTGCATAAGCATTAAATATAAGTAATTAACGCTTACCACAGTCTGTCAACCAATCGATTGACATACATCTAAATATTGGGATTAGTGTATGTCCAATATCATCCCAATACCCGTGTAGGGTTTTCAAACAATAAATACTGATTATTATTTGTGCAATTGGGCGATGTGTAAAATTTATCGTCTCAATCAATATCAGTTAAATGGGTGTACATAAACAAATCATCCGATTTGTAAATGAATATTTATTTTCAACACATGACCATTTTAAATGGTTCATATATTCAATATATTTTTTATTGTTCTAATATTTTATTCCATACATGAATATTTTATATATTTTATTCATTCAATAAAAATGATATTTTTATTGTTCAAATATTTTATTCCATACATGAATATTTTATATATTTTATTCATTCAATAAAAATGATATTTTTATTGTTCAAATATTTTATTACATACATGAATATTTTATATTTTTTTTCATTCAATAAAAATGATATTTTTATTGTTCAAATATTTTATTCCATACATGAATATTTTTATATTTTATTCATTCAATAAAAATGATTTTTTTATTGTATAAATATTTTATTCAACAAATGTATATTTTATACAGTACATTAAATCAATAAAAATGATATTTTTATTGTATAAATATTTTTTTCAACACATGTATATTTTATACAGTACATTCAATCAATAAAAATGATATTTTTATTGTATAAATATTTTATTCAACACATGTATATTTTATATAGTACATTCAATCAATAAAAATGATATTTTTATTGTATAAATATTTTATTCAACACATGTATATTTTATACAGTACATTCAATCAATAAACACAATACAATCCAAATCAAACAACCATGGTTTGTACAATAAATAGTGTCGAGTGCTGCTAAGCACTGTCTGCATCCTAGTATATATTTAACTGCAAAATAAATAGAGTGAGAAGGAGTTCTCACCTTCGTTTCCACTCCGCCAGTTTTTATTTCTGAATTTCTGAATAGTTTGGATTTGAATTTGCCTGAAATCCTAACGTTCCTTATTTTTTTCCTGGTCAGTTCCATGTTGTAGTGTTTGTTTTCACGATCGCAACGGATCTGAAATCGTTCAAATCTGATAAGATTTGAATGAGTTATGACCATTAATACTTTAGTTACTTTTATAAATAATTAAATAAATAATTCTTTCTTAATTACTTTCTTAAGAAAAATCTGGCCTCTCAATTATCTTTCTTCATCGCGTATTCTTCTGGAACCCATCATCAACCCGTAGGGTTTACCATCGCCGCCGCCAGAAGACCCCTGACCCAAATCGAAGTGCACCACGACGCGCGCCATGGCAAGATCCTCCGCCGCCCCAGGCGCCACCAAACTCGGTGGTTCCCTGCGTGTAACACCCCATGATTTTAAATAATAAAATTAACGAATACTTAATTTCAAATGTGAGAATTAAGGGAAACAGGTTACGCCATTGCGTTCTTTTCGGAATTTTGCTTGAGATAGAGTCCGAGTTTGCGTGAATTGGACTTCGTATGAAGATGTTATGGCCTTCTGAAGTTTCAGAATTCAAATAAATTAAAAACAGTTCAAAATTCAAATTCAGACAAGGGAGCAGGCTGGGCGGGAATTCTCCCGCCCAAGGGCCAGGTTGACCAAGGGGTCGACCTACCCATACTAGTTGACCAGGGGGTCGAACTACCCCCCCGGGGTAGATCTGAAAGATGACGCTGTTTTGACTCATTGTTGAGTCATTAGGGCTGAGGTGTTATTCTATCTTGACTGGATGGTCTTGATTGCTTCTAGGGTTAATCTGACGGCTCTAAATTAATTAAAATTCTATATAAGCAACCTAACTGTCAACCTAAAATCACACTAATTCATACCAAGAGCCGCCATGCCGTCAATGGAGAACCTAGAGTAGCCGCCGTTCTCTTTTAACTCAAAAACAAGATAGAAGCAAGAATCAAAATCAAATCTAATCTAAATTAGGACAACAATTAGTCTACATCAAAGGCGAGCAATTCAGTTTCAGAATACAGATCCCAGAAAAACAAGACTGTTCTTTTGTTGTGAGTATAATTTCTTTCACAAATTAATTAATTAATTAATTTAATTGTGATAAGTTATAATTGGGATTATGAGAATATGACTTTGAATCATGTGATGTTATCATTGACAGTTTTGTTATTGTGGATCGATTTCATATGTTGAATTGTATATGTTTAACTTGATTCATCATATGCAAGTTTGGGATGTTAAATCATATGTATATGAATCTTATGCAAGTCTGGAATGTTAAATCATATGCTAGTTTATGAATCTTATGCAAGTCCTAGGTGGATTATACACAAGTTCATATCTGAATCATGTAGATACATATGCTAGTTTATATGCAAACATGTGACATTAATTTACATGCTAAGATCCATACGCAAGTTCACATCTTCGTGTTTAGATCTATATTTAGATCCATGGCAGTACATAGTTATGCAAATTTATGTTCTATATGCCCATTGCATATGCTAGTTTGTATGCGAATCATATGCTAGTTTGAATGAAATTCATATGCAAGTTATAGGAAAACCATATCCATATATGCAAGTTCACGATTTCATGTTTAAATCTATATTTAGATCCATGATAGTTTATGCAAATTTATGTATATCCATTGCCTATGCAAACTTATGTCATGATTCTTAGATCTATTTTATGTGTTATGCAAGTTGTGATGTTGCTTTTCTTTTTATAAGTTAGACTATTTGCGAGTCTAACATATGTCATACTAAAACGTACGAATAACATGGGGACAATGGGAAAATATTAAATATACATAAGTGTGAATTGGCATAAAATGGCCTTAAAGGCATTCAATTAATTTGAGACATTAATTGGTATAAATTTATATACCTGAAATTATGGAAATAATTTAGGTGGCAATTATGGACATAAATTAATTTGGAATTTATTGAAAAATTTGAATAGGGATATTAATCCAATTTGGGATTAAATAATTATGTGTAATAATTAACCGCCTAAGACACGAGGTTAGACTCGTTTGTGGTATAAGACTGCCCGGACCCGCCCGACAAATCCAGCAACCACAAACGGTAGTCTAACGTGAGAGGTCAAAGGCACAAATAAAATGCGTAACGATTGTAAAGTCACGAGGTTTGGCTCGTTTGCGGTATAAGACTGCCCGGACCCGCCCGGCAAATCCAGCAACCGCAAACGGTAGTCTAATGTGGGAGGTCTTTACAAGGTTACGGTTCTAATGAATTAAGTAACACTTAACCAGATAAACATGTGGTAGGACATGGGGGTTAAGTGGGTGGCCTGGGTGGCATGTGAAAATACGATTAGAAACACTTAACCAAGTTGAAAACATGTAAGAAGACATGAATAAGAAGGGGTTAAGTGGGAAGTTCTAGTGGGGACCAAACATAGGTGGAAAGCTTGTGTCAAACATGGGGACCCGTTTCAAACCAGTAACCCATTAAGTATCTTTGTGAGCTCGAGTTAGATCAAGGACGGGACACGCTTACTAGGTTTGATTGTAAGAGGTCAAAATGGGTTAGCGGTGGCAACGCAAGTCCAACGGGGTCATGTGCGTGCATGGGTCGGGGCTGGTAGGTAAGACGTTGTTACATCGTGTAGATATAAGCCGTGCATCTTTAGTGGTATCGGGTTGCCACTTTGGGGAGTGATACACCCCACTATGGGACCAGCACGGGTATCTACGAGTTAGGGAGCCGATCGCATGGGGGTAGTGGGTACAACTAGTGGAGATAGGGGCAGGCGGCACCTATGAAGGCAACTAGGGGTACACAAAACTACCATTATCATTATTAAGTTCTGTAGGCGGGATCAACTTTTAGGGTGACTAGTAATGGTGCAGTATAGTAATTATCCTATAGTGATTAGGAACGAGATCAACGCCAGAATATTCCTCTTGTTTGCTTTGTCATGCCCACTTGTTTCACGGTCATACCTTGTTTTACTAGTTTATGCCTTATCCTAATTACTTTAATAATTATATTGTTAAAGTTATTATACTCGCCAGACTTTATGTCTGACCCACTTGTTTTCGCCTCTTTTCTTCCTTTCCCCCCCAGGTTCTCAGGGTGGGACTAGTACTAGTGGAGCTTGATCTTGGATCTCTTTCTCTCTCTTTTGGAAGTGCTTGGATTGCTGAAAGTAAAGTTTAGCTCATCTTTTTGATGGCTACTTGTGTTGGGGTTATGCTTTTTATTTGATGTACTCAGAAACAATTTGTCAAGATGGTTACTAAGTGTACTTGGTTTTTCTGTTGGTTTATGAAGTTGTTGTAATCAAACTATTTCTCCGCTGCAATAAATGTTGTTTTGAAAAATTTCAAGTACTAATATATGTATATGTCTTGTTATATTCTATTCTATTCTATTCGCCAATAATACTCCATGAAAGTTAATGCATTCCCTTTGAGAGTGACATTAATGGACGTGGGGTGTTACACGTGGTATCAGAGTTGAAGGTTAACAGAACAGGTAAGAGATTTTGAAAAACTGTTTTTCAAAAGCGTTTTGAAAAGAAATACTTTCAAAAGTATGTTTTAAGGAAAGTATTTTCGATAGAAAAGTTTGTTTTAAAAAACATAACCCCCAAGAGCCATATATCTTTCTTTCGAATTCTCCGTTTTGAATTTCTTCCTTTTTCTTTTCAGCATGTCTGGGCAACCTGAGATACCCGAGGGCATATTGATGCCAGGCTAGTTTAGAAGGTATCTGGAGGCTAGGGCCACTGCCGCAGGCCCAGCAAATGTTCCTCCTTCCCCAGTTGCAGTCGCTCCTCCTCCTCCCCCGCCTCGTGTTGATACTTTTTCGAAGATATGCAAAGATTTTCGGGCAATGGGCGGGAAACCTTTTCACGGATCAGAGACGTTTGTTGAAGCCCGAAATTGGCTTAAGGAGGTGGAAGATCTATTTGGTAATTTTGAGATAGAAGATGGAAGGAAGGTCCAATTGGCCGCTTGGTTAATGAAGGACGAAGCCTCATTTTGGAGGGAGGTTACGAATGGAGAGCGTCCAGTAGAGACGTGGATGGATTTCAAACATAGGTTTGAGATGAAATTTCTCTCACGAGCAGAAGAGAATTTATACATGGAAAGATTCTTGGCATTGAAGCAAGGGATTTTATCAGTAAAGGAGTACGTCAACAAGTTCAATCAGTTGGCGAGATTTGGCTTAGACTTGGTGAACACACCCGAGAAGAAGGATCTGAGGTTCGTTAAATGTGTGAATGAGCCCCTTCATGGGTTAGCTATGACCCACATTCCTATGAGGGCTACCTTTGAGAAACTAGTTGACATGGCGCTTATGCATGAAGAGGAGAAAGGCGCTAACGCTAATAAGGCACCAGAAAAGAAAGGGGATCAAAAGAAGTCATAGCAGCAACTTAAGAAAGGTGGTAAGGACAACAATAGCAAGGGAAAGAAAAGGTGCTTTAATTGTGGGAAACCAGGCCATCTGAGCAAGGACTGTAGGAAGAAGAAGAAGACTGGTTGTTTCCACTGTGGAGAGGCAAGACATCTAATTAAAGACTGCTCGGGGAAACATGGGCAATGGCAAAGGACATGGTCCACTTCTGGAGGGAAGATTCAGGCTCTCATGGCACCAGGGCAGGCAAAAGGGCAGATTCAGGCTCTCATGGCACCAGGACAGGAGAGAGGTAGAAACATTTCTGTTGAAAGTTTGGTTTTTCTGTTTGATCATCCTATTCGTACTTTATTTGATTCTGGCGCTTCACACTCGTTTGTGTCTGCTTCGTTATTTGAAACACTGCACCTAAATACTAGTCTAGTTACAGATCCCATAGTAGTCTCAAATCCTATTGGTGGTTCGGCTCATCTTTCAATGATTTGTCGGGATTTGAGAGTGTCTATTTTGAGCGTTGAGTTTGAATGCAACGCCTTTGTTCTTGGCTTCATGGGCTATGGATTGATTCTAGGTATGGATTGGTTATCCAGTAATGGTGCCGTCCTCAATTGTGAAAAGAGAGTGGTTAGGCTTATGACTCGCCTTGGCAACACTCTCGAAATCTCTTGTAACCTCATACATTCTGTTATGCTTAGTTACCTAGAATCTCTTGATGCGTCTGTTGAAAACTTGCAGTCTGTTAGAGTAGTCCGTGAATACTCAGATGTATTTGAAGAGGTGAAGGGCTTACCTCCAAAGCGGGAGATAGACTTCCGCATATACCTTGTTGATAATGCAACACCCGTAGCTCTACCCGTTAGACACATGGCTCTTAGGGAGAGAAAAGAGCTCAGTAAGCAAGTCAAAGAGCTGCTCGAAAAGGGGTTTATAAGGCGGAGTATTTTTGAATGGGGTGCCCCAGTAGTATTCGCAACCAAAGCGAATGGTTCACTTCGCCTATGCGTTGATTATAGGGAGCTAAACAAGTTGACCAAGAAGAATAGGCACCCACTTCCTAGAATAGATGACTTGTTTGATCAGCTTGTAGGTGCGTCTGTTTTCTCCCAACTAGATTTGGCTACCGGGTTCCATCAGCTAAGAGTGGCTGAAGACAACATTGATAAGACAGCGTTCAGAATCCCGAATGGTTTCTTTGAATGACTTGTCATGCCTTTCAGCTTGACAAACGCACCCGCTTACTTCGTTGACTTGATGAGTAGGGTGTTTAGAGAATTCCTTAATAAGTTTGTGGTGGTCTTCGTAGACGACATTTTGATCTTCTTGAAGAATGAAAAAGAGTATGCTTAGCATTTAAGGGAAGTCATGGATACTCTTCGTACACATCAGCTGAAGGCCAAATTCTCCAAATGCCATTTCTGGAGAGAAGAAGTGAGGTTTCTTGGACATGTGGTGTCCAAAGAGGGGTTAGCCGTGGACCCCGCAAAAGTAGTTGCGGTGCAAGATTGGAAGGTTCCACGGAATGAAACCGAAGTCCGAAGCTTTCTCGGGCTAGCGGGCTTTTACCGAAAATTCATTAAAGACTTTGCTAAAATCCCCGCCCCACTCACAAGATTAACGAAGAAGAACCTAACTTTCGCTTGGGATTTGGATTGCGATATTGCTTTCCAATGTTTGAAAAGGGCTCTAACAATTGCCCAGTTCTGACATTGCCGGATGGGAGCAAGATGTTTACCATATACACGGATGCATGTGGTACGGGACTAGGTGCTGTCTTGATGCAAGAAGGGAAGGTAGTAGCTTATGGAGGCAGACAGTTGAAAGTACATGAGAAAAACTACCCAACCCACGATCTAGAGTTGGCTGCCATTGTCTTTGCGCTTATGTCTTGGCGCCATTATCTCCTAGGTGAGAAGTTTGAATTGTATACTGACCATAAATCGTTGAAGTACCTTTTCTCGTAGAAAGATCTTAACTTAAGACAGCAAAGGTGGATGGAATTTCTGGCCTCTTATGATTTTGAGATTTCCTATACCCTAGGCAAGGGCAATGTGGTAGCAGATGCCTTAAGTAGGAAGAAGATGACCTTGAGTCTTCTCTTTGTAGAAAGGAAAAGCTTGGAATATATAGAAAACTTTAATTTTAGACCCTCCTCTGAAATTGTGCGTGGTCTGTTAGCATCACTAGAGGTGCGGCCTACTCTTTTGGACTCAACAGGAACTGCGCAACGAAAAGACCCTCGGCTAGTTGATGTGATGGAAAAGCTAGTTAGGGGTGAGACTTCTAGCCTCCTCAATAGAAACTCCGTCGATGATAAGGGTTGGTTAAGACGGGATGGAAGGCTGTGCGTCCCATAAGTAAGGGATTTAGTGAAGACGGTTCTCAAAGAGGCGCACCATTTTAAACTGACCATACACCCAGGCGGAGACA
Source organism: Allium sativum (assembly GCA_030737875.1). Classification (NCBI taxonomy): domain Eukaryota; kingdom Viridiplantae; phylum Streptophyta; class Magnoliopsida; order Asparagales; family Amaryllidaceae; genus Allium; species Allium sativum. Next base: position 562,779,766 of record CM060920.1, on the reverse strand, counting down.
AGATGTATAAAGATATAAAAAGGGTTTTCTTTTGGAACGACATGAAGAGTGATGTAGCCGAGTTCGTCGCTAAGTGTTTGATATGCCAGCAAGTCAAAGCGGAGCAGAAGAAGCCCGGTGGTCTGCTTCATCCTCTCGAGGTCCCACAGTGGAAGTGGGATAACATTTCGATGGACTTTGTTGATGGGTTGCCTAGGTCAAGAAGGGGCAATACTAGTATTTGGGTAATAGTGGACAGGCTCACTAAAAGCGCTCACTTTATACCTGTTAAAAGTAGAAGGACTTCCTCGTCCCTAACATCCATTTATCTCAAAGAAATAGTTCGACTCCATGGGATACCCTCCACCATAGTGAGCGATCGAGATCCTATCTTTACGAGCGAGTTTTGGAAGAGTTTGCAAGAGGCAGTAGGCACCCAGTTATGCTTAAGCACGGTCTATCACCCCCAAACCGATGGTCAGACAGAAAGGGTGAACAGGGTATTAGAAGGCCTCTTGAGATTGTGCATTCTTGACTTTGGAGGGACATGGGAGGATCATCTTCCTGTGGTGGAATTCGCCTATAATAATAGCTACCAAGCCACCATAGGAATGGCGCCCTTCGAAGCTTTATATGGAAGACCGTGCCGATCACCAACTTGTTAGTGAGAGTCTACAGACAAGCTCTTACTAGGACCAGACATGATTAGAGAGACCTCAAAAAAGGTGGATTTGATAAGAAGACGGATGAAGGCTGCACAAGATAGACAGAAGTCCTACGCAGACAAAAGAAGGACCGACCTTGAGTTTAAGGTTGGAGATAGGGTGTTCCTTAAAGTATCTTCTTTGAGGAATGTCATTCGCTTTGGGTCCATAGGAAAGCTAGCACCAAGATTTGTAGGTCCATTTCCTATCATTGAAAGGATTGGGACGATGGCTTACAGAGTAGAGCTACCCGAGAGACTGGCTGGAGTTCATAATGTTTTTCATGTTTCTCAACTACGAAAATGCTTACATGAATCCGCGGAAGTAGTGGAGCCAAGTATACTAGAGGAAGTAGAAGTGGAACGAGAAGCGACTGTAAGAAGAGTTCCAACTCGTATCTTGGATACGGAAGTCAAAAAGCTACGCAACCGTGAAGTCAAGCTTGTTAAAGTTCAATGGAGTGATGCTGAGGAAGACGCGACTTGGGAAATTGAGAGGAAAATACGCGCAGCCTACCCTTTTCTCTTTGAGGGTACCTCCTTGATCTCCTTTTCCACAAGTTTATTCATGCTTATGTCTATCTTTCAAGTATATCTCCTCAGTCCTATTCTTTATCCTTAGGTAGAAACCGATGGATGTAAACATGTGTTTGAAACATGTTATGGTTGATGGTTGCGAGTGGTTGCAAGTGGTTGCAAGTGGATGCATGTACACACACTTTAGGCACTAGATCGGCTCAATCACTTTCATATTGCATATAAATGTGTGTGCATATTTAAATTAATGGATGTATAATGGTTGTGTTATCATATGGATCCTGCATTCTGATGAATGGTTGTGCACACATGTAGAAGTAATATGTATCGTTAGGATTCATTTGCATGCATAATGGACGCATGGCACTATCATGATTTGCATTAAGGGGGTCAACTGAATCAGTAGACCGCCTGATTTTGCATTAGATAAGGAACATATACACACACTTTTTGCATATGTTCATATGGCATTAGAAATCTTGTAAGGACAGTGGATGCATGTGTTTGATGGTTGAGTAGATGGATGATTGGATGTTAGGATAAACATTCTCCTTAACTTGGAGATTTCAGGGGTGAAATCCTTTGAGGAGGGGAGAATGTAACACCCCGTGATTTTAAATAATAAAATTAACGAATTAAAGAATACTTAATTTCAAATGTGAGAATTAAAGGAAACAGGTTACGCCATTGCGTTCTTCTCGGAATTTTGTTTGAGATAGAGTCCGAGTTTGCGTGAATTGGACTCCGTATGAAGATGTTATGGCTTCTGAAGTTTCAGAATTCAAATAAATTAAAAACAGTTCGAAATTCAAATTCAGACAGGGGAGCAGGCTGGGCGGGAATTCTCCCGCCTAAGGGCCAGGTCGACCAGGGGGTCGACCTACCCATACAGGTCGACCAGGGGGTCGAACTACCCCCTCGAGGCAGATCTGAAAGATGACGCTGTTTTGACTCATTGCTGAGTCATTAGGGCTGAGGTGTTATTCTATCTTGACTGGATGGTCTTGATTGCTTCTAGGGTTAATCTAACGGCTCTAAATTAATTAAAATTCTATATAAGCAACCTAACTGTCAACCTAAAATCACACTAATTCATACCAAGAGCCGCCATGCCATCAATGGAGAACCTAGAGTAGCCGCCGTTCTCTTTCAACTCAAAAACAAGATAGAAGCAAGAATCAAAATCAAATCTAATCTAAATTAGGATAACAATTAGTCTACATCAAAGGCAAGCAATTCATTTTCAGAATACAGATCCCAGAAAAACAAGACTGTTCTTTTGTTGTGAGTATAATTTCTTTCACAAATTAATTAATTAATTTAATTGTGATAAGTTATAATTGGGATTATGAAAATATGACTTTGAATCATGTGATGTTATCATTGACAGTTTTGTTATTGTGGATCTATTTTATATGTTGAATTGTATATGTTTAACTTGATTCATCATATGTAAGTTTGGGATGTTAAATCATATGTATATGAATCTTATGCAAGTTTGGGATGTTAAATCATATGCTAGTTTATGAATCTTATGCAAGTCCGTAGGTGGATTATACACAAGTTCATATCTGAATCATGTAGATACATATGCTAGTTTATATGCAAACATGTGACAATAATTTATATGTTTAGATCCATATGCAAGTTCACATCTTTGTGTTTAGATCTATATTTAGATCCATGGCAGTACATAGTTATGCAAATTTATGTTCTATATGCCCATTGCATATGCTAGTTTGTATGTGAATCATATGCTAGTTTGAATGAAATTCATATGCAAGTTATAGGAAAACCATATCCATATATGCAAGTTCATGGTTTCATGTTTAGATCTATATTTAGATCCATGATAGTTTATGCAAATTTATGTATATCCATTGCCTAAGCAAGTTATTGGCTATGCAAACTTATGTCATGATTCTTAGATCTATTTAATGTGTTATGCAAGTTGTGATGTTGCTTTTCTTTTTATAAGTTAGACTATTTGCGAGTCTAACATATGTCATATTAAAACGTACGAATAGCATGGGGACAATGGGAAAATATTAAATATACATAAGTGTGAATTGGCATAAAATGGCCTTGAAGGCATTCAATTAATTTGAGACATTAATTGGTATAAATTTATATACCTGAAATTATGGACATAATTTAGGTGACAATTATGGACATAAATTAATTTGGAATTTATTGACAAATTTGAATAGGAATATTAATCCAATTTGGGGTTAAATAATTATGTGTAATATTTAACCGCCTAAGACACGAGGTTAGACTCGTTTGTGGTATAAGACTGCCCGGACCCGCCCAACAAATCCAGCAACCACAAACGGTAGTCTAATGTGAGAGGTCAAAGACACAAATTAAATGCGTAACGATTGTAAAGACACGAGGTTAGGCTCGTTTGCGGTATAAGACTGCCCGGACCCGCCCGGCAAATCCAGCAACCGCAAACGGTAGTCTAATGTGGGAGGTCTTTACAAGGTTACGGTTCTAATGAATTAAGTAACACTTAACCAGATAAATATGTGGTGGGACATGGGGGTTAAGTGGGTGGCCTGGGTGGCATGTGAAAATACGATTAGAAACACTTAACCAAGTTGAAAACATGTAAGAAGACATAAATAAGAAGGTGTTAAGTGGGAAGTTCTAGTGGGGACCAAGCATAGGTGGAAAGCTTGTGTCAAACATGGGGACCCGTTTCAAACCAGTAACCCATTAAGTATCTTTGTGAGCTCGAGTTAGATCGAGGACGGGACACGCTTACTGGGTTTGATTGTAAGAGGTCAAAACGGGTTAGCGGTGGCAACGCAAGTCCAACGGGGTCATGTGCGTGCATGGGCCCGGGCTGGTAGGTAAGACGTTGTTGCATCATGTAGATATAAGTCGTGCATCTTTAGTGGTATCAGGTTGTCACTTTGGGGAGTGATACACCCCACTATGGGACCAGCACGAGTATCTACGAGTTAGGGAGCCGATCGCATGTTGGTAGTGGGCACAACTAGTGGAGATAGGGGCAGGCGGCACCTATGAAGGCAGCTAGGGGTACACGAAACTACCATTATCATTATTAAGTTTTGTAGGCAGGATCAACTTTTAGGTTGACTAGTAATGGTGCAGTATAGTAATTATCCTATAGTGATTAGGAACGAGATTAACGCCATAATATTCCTCTTGTTTGCTTTGTCATGCCCATTTGTTCACGGTCATACCTTGTTTTACCAGTTTATGCCTTATCCTAATTACTTTAATAATTATATTGTTAAAGTTATTATACTCGCCAGACTCTATGTCTGACCCCCTTGTTTTCGCCTCTTTTCTTCCTTTCCCCCCAGGTTCTCAAGGTGGGACTAGTACTAGTGGAGCTTGATCTTGGATCTCTTTCTCTCTCTTTTGGAAGTGCTTGGATTGCTGAAAGTAAAGTTCAGCTCATCTTTTTGATGGCTACTTGTGTTGGGGTTATGCTTTTTATTTGATGTACTCAGAAACAATTTGTCAAGATGGTTGCTAAGTGTACTTGGTTTTTCTATTGGTTTATGAAGTTGTTGTAATCAAACTATTTCTCCGCTGCAATAAATGTTGTTTTGAAAATTTTCAAGTACCAATATATGTATTTGTCTTGTTATATTCTGTTCTATTCACCAATAATACTCCATGAAAGTTAATGCATTCCCTTTGAGAGTGACATTAATGGACGTGGGGTATTACACTGCACCCCCAATCCCTCCGCGAAAATCACCTCTTCAGACTCGGAATTCGAGCGATACAGATAATGAAATTTCATCAAATTATTATGGTTTTGAAGATTATGATTTTCTCTTTTATTTTCATTTAGAAAGTGTTTGAAATTATTGCGTGGATTCAACTCGATTTGAGGAAGAAATTGGAATAAAATTGGCCTTCGATTTAATGAGCTGGCGGCGTGCAGAAAGGGGTTAGGGGTCTAGGGTTTCTAGGTTTTATAGATATTTATTTAATATTTTATTATTATTTATTTTCCATGTTTGCTTGTGTAATCTCCGAACTCCAAATCAAACCCAACGACTGTTGCCCCTAGCTAAATACCCTCATTCCGAACACAATAGGATATGTATGGTAAGCCAATTTGACTGTTACGATTAGTTTTCATCAAAATTAAAATATAAATTAATTTAACGTTCAGAATTGATTTCAACGTACATTTCAATTTACCGGAGCCACATGCTGACTCCAAAAATTCCAGAAAAATAAATCTAGCTATGTTTTATGATACGGTCCTAACAAAACCAATTTCGTCGAATTTGGAGACCTATTGAAAAATGGCCAATTTTCAGTCGATTAAATTCAAACTGAATTGACCAAACGCGTTTAAATTCACCACGCTCACATATTGATTCCAAAAATTATGAAAATTGGAATCTAGCAATTATTTGACATTTCGGATCCAACAAAAGTGATTTCGTCAAAAACGGAGGTCGTTTGCAAAATATTTATTTTTAAGGGCTATATTTTATATAAAATATATATAAATTCCATAGCGACTATTTTAAATTTTAAACTGGACATAAATTTTTATTCCCATTATGAAATCTGAAATTTTCACATTCATTAGAAAGATATAATTAAACAGATTCAAATATTTCTGGTTTTACTGAAATCCGATTTATTTTGAATCACGTACATTCATTTGAAATTTGAAATCGAATTTTCAAACTACCGCGCCATTTCAGGCTCGTTATATAATTAAAATAAATTTATTCATCCTAACTTCATTTTAAATAAATTTTTAGTCGTTATTATTTAAAATAAATCATTTTAAATATTCAAAATCCATTAAAATAACTAAAATAAAAATTTTAAATTGGTTCTGAAAATCCGGGTTGTTACACACAAATGCAACATTGTTTAATAATACCAAATACAAACATAAATACATAGGGATTAAAAGAGTTGAGACTTAAGAGTGCTTCAACCTTCTGCTCTAACCTGAAACAAACTTAAATATTATGGATAAAGATAACCATAAAAGTTTTGCACTTCAAATAATAAACATATCGTTCTATGTATCCATGTCTGTAAGGGGATAAACAATGGAACTGACTAGTTAGCAAAAGGTACTAAAAAATATGTACAGAGAAATTTTGCCAAAACACTTGTAGAACATCTTTGCAGTGGAAAAAGTTTTCTGGTGCAACGTCTTTGCAGTGCAAAGCTTTGCACTGCAAAGCTTGCCGGTGCAAGCTATTTGCAGTGCAAAGCTTGCCGGTGCAAGCTATTTGCAGTGCAAAGCTTGCTGCAGCAAGCTTTGCCGATGCAAGCTCGTTGCACCGCAAAGCTTTGCACCAGCAAGCTTTGCTAGAATATCTTCAATAAAAATTATGAATAAAAGAATAAAAACAATGATGCATTTAACTAAAAAGAAGAAATTTAGTTCAACATACCACATGTGAAGAGTATATATAAATTAAAAAGTTGATGAGTTGTCCACAAGCTCAACAGTATTACCTATAAATGATAAAAAAATTGAATAATTGTATAGACAATGATGCATTTAACTAAAAAGAAGAAATTTAGTTCAACATACCACGTGTGAAGAGTGTCTATAAATTAAGAAGTTGATGAGTCGTCAACAAGCTCAACATTATTACCTATAAAAGATAAGAAAATTTGAATAATTATATAAACAATGATGCATTTAACTATTTTTTTTTTAAAATAACCACTATTAGATGGTAGCCAATCTTTTATACAAGTAAATGCTTCTACTACAGCCGATGACAATGAAGAACTACCTTTGGTAATCACTCTACCTCCACTGCTAAAAGCCGACTCGGATGCAGCGGTTGATAGCGGAACGACTAAGATATCACGAGTCATCTTCGCAAGAAGGGGATAAGTGGGGCTATTTGTCTTCCACCACATTAAAATGTCAAAGTTATCTTCATCCTCACCCATTGGCAAAAATTCATCTTCCAAATACTTATCTAGTTCCATTTTCAAAACATCCGAGCTTCCGACTTTTTGTACTTTATAGTTTCTCCATCTTGGATCAATTATGGGTCTCTTTTTAGGAGCATTAGTAGTCGAATCCATATTATCATAAGAAGTGGTTGTAGATGCACTTAAAGATGAATTAAACTCCTTTTCATATAAGGAGAAAAGAGACCTTAAACATTCACTTATTCTTCTAACATGAGTACATAAACTTTCACCATGGATCAATCCAAAAAAACTCTATATAAGTCATTCTATAGCGAGGAGTGAAAACCATACCGAGGCTCATCATTAGACTACAAGTGCTCTAATATTTATCAAATTTAATTCTCATCTTTTGCACCATAGATTGAATATACTCATGTTCATTTAACTCCCAAGTTAAGATATTTTCATAAATATCACACACGCTTTTGAAATATAAATTAGCGGTGAGATACTTGACACTAGAAAATTTAAGTGTAACTTCATAGAAAATTTTCAAACATTCACTAACTTCTTTCCCATTCTCCCATTCTTCATTTGAAGGCAATGATTTGAAATCATCTGTCAAATCTACTAATCTTTCGAATATGGAATGCATTTGTAGTGCACTTTCAGGCATAAGATAGGTAGAATTCCAACGTGTTGGAACAACATAAGAAACACCTTTTCCACTTAACCGAGTTTGTGTTAATGCGTTTTCCCAACTTTGTTTTCTACTTTGCGACGACTCCATAAAATTGACACTATCTCTTATCTTTTCAGTGAGCCCATGCACAATCTTTAAACCATCTTAGACAATCAAATTTAATATATGTGCGCAACAACACATATGGAATAAAACACCATTCAAAGGAAAAGCATTTTTACCAACTAGCCATTCCTTAAGATCTCTAACCATAACATCGTTATTTGAAGCATTATCAACGACAAGTGCAAAAAGCTTTTTATCAATATTCCAATGTAGCGCTTTTAACTTCTTAGACGCACTAAGTGCTAATCCTGTGTGAGGAGGAGGCAACTCATGATAAGCAATGATTTTGTTGTTGTAATTTCTAATCATCGTCAATATAATGACATGTTATGCAACAATAACCAATATTTTGATCTTCCGATGTCCATAAATCCTCAGTAAGACTAACACGAGATGATAAACGATCAAATATCTCTTGAATTTCACTTCTCACGTCAACATAAAGTTTTGGAACATCACATCTTATTGTATTTCTAGAAAACATTTTAACCATTGGATTAATGCTTCTAACATATTCTTGGAAATAAACATGCTCGGTCATATTAAATGGATAATCATGCTTAGCGACCATACGAGCAAAACACATTCGCGTTCTATTTTGACCAAATTTAAAACTTTCTAGCTTGAAAGGTTTATTAGAAGAATGTTTGGTAGTCAAAATTTATTGTCCCGATAGCCTGTTACTAGTGCTGTTTTTTGGACAACATTTTATATGGTTTTTCAAAATGAGTCGTTCCCATAGAGGCGGCTCCATTAAATACTCGTGTACAATGTTTGCATGTTGCCTTAATACGGGTGACACAATCTTCTGTTACCACTTGTCTATCAAAATCTATCCACACTTCGAATTTTAATTATTTCAAGTTTACAGGTGCATTTTTATTTATATTTGTTGAAACCTCTTGACTTTGTTGCAAATTACCATCCAGAATTTGTTTTTCTTTGACTACACATGCATTATCGTTGACATTAACAATAGGTGTTGATGTACATGCAATGGACTTGCTTCTATGACTAGATGATGCGTTTGACATTTTAGAAGTCTACAATTTGAAAATATAAATCATACAAATTATTTTCACATTCAATATTTTTAAATATTTATACTAAATACATATTTAAATATGGCATTGTGACGATCGCCCACAACCCCCGCACTATAAAAGAGGAATAATCAGTTGAAAGGCATGCCAGGCAGGTATGGGCAATCATCAAGGTATGAAACATAAGCGGAACCTGTCGTGAACTCACAACGCAAGGATAAAATATAATAGAACATATACAACAGGTAGTGATAGTGAAGCAGAAAACACTAAACTTTCATGACAACTAGAAAGTATTTTCCATACACGTGGATAACAAAAATAGTGTTTGTACAATTTTCCTCACTACAACACTCATAGAAATAGAAAACAGTGGAAACAAATACTAGATAGTAATAAAGATGGTACGTGAGCCTCCTGCTCGCCGTCGATCAGCATCATCGTCCTCACTAAAACATCACCTGTCACCTGCTACTTAGTATGCCCATCCACAACTGGATGAACAGCCCAAGGTAATAAGAGGGAAATATAAAACTTGAGTCAGACAACAGTCTTAGTGAGCGATAAAATAGCTACAAACTTCATCAATAAAGTATATGAGAATGAGTAAATAATCAACTAATCTACCCAGCTCCAGAGAAGTACTCTCAATTGCCTTCCCCACTACATGACAGTGATAGCCTTTACAATCCATATACCCAAAGGAATAACAATTCAGTCATAACAATTAAAGCATCCATTCATATATGGAAAAGCAACTCAATCATGATCACAACATGCATTCAAACATCCATGACTGACTCTAGCTATCACCGCCAACCTTGCTTTGGAAACTTCGTTATCGTATGACTGGCTAACAACGTGCCATCAACTGTCAAGGACCATACACGATGCCTCGGTTCTAGCAAAACTGCACACGCTATCCTCAATACGTGTTACACGCTATACCCAACACGTGTCTAACCCATACACAACACCCAGGGAACTCGACCTACATTTGTCTTCAATTTCACCCTTGCTTTGAGTCTGCTAGAACCTACGACAACGAACAATACTTAGCCTTCACATCTCTAGTCGTTATCAATTACGACTATTAATCAGCTTAGAACACTTTAGAGCAATCACTTCACACGAACTCAATACACCCTTGAGTTGTCATGCCATTCGTTGTTCTACACAGATCAACGAACACTTTTCAACACTTCAAAACTTCCCAATTGAATTCACTTTGAAGTCACATCATCACCAGAAATGTCCGAACAGAAATGGCTGGCCAGAAATGGCCAAAATGGCAGACTAGAAATGGCCGGCCAAAAATGGCCGACCCACTTTATGCCGACCTAACTTTATGTCGAACCAACTTTATGACGAACCACTTTATGCCGACCTAACTTTAGCCCGATCCAACTTAGTGCTGATCCAACTTTAGGTCATCCCAACTTTATGCTGACCCAACTTAGTGCTGACCTAAGTTTGTGCCGACCCAACTATATGCCGACCCAACTTCGTGTTGACCCAACTTTAGGCCGACCCAACTTTATGCCAACCCAACTTAGTGCTGACCTAATTTTGTGCCGACCCAGCTACATGCCGACCCAATTTTAGGCCGACCCAACTTAGGCCGACCCAAAACCTGCATATTGTAATTCAACTCCGATGAAACCAACTCGTCCAATTCATCAAATATGGCCACAAACATGGTATGAAACCATCATCAACATGAATACAATGATTTTCACCAAAATTTTGCAAATCGCCCCAAATCATGGAAAAATGATCATATGAAAAAAACTATAGATCTAACTTTCATAAGCATACGAAATATCATGGAAATTACCTATCTAAACTTACTAAATCATATCATAGGGTGATTCATATGAAAAACGGACTTAATATGGCATAAATCTATGGGAAAATGATTGAATATGATGAAAAACATAATCAAACACTTATACACTTCATTGATGTAATTACCAGTAACTTCCCCGGTAAGGAAAGCCCGGATTGCTTTGAGGACAAGACCAATCAGAACGCAAACAGAAGAACATTTCATTGTTAATTACAACAATTCCATCAGAATACAAGGATATGCAGAGTATGAATAAATATTACACATAAAATATCAGAGATTTAAATTACATTACATAGCAGCGGAAAAATAATACAAAACACAACTGAAGGTGATATACGGATACAGAGCTTTCCGAATACCGTTCCAGCTGTAAACCAGGATCCTGTGAATATAAATCTGCAAAACCAAAACTACTAGCTGCCCGTTTGGAAAATAGGGGCACCCAGAGTTTAGGTTAAAACAATAAACTTGTAATGACCCGCATTTGCAGAGGTATTATAATTAATTTATTTAATTATATAAATAGTGATATAGTGAATTAAATAGTGATTTAATTAAATAATGGCGAATATTTAATTTAAGATAATAAATTAAATAATATATTTAATTCTGAAATAATCAGAATTGGCTGAAATGGCGATATTGTGTGAACTGGATCATCTGTGATATTTAATTCAGCTTGAAATTTAATTTGAATAACGAATATATTATATAAATGACAGTTTGAACGTAGAGTTATAATATAATTAAAATCGAGCTTGAAATGGCGCGGCAGTTCGTTATTTGGCGATTTGAACTTCAACTGAATGTACAGGATTCGTTTTAAGCCGGATTTATGTGAAACAAGAAACGTGTGGAGCTGGTGGAGTATATCTTTCTAGTGGAAGAGAAAAATCGGGATTTCGTCATGTAGATTTTGATTTACGTCCAAATCAGATTTTAGAAAAGTCACTATGGAATTCCTTTATAATTTATAAAGGAATTAATTTTATTTTTAAAAGGAATTTCATTTTTTATCGAATATCAATTTAATCGGGAATTGAAATATCAAGTTATAAATCCCAGTAGAGTTGTATGGTACCCTACTATGAATATATACGATAATATAAATTTATTTATATTTAATTTAATTATATTTAAATATATTTATATATTTAAATGGGTCATTCAGAGCTTTAAAAATAGCCAGTTTTGCAAACGAAGTCGGAATTCGACGAAACTAGTTTTGTTGGATCCGCAATGTCAAATAGTTGTTAGATTTCCAGTTTCGTGATTTTTAGAGTGACTGTGTGGTCGTACGGATTTTTTAGAGTGAAAAACAGTCAGTATTTTGATAGTTAAAAATACGCTGTGTGGGCATACGGAGTCGGAATTCGATGAAACTAGTTTCGTTGGGACCGTAATGTCGATCTCTAGCTGCATGTCAATTTCCGTGATTTTTGGGTATCATGAGTGATCGCAGGAATTTTTAAAGATGAGTATGACACTAATAATTAAATAAAATATCCTAACAAATTGTATGATCACAAACGAGCCACGCACTATCAATTTTCAGCCACACAAACACAGTTTAAAAACGCAGGAGTAAAATGGAGCCGCCACATTCTTGTTCATTTCTGTAAACCCAATTCATCTTTGAAAAATCACAAACAAAATCCACAAAAATCTATAAATCGAGAGAGATGTATATTCGGATTCCTGTCGGTCTCCTCTTCGCATTCATATCAGTTTATTTGGGTTCGATCGTGTTTGGTGTTCATGGGTTTTAGAACAGTGGGTTTAGGGTTCGGGTTATTGGAAAATCTAGTAGTTGGTTCGCGGAATCAATACCATACTTGGATTCGGGGTTGAAATCCGCACTTGTACTCAAAGATTTGGAAATGTTGGTGATATTTTTTGTCGATCCTGTACTGTGGTGGGTGCGAAGTGGGTTGTCGACGGAATTGGGAGGAGGCGTTCGAGTTTGATGATGGTGGCATGGGTGGAAAGAGGAGCGTGTGAGAAGAGTGTTGGTATTCTTTGTTTGGGTTTTCATTAAGGAAGCAAGGATCGGTGGAGGCTAAAAGAATGGGAAATGGCCATCGTTATGGTACAGGGAGCTTACGGGATATTTTCATTTGGGGAAGAACATATATGGGAGCGGGTGGGCTTTGTCAATGGGCCGAAATGTTGGTAAAGGCCCAAGCCCTTTTTATTTAAAGTTTATTTGATTTAAAATATTCGTATTAACTTATAATGTCAATAACTTATTCATATGAAATCAGAATCACAAACCGTAAGTTGCATTGAGATTGTATGGACGGGAGCAACACAATGAGACTGACCGGGAGTGAATCGGCGTCCGTTATAATTTATGGTGAAATAAATTGTTTGATTCAAATCAAACAAACAGTTTATCATTCTTTAACGATGAACTGCCAAAGTGAGTAAAACTCACCAACTCTGAACAGTTATATTTTTATAACGTATTGTTAGAACTGTTAATCATCTGTTGATTGCTGTGTGTTGATTTGGTTGATTGAACTGCTAGTCAGTTAGTTTAAATTATATATATATATATAAACGTTAAATATATATTTATTCTGTTTATCAGAATAATTCGTACTGAAATGAAAGTGATGTTATTTATGTTGTTTAACATCTGTGGATGCAGGGAGACAGGTTGGAGGAATCCGACTGGATTCCTCAACAGTTATTTTATTGTTTTTCATATATTGTGATATATGATGTAGTTTATAATCTGTGGTTGATTATACGTGTTTGGATGAGATTGGTCATCGTGATTTGATGTGTTAAGTACCATAAAATATCGGAATGGGGAAAGGGGATTTTCAAAGTGATAGTGAAAATAAAATATTTATAAATGGAATATTTATAGATAAGAAATATTTATAAATTGGAATATTTATAAATAGAACATATTTAGAAAGCAAATAAATTTCAAACCATTTTCTTTTTGAATGGAAAGGACTGTGTGGTGGGTTTGGGGATTTTCCCGATGCTCCCGGTACAAAGGAGGTTATGGCGAATTTTCTCGGGAATATAAGGAGTTAGAATATTTTTCAGGAATCAAATATAAAGAGAAAGGTTTGTAAATCATTTACAAATCAAATAGAAAGAGAAAGGTTTGTAAATCATTTACAAATCAAATCGAAAGAGAAATGTTTGTAAAAACCATTTACAAATCAAAATGAAATGGAAATGTTTGTAAAACCTTTACAAATGAAATTGAAAAGGAGATATTTGTAAAACACTTACAAATAGAATTGGAAAAGGAAATCATTTTTAAAGTGAAGAACCGTTACTAAAAGTAAATCTTTAAAAATGAATAAACGTTGTTAAAAGGAAATCTTTATAAAGCAAATAAAGTTAGTTAATCGAATATGGTATTCGAAAGGAGTTAAATCGAATATGGTATTCGAAAGGAGTTAAATTGAATATGGTATTCGAAAGGAGTTAAATCGAATATGGTATTCGAAAGGAGTTAAATCAAATATGGTATTCGAAAGGAGTTAAATCGAATATAAGTTATTCGAAGGGAGTTAATCGAATATGGTATTCGAAAGTTAGTCAATCGAATATGGTATTCGAAAGTTAGTAAATCGAATATGTTATTCGAAAGGGGTTAGTCGAGTCGAGTTGGTTAGATATAGTTAATCAGTTAGAGTTAACCAGTTAGAGTTAACCAGTTAGAGTTAATCAGTTAGAGTTAATCGATAGAATTAAATCGAACTAGAGTTATTGAATAGAGTTAAATCGAACTAGAGTTATTCAAATGGAGTTAATTGAATTTAGTTCATTCGAATAGAGTTAAATAAATAAGAGTTATTCGAATAGAGTTAAACACAAAGGAGTTATCGAATTAGTTATTCGAAAGGAGTTATCGATTATAGTTTAATCGAAAGGAGTTATCGAATTAGTTATTCGAAAGGAGTTAAGTAAGGAGTTAAGTAAAAAGAGTTAATCGATTAGGGTTAAATAAATAGAGTTAATCGAATTTAGTTTATTCGAAGAAAGGTTTTGAATCTAGTTATTCGTAAGAGAGATTATCAAATATAGTTATTCGAAGGGAGGAGTTATTGAATAGAGATTTATTCGAATGAGAGTTACGTAAGGAAGTGTTAAAGAGTTAAAAGATGAACTTACCCTATTTCGAGATTTGAAATGTTGTTCAGTTAAGGTCTGAGAGGTAGCTATACCCCAACTTGATTGACTGCGTTCTTAATTTAGAAATGGTTAAGGTTCGAGAGTGAAAGTGGTTAAGTGAATTTGGTAAATAAGTATAGTGGTTCGAGTTGTCGTCGCAATGTTGATTTAAACATCTGTTTAAATCCAAGTAAAGAAGATTTGGAAATGTTTTCCAAATAGAATCAGAAACGTAATCAAATATTGAAATTGGAAATATGGATTAGAAATGGGAACATTTTCCAGTGTTAACGTATATTTTCTAAACATAGAAAATAAGGAAATATGAATATATATATATATATATATGATTGATGATTGATTTGATAGAATTTCCATCTGGAAATAATATCGTTGTTTGCACATGTATTTTTCTTTGATAGTTAACTCACCGACTATCGAAATTTTTGACCATTTTAACGTTGTTAATATGGAGAGACCGGTTGGATTATTATCCAAAGAACCACTCTGTATTGGCATAAGCGTTGCGAATCATATATGCCAAGGATAATTGAAGACGGAGTAAAGTGCAAGGGCTATTGTATAAGTCTTAGATAACAGTGCCTAAGATGGATGTACTGAATAGTGCATTCGGTTCACCCTGTTCCTGGATGACTTGTATGGATGAATGTCTGACAGAGTATTTCCAGAAAGGTCACGTACATTGATTTCTTCAACTATACCAAGAGTGGAAGCGGAGAAGGAAACTTCTTTAGCTAACACGTAATGTACTGTTGTTGACGTCAATTAGTGATTTTCGATGGATCTGACAATGTGGCATTCGAAGTGAATCTGATGTGATGATAAAGCGTAACCTCTGGCCTCAATAACCAGGAAATGACAAAAATTGGGCAGGCAGCATGGCTAAGTCGGTCGCTCCGAAGTAGGGTGTATAATCACCTATCTAGAGAATATTCATTTGCTTCTTAAATCTATCAATGCTGTCCCATATACATATGAGAAACGGTTGCTGATCCCAACCGTTGGTGATATACATTCGATACACTCAAGCGAAATGAGTGGTAGGTCATGTGTGGCTGAGTTGCAAGATGTTCTTGTTGAACTCCAGTGTATCGTTCCTAGAGTACACTGATCGGAAGGTGGTTCCATACCTTGTCATAGTTGGAAATCCATTACCCAATACGTGCTTGCGGTTTTGATTGTATACTATATATGTAGAACGTGAGATGAAAGCGTTTCTGCTAGATGATTATTGTACTGTGGTTGATAGACATTATTATAATATCAAAAGGTTTTGATATAAAGATATTTTGGATTCTCATAAGGGAAAAACCCATTCCGTTATACGGCGTGGTCTTATGAGATATCGTTTACTTGTTCAAACCGTTTAAAACTGTTTTACTCATACCAGTCCCATGACTGACCCGGAGTTTATTTTATTTTGTTTTCCCTAAACTCTTGGGTGCCTAAATTTGTACGGGCAGTCAAGTAGTCAGGATTTACAGATACTTGGAGAGCTGGAGCAGGAGGCTTCCAGATCATATAGCTATAGTTATTTCCGCTGTGTTGTAAGTGCTGTACTTTGATAATGATGTATATTCAAATACAAATGTATATTTCAAAGTTATGTTACATATATTATATGTTATTCGTTCCATTGTGAGATTCGTGCTACTTTGATATTGTGTTGTCTTCTTCTTCTTCTATTCTAAGTTTCTATCTTATCTTTCCTCACCCTCTAATTTCTTTCATTAACCATCTGGTATTTTTCGATGTTTGGTTAGTCATCATTGAGTTTATGGCGATAACCAAAGTCGACAAAACCCGGGTCGTTACAAAACTCCAGGTCAGTCATGCGACTGGTGTGAGAACTAAAACAGCTATTAATCTTTTTTTAAAGTTAGATAAATCAAGGGACCACGCCATATAACACGGAACGGGTTTCCTCCCAAGAACACCAGTGCATAAAACAAACAGCGCAATGCTAAATAAAGAAAAATAAAGCTATTATAAGACCCAGGTCCCATCACACAATGCAACACAAGCCGGAGGATATGGTTTTCCCTTATAATAGCCAAACATGCTTGGTACGTTAAAAACAAATCATTTGATACTATTATAAGTGCATAATGTATATAAAACAATTTCAAATCATAAGTATCAATCATAGACGGCATGGGTACCATATATCATGTCGCCATACTAGGTTCTACAATCAAAAACCGCAAAGTCACGTATTTGGAAGTTGGATTTCCATCTGTGAACCGAGGCAAAAGATAGTCCTCTACCGAATTCGAGACTCTTTAGCCCGAGACTTAGGCAAGTACTCTGTCAAGCCTTAGGAGCCACAGGGCCGGTCCACCGATGTGAATTAAAATGCCTGAACACTGCGTTTTCCCGCCCTTTGGGGCGTAAATGTGCCAAATGACTCCATCAGCTCTACACAATCACCGATATATCCGAGGCGCCTCACAACAACAACAACCACACAGGTGAAAATAATATAAATGTCAGGGCTGGTAGGTCACTGACACCACCCTAGCTAGAAAGAAACGCATGCCCTCCCTGGATCCTTCTCCCATTTCTGGTTCACAACCGGGGTGTGAGGCTCGCGAATCAACACTACACAAAGCTATGCCACACAGGCCGTGCTTTGATCATCAACCACAAGACTCTGCTTTTCAACAGAAGCCTTGATCATATTGCTACTTAGGCATGCCACACAGGCAATTCACTCCATGCGTTTGATATCCATCAATATATAACCCCTGAGCTCGTACGTCTCAGAGAAGGGCGTTAAGCAAGAGAATAAATTCTCCGCCGCCAAACAGATATATATTTAATAGAAATCAATCACACAGAATAAAATCCAATGTCAGACACACAGTCCATTTACAAGTTCGTTCTGGGTCTGAACGAAACCGAAGGCACCTTGTACCTCACATATCCATCGATCTCCAAGTACGTCTGGACGATCACCAACTGATTCCCTCCTCTTGGGTGTACAGCCCAATCAAGATCATCAGTAATCACCCAAACGATGTGAAAACCTCCGGTCTTCGACCACCGTCTTCATCTTCGACTCATCGTCGAATCAGTTATTCAGAATGGGATAAACCCGGTCTTTCTGAATAACTCGCGTATATAATAAACAAGTGTTACACAAACATAACATACGCCTCATTCCAATTCAGAATATTCTTTTATTCAAATATTCTTACACTTTGGGAAAGGTTCCCATTAATTTTATCAAAGATAAATTCTTTAAATTTATTCTTTAATCTCCTTTTGAATATCAATTCAAATTAGTCGGGATTAGCGAACCACACCGAAGTAATCATTTATTTTATTTCCTAATCCCAACCTATTCATCACATGAAGTAAAACTGGTCATACTTCATATCTAACACCACAGTGTTATCAGTAAATTCAATTATCATTTCACGTTCAAATCTAATTAAAGATTTAACTATCGCCTGGAGCAAAACTGGTGATACTCCATTCTCGATCACTTCAATCTAATCAAAGATTCACTAAAACTCCACTTAGTTTTAATCTTCCCAATAATCACTATCAATGATTATTTAACTTGGGAAATCACATCATGTCTTTAACTGGGTTAAAGAACCAATGTCATTTAAAACACGGTTCAAGATAAACCCAAAATTACATTCTATTAATTATCAGGTTAAAGAACAAGTGTTATTTAAAACACCGTTCACGATAAACCCAAAAATCAATTCAAATCCAACTCCAATTAAATACCATTTAATTGGTACACTTCATTAAATCTAAATAAAAAGATTTAATCTTTTTCTCAACTGGGTTTAAGAACAGTGTTAATGAAGACACCATTCACGACAAACCCAAATCACATTTGATATTAAATACAAGGCTCTGAATAGAAAATATATCGGCTTATATTCAATATCAAATTCTACGACCAACAAATATCGTATTGGAAATAACGATATAAATATATCTTTCAAATTTCCATAACAATATATGTATAATCATGAAATCCAACATCGAAATATTCCAAAGACAATTTCGATTCAAATCCACTTCCACTTCAATTATTGGAAATTTTGGTTATTTTTAAAACAATTTCAAATCCAATTTATTTATTTTAAAAATAAATGGATTTTAATTCTAGTTCAAAACCAGTTCATTTCGATAAAAATCTATTTTTATCTTTATAAATTTGGAATTTTTCATCCCAATTCTTCACAAATCATTTCTTATGATTTTACACAAATTATTACTATTTTTAATAATTTTATCAAGACCCGTACAGTCGATTTCCATCAACGGCCATCGAACTGCACTTACAACGACCTTTTCCAAATTTGATTTGGACATAACTCCAAATCCAACCGTTAGATTTCTAATTTCTAATATTCGTTAGAAAGCTCTTTTCGATACGAACCCAACGGTTCTGATTTTAGGAGAATCCGACGGTTGGATCTCCCGCAATATCCATTCGAAGTCAATGGTTGAAATTCACGAACTGCCGCGCGGCGCGTTCTATTCAGGCCATTATATATATAGTATATATATATATATATTATATATTTCATCGATTTCCTTTCAAAACGTATTTTATAAATCGTTTTAAATTCGTTTTCGAAACGATCTCAACTTCATATTCAATTTCTAATCAAAATTGAATATTCCACATCATCGATATACAAATAATAATATTTTCAAAACGTTATATTTTGAAATCACTTCCTTTTCTATATTCATTATAAAAATGAATAAAATCGATATAAATATCGTTCACGTCAAAATGGCGTCAATCTAATCTACATGGCTTTATATATTTCAATAACTTCGTTATTCTATTCAACAAATGAATATATATTTTTATTCAACACATGAATTTTCTTTCTATTCAACACATGAATTTATACTTCTATTCAACACATGAATATATATTTCTATTCAACACATGAATATATATTTTTCTATTCAACGCATGAATTTATATTTTTATATTCAACACATGAATTTATATTTATATTTTTCAAATTGGAATGAGGCCCAATCAATTACCATATAACGTTTATTATATGGATTCCCTGCAACACATGTAAATAACAGCAACGATAAATCATCAACCATCATCCATAGTGCACCACACAACTGCATAAGCATTAAATATAAATAATTAACGCTTACACAGTCTGTCAACCCATCGATTGACATACAACTAAACAATCAGAATTAGTGTACGTCAAATATCATCCTAATACCCGTGTGGGGTTTCAAATCAACAAACACAGATTTTATTTGTGCAGTTGGGCGATGTGTAAAATTTACCGTCCCCAATCAATATCAGTCAAATTAGTGTATATAAACAAATCATCCGATTTGTTTATTTCTATTTATTTTATATACACGTTAAAAATCATATTTTTAACTATAAAATATTTTCCACTATAAAATATTTTATTTCATTCCACATCACACAATCAAATTTCACAACACAGCAACCAAACAAACAAGTCATCCATGGTCTGTGGACGATGGGTGTCGGGTGATACTAAGCACCGTCTGCATCCTAGTATATATTTTAAAGTAGAAAACAAATTAAAAGTGAGTAGTTCTCACCGACTAGCTAAACCAAACACCACGACTCTTCATATGTAGGAAATCTTCGTCGTGCTCGCCTTTTGTCAATTTCATTGTCCGTAGCCACTACATATATAAAAATCACATTTTTATATTGTTGCTATGTATATAAAAATCACATTTTTATTTCAATTCTCTATACGTAAAGATCGTATTTTTATTTCTACTTCATATGCATTTACAACGCTTCTTTCTCTATAAAAATTATATTTTATAATTTCTACCATATCAAAATCATATCTTTATTATTTCTACTATATAAAAATCCCAACTTTATTATATAAAAATCACATCTTTATTATTTCTACTATATAAAAATCACATCTTTATTATTAAAAAAAATCTAACCTTTTCACTAATGAAAACCAATCTTTTCATTAAAGAAAATCAAATCTTGTTATTCGTTGTACATATATAAAAATCGGATTTTCATCCCGCTTTTCCATATATAAAAATATTATTTACATACGATAAGATCATACATTTTCTATGTTAAAAATCCGATCTTTTCTATGTTAAAAATCTAAACTTTTCTCATAAATGCTAACCTATACATATATCTTTGAAACTGATTTTATAAATGTGTTTTAACATATAAAAACCAGATTTTTAAAATTAAAATAGACATAAAACTTACTGATTTAGATCGGAGGGGGTGTTTGGGGTTCGCCGGAGGTTGGCAGACGGCGGTGGGCCCTGCAGTCGGCGGTGGCGGAGCTACGGGTGCTGGAGGTGGCGGTTGTATGCGGTTTGGAGAGAGAAAGGGCTGTTCTTCGAAGAAGGAGAAGGGGTGGGGTCGGATAGGGAGGCAGAGGCGTCAGAGGGGCGTGCGGTGGTTGGAGGCGCGGTGGATGGTGGCGCCTCCGGCGGTGGCGCGCGCTGAGGTCGAACGACGGGTCGGGTCTCCGTCGTGTTTTTTTATTTTTTAGATCTGAAGTAGATCGTGGAGGGGGGGGGGGGGGGGGGGCGAGATAAAGGAGGGAGTTGACTTCTTTTTTTATTTAATTTAATTCTAAAAAGCAGCTTTTTATTTCGACTTCGAAATCGAACCCACCGACTGTCGTCCATAGCTAATTACCCCCATTCCGAACACAATGGGATATGTATCGCAAGCTGATTCGATCGTTTCGATCAGTTTTCGTCAAAATCAAAATATAACTCTATATATTGAATTTGAACACGCATTTCAATTTACTGGGGTCACATACTGACTCTAAAAATTGTCAAAAAATATTTTCTAACTTTGTATTGACGATACGGTCCTAACAAAACTAATTTCGTCGAATTTTTAGACCGTTTGAAAAATGGCCATTTTCCAGTCGATTAAAATCAACTGAAACAGGTCAAACGCGTTTTCCTTTGCCACGCTCACATATTGATTCGAAAAATTATGAATTTTGAAACCTAGCAATAACTTGACATCACGGATCCAACAAAAGTGGTTTCATCGAAAACCGAGGTCATTTGCAAAATTTCCATTTTTAAGGGCCAGAATTCCATAACGACTATTCTGAATTTTCAACTGGGCATAACTTTCTATCCCCGCTATGAAATTTCAATTTTTCGGATTCGTTGGAAAGATATTTTCAATTAGATTCTAATATTTTTGGTTTCACCAAAATCCGGTTTATTTTGAATCCGGTACATTCATTTGAACTTTGAAATCGAATTTTCAAACTACCGCGCCATTTTCAGGCTCGTTATATAATTAAAATAAATTATTTATATTCTAATGACGATTCGAATAAATATATACATTCTAATTCTATTCAAAATAAATTTCTTGTCGTCATTATTTAAAATAATTCATTTTTAATATTCAAAATTCATTAAAATTGCCAAAATAAAATTTTTAAATTAGCTCGGATTTCCAGGTTATTACAATTGATTCCATGTGAGAGATGTAAATCACTCACCGATTCTCCAATACAAGCTAAAATGGTAGAGTTATGAATCCGGATAGCGAGTAATTCAAACCAAACTCCTCGATTTAATGAATTCTCCCTAGGAATGATGTAGATCTAGCCTCCAATGGTGTAGATCTATGATTTCCGTCCTTGGATTATGATTTTTAATGGTGGAAAGGTGTTAGAGGAAGAAGGAGCACAAGGCCACCAAATGAGGAAATGAAAAACTGAAACCATTTCCCATATCCCTCACCCCTACTTATACCCTTCCACTAGCCCACTAATGGGCCTTCCCCAAATCAGCTCATTAGGCTCCTAAATTCTAAACAACCAACTGAAAAACCTTAAAACAACGATTTTCCCCAAACCGCTGAGCCAAATATTTAATGTAACCACTCTACGGAAAGGCAAACATCAATTCCTTTCCAATGGCATGGGTCCCACCCTCTGATTCGACCCGAGCCAAAAGTTATGCCCTGTACAAGACTGATAGAGGAAAAATGGTCACAAACAAAATCGGTAAAAATTACGGACATGTCTCACATCCCCATAAGCAACATATTAAAATATGAGAGTGATACAACCTTCAGGAAATAAAGTAAAAATATTTTACAATCCCCCGATACGTAAAATGCGGGCTGTTACATTCTCCCTCCTTTAGAATTTCGGCCCCAAAATTCCAAGCAAACACAAGCAATCACAACAATTCCACATGCATATCATTCATGAGAAGCCAATTCTGTCATCCAAACTAGTAACCACCAAGTCATGCATCAATAGCCTTATCCTAGCACACGAAATTCTATAAAATAGCAGTAAGATACAACGATATAACGATGATATGATATCAAAGGATCCTAACGATGAAGAGTTCTGGATGAGTCGCCTTCATGCCTTCTTCTGTCTCCCATGTACAATCGTCACTATCTTGACTCCATTGTACCTTGACTAATTTAACCGTCTTCCTCCTAAGCTGTTTCGTGTCATTCCCCACAACACGAAGCGGCTTACGAGGTCTCGCAACTATGGTTTCAACTTCTAGGTCTTCGTACTAGTCTAGAGATACCACCACATTCAAATCATGCACGAACTTCCATAGAAACGACACATGGAAAACATTATGCACACTCGACATCTTCTTGGGTAACTCCAATCGATATGCGAGCTTTCCAATTCGTTCGACTATCGGAAACGGTCCAACAAACCTAGGAGCCAACTTTTCTTTACTCCTAAATCGAACCAGATGCTTCAACGACAAAATCTTCACAAAAACCGTGTCACCAACGTCGAATTCCAAATCTTTTCGATGCCTATCAGCATAGCTCTTCTGACGGTCTTGGGCTGCCTTCATTCGTTGTCGAACGATCTCGATACAATCCGAAGTCTCTCTTATCATCTCAAGCCCAAGTATCAACTTATCCCCAGTTTCCAACCAACAAGTTGGAGAATTACACAGCCTCCTATACAATGCCTCGTATGGTGCCATACCAATGCTCAACTGGTAGCTATTATTATATGCAAACTCAACTAGATGTAGATGGTCCTCTCATGATCCCCCAAAATCCAACACACAAGCTCTTAGGAGATCTTCCAAAACTCGATTGACTCTCTTGGTTTGACCATCAGTTTGGGGATGATATGCCATACTCAAGCACAACTCGGTTCCCAAAGCTTCTTGCAAACTTTTCCAAAATCCGCTAGTGAACAATGGATCTCGATCACTCACTATACTCTTTGGCATACCATGGAATCTAACTATCCATTTCACATAAAGTTCAGCCAATTTCGATGCCATCCTAGTCGACTTGACAGGAATAAATCTCGCATTTTTGGTCAAGCGATCCACAATGACCCAAATCCCTTCATTTCCTTCCTTAGCTCTAGGTAGTCCATCGATAAAATCCATCGATACTTGCTCCCACTTCCATGTAGCAACTTCCAATGGCTGAAGCAATAAACTCGGCTTCTTCTGTTCAGCTTTCACCAACTGACAATTCATGCACCTGGAAATGAACTTTCCAGTATCTCGCTTCATCCCCTCCTAGTGGTAAATTCTCTTCATGTCCTGATACATCTTATTACCACCGGGATGGATTGTCAACTTCAAGTGATGATATTATCTCAGAACCTCATCTCTCAATCCATCGATATCAGGAATAACTAATCGCCCTTGCTTTCAAAGCCAACCTTCTTGATCGGCTTCGAACTCTTTATCTACTGGTTCTAGTCGCTAGATAAACTCGACAAGCTTTGCATCTCGCTTTTGGCTCTTGCCAATCCTTTCGATAAGAGTAGGTCTTATCGACAAGCTTGCCAACATTTCAGGTTCCAACTCACACTTTGGCCTGAACTCAAACCTTGCCAAATACTCAAGGCTCTTCCATTCCGAAAACATCGCTCCCAAACTTGCGTGTCTTCAACTCAGTGCATCTGCAACTGCGTTACCTTTGCCAGGAGTATAGGCTATATCAAAATCATACAATGCCAGAAACTCTAGCCACCATTGCTGTCGAAGATTCAAATCCTTTTGGGAGAAAAGATACTTCAACGACTTGTGATCCGTAAACAACTCGAATCGAACTCCCAACAGGTAATGTCTCCACATCTTCAGAGCAAACACAATTGCCGCCAACTCCAAATCATGAGTTGGATAATTCCTTTTAATGCGGCTTCAGCTGTCGACTCGCGTAGGCCACAACCTTATCCTTCTGCATTAGCACTGCTCCAAGTCCAGTAGCACATGCATCAGTGTATACCACCATCTCTTCATTCCTACATGGAATGGTCAACACAGGTGCACTCGTCAATCTCTCCTTCAGGATTTCGAACGCTTGTTCACACTTCGCATCCCATGTGAACACTTGGTTCTTCTTCGTTAATCCTATCAACGGTGCAACTATCTTGGAGAAATCCTTGATAAACCATCGGTAATATCCTGCTAACCCAAGGAAACTCCGAACATGCATCACATTTTTAGGTCGATCCCAGTCCTGGATTGCTGCCACTTTAGCGGGGTCAACCGCTATCCCTTTTCCAGAAACTACATAGCATAAGAATCTCACTTCATCCTTCTAGAAGTGACACTTCAAGAACTTAGCTTTCAACTGATGCTTTCGCAGGATCTCTAACACAATTCTTAAGTGTGTCTTGTGTTCTTCCTCATTCCTGGAGTAAACCATAATATCATCCACGAACATAAGGACAAACTTATTCAAATGATCTCTGAATACTCTATTCATAAGGTCCACGAAATACGCTGGCGCGTTAGTCAACCTGAATGGCATCACCAACCTTTCAAAGAAACCAGATGGTAACCTAAAAGCAGTCTTTGGTACATTATCCTTCGCCACCCTCAACTGGTGAAACCTCGTTGCCAAATCCATCTGAGAAAACATTTTGGCTTCGTGAAGCTGATCGAACAAGTCATTTGTGCTTGGCAACGGATACTTATTCTTCTTAGTCACCTTGTTCAGCTCATGATAGTCCACACACAATCTTAACGAGCCATCTCCCTTGGTTGCAAACACGACCGGTGCACCCCATTCGGAAACACTTCTCCGAATGAACCCTTTTCTTAGAAGGTATCGAATTTGCACCTCCAATTCTCGTTGTTCCTTATACACCATCCGCCTAAGAGGCATAACGATTGGTCTAACACCCTCGACCAAATCGATCCTAAACTCGATCTCTCGATGCAGGGGCAACCCTTTGACCTCGTCAAAGACATCCTCATACTCATTAGCGATCAGCATAGATGACAAGTCTTCTTGTGGAATCACAGGCGAATATAAATACCTAACGAAGACAACCTCTTCACGCTTAGACTTTATCAACACCTTTCACCCTTCCACATCCCCGACTCTCACCTCTAGCTTATCGCAATTCATCCTTGCCGCATACCTTTTGATCCAATCCATGCCTAAGATGATCCCAAACCCAGCGAAGTTAAGAGCAAAGCAATCACACACAAAAGAGCAACCATGACTCGACAACACTAGACCACAGCAAAACAAGCACAAACTGGACAAACCCTCAACTGGATTAGTCACGATCAATGGTCTATCACATATCCCGGGTTCCAAATCCAAGCAACACACAAGCTCATTGTAAATGAAAGAATGCGATGCTCCAGTATCAAACAAAACTCGAACTGAAACACCATGAACAGAAAGAGTACCTTGCACCACGACACCCTTTCCTTTCTCCTCCTCAGTAGGAGCTTTCGAAGAAGATGACACTGCCCCTAAAGCATAAGCCTTAACCACTTGCTTCCCTTGAGCTAATTCTGGACAATCTTTCTTCTCATGTCCCGGCCTTCCACACTTGTAGCACTTCTTTTCAGCTTTAGGATTCTTGCATTCACTATCAAAATGGTCCTTTTGCCAACAATTGAAGCAACTCACTTCTCCCTTCTGCTTCTTTTGGCCATCCTTTCCTTTCTGTTGTTGTTGTTTCCTTTTCTTGTTATTACCACCCTGCTGTGGTTTTTTCTTCTCTTTAGCTGCAACAATAGACATCTTCTTTGGAAAAAGACTTTCATGCCTCAAAGCCTTCTCGACGATCTTCTCAAAGCTGTCATCAAGGTGATCCACAAGCTGATTCCCAAGATATTCATCCAATCGCAAGAGAAACTTCTCGTTCTTTTGATAAGGAGTATCAACATATGAACGAGCATACTTCGACAAGGCCTCGAAGTCAGGAATATAGTCAAGAACTGGGCGACCACTCTGTTTATGGTCCATGAATCTCTTAAACAGAATAAACTTCTACACGGTGGAAATAAATTTTGCTTCAAACTTAGCTTGGAACAATTCCCATTAAATATCCTTTTCAGGAGTCTCAAGTGTGACAGAGTTCCACCAGTCCATTGCACTGTCCACTAACTACCTTGATGCAAGTTTCCTCTTTGTTGCACCATCAATGCCCAAGTCCATGAAGATCCTAACACAAGTATCCAACCACCTTTGAACCTCTTCAACTGGTTCTGTGCCTTTGAATTGTTTTCCTCCCAATGAAGAGAAGTCTTTGCATAGCTTTGCAAATTCTACAGCTCTAGGTACTGGAACTCCAATATCAACCATAGCCGCCACTGGAGCGGGAACCCTATTCATGATCGCTGCCGCCATGGCCTCGAACATGGCTGGGTAGTCTGGTTCGCCGCCATTTCCCCCTTCAGTATTAGCTCCCTTAGCAGCATATCTTAATGGTCGTCTACTCATTCTAAATCTGCAATTTAGAATAATTAGCCACTTCCAAGAAAAAGTGCTAAAGGAAAACAACCATTACTACTATATATGCTAATATATATATATATATATAGTAAGCATCCAACTGAAATCTAAAAGTACATCTCTCATTCGTGATTAGTCTTGAACTTTGGCTAAAATCATTAACCAGAGCTTTGATACCAAATGTGATGATCGCCTACAACCCCCGCACTATACAAGAGGATTAATACACTGAAAGGTGTGCCAGGCAGCTATGGGCGATCATCAAGGTATGATACATAAGCAGAATCTGTCATGAACTCACAGCGCAAGGATAAAATATAATAGAACATATACAACAGGTAGTGATAGTGAAGCAGAAAACACTAAACTTTCATGACAACTAGAAAGTATTTCCCATACACGTGGATAACAATAATAGTGTTTGTACAATTTGCCTCACTACAACACTCAGAGAAATAGAAAACAGCGGAAACAAATACAAGATAGTAATAAAGCTGGTACGTGAGCCTCCTGCTCGCCATCGATCAACATCATCGTCCTCACTAAAACATCAATTGTCACCTGCTACTTAGTCTTCCTATCCATAACCGAATGAACAACCCAAGGTAATAAGAGGGAAACATAAAACCTTGAGTCAGACAATAGTCTTAGTGAGCGATAAAACAACTAACAAACTTCATCAATAAAGTATATGAGAATGGGTAAATAATCAACTAATCTACCCAGATCCAGAGAAGTACTCTCAATTGCCTTCCCCACTACATGATAGTGATAACCTTTACAATCCATATACCTAAAGGAATAACAATTCAGTCATGGCAATTAAAGCATCCATTCATATATGGCAAAGCAACTCAATCAAGATCACAACATGCATTCAAACGTCCATGACTGATTCTGGCTATTACCGCCAACCTTGCTTTGGAAACTTCATTATCTTATGACTGGCTAACAACTTGCCGTCAACTGTCAAGGACCATATACGATGCCCCGGTTCTAGCAAAACTGCACACGCTATCCTCAACACGTGTTACACGCTATAGCCAACACGTTTCTAGGCCATACACGACGCCCAGGGCACTCAACCTATAATTGGTCTTCAATTGTACCCCTGCTTTGAGTCTGCTAGAACCTACGACAACGAAAATTCCTTGGCCTTCACATCTTTAGTCGTTATCAATTACGACTATTAATCAACTTAGAACACTTTAGAGCAATCACTTCACACGAACTCAATACACCCTGAATTGTCATACCATTCATTGTTCTACGCCGATCAACGAACACTTTTCAACACTTCAAAACTTCCCAATTGAATTCACTTTGAAGTCACATCATCACCGGAAATGTCCGAAATGAAATGTCTGGCCAGAAATGGCCAAAACGGCTGACCAGAAATGGCCGACCCACTTTATGCGGACGCAACTTTATGTCGACCCACTTTATGTCGACCCAACTTTAGCCTGACCCAACTTAGTGCTGACCCAACTTTATGCAGACCCAACTTAGTGCTAACCCAAGTTTGTGCTGACCTAACTATATGCCGACCCAACTTAGTGCTGACCTAACTTTAGGCCGACCCAACTTTATGCTAACCCAACTTAGTGCTGACCTAAGTTTTTGCAGACCCAGCTACATGCCGACCCAACTTTATGCCGACCCAACTTAGGCCGACCCAAAACTTACATATTGTAATTCAACTCCGATTTCATCCAAAACTTCGCCAAACGACAAATCCGATGAAACCAACTCGTCCAATTCATCAAATATGGCCACAAACATGGTATGAAACCATCATCAACATGAATACAACGATTTTCACCAAAATTATGCAAATTACCCCAAATCATGGAAAAATAATCATATGAACAAAACTATAGATCTAACTTGCATAAGCATATGAAATATCATGGAAATTACCTATTTAAACTTACTAAATCATATCATAGGGTGATTCATATGAAAAACGAACTTAATATAGCATAGATCTATGGAAAAATGATTGAATATGATGAAAAACATAATCAAACACTGATACACTTCATTGATTCCATGTGAGAGATTTAAATCACTCACTGATTCTCCAATACAAGCTAAAATGATAGAGTTATGAATCCGGATAGCGAGTAATTCGAACCAAACTCCTCGATCCAATGAATTTGCCCTTGGAATGATCTAGATCTAGCCTCCGATGGTGTAGATCTATGATTTCCCTCCTTGGATTATGATTTTTAATGGTGGAAAGGTATTAGAGGAAGAAGAAGCGCAAGGCCACCAATTGGAAATGAAAAACTAAAACCATTTCTCATATCCCTCACCCCCTATTTATACCCTTCCATTAGCCCACTAATGGGCCTTTCCCAAATCAGCCTATTAGGCTCCCAAAACCTGAACATCCAACTGGAAAACCTTAAAACAACGATTTTTCTCAAACCGCTGAGCCAAATATTTAATGTAACCACTCTACGGAAAGGCAAACATCAATTCCTTTCCAATGGCATGGGTATCACCCTTTGATTTGACCTGAGTTAAAAGTTATGCCATGTACAAGACTGACAGGGGCAAAATGGTCATAGTCAAAATCGGTAAAAAATTATGGACATGTCTCACATACCCATAAGCATATTAAAAGATGAGAGTGATCCAACCCTCAGGGAATAAAATAAAAATATTTTACGACCCTCCGATATGTAAAATGCGGGCTGTTACAGGCATGAGGTGTAGCTTGGACTGGAATTAGGTGCAACAAAATCAAAGAAGCTAGGACTGAACGAGGTGCAACAAATACATATTTAAATACATATTTTTTGTCAACCAGAGTAATCTCCTTCTAGTTACTAAATTAGTAAATAATATAATCTAGTACACACTTATGAACAAACAAAGAAGCTAGCTCTGTAGGTAAAATTTAAACAAAAATAGTAGCAACAAAACCACTTATCTACTAATGGGTATAATCAAGGTTTGTACTCAGACCATCTACATGTCATATAGATTAATTTACATTCTTTCGCTATAAAATCCAAGATTAGCATCAGAAATTAAATTCTAATGTATGTATGAACAAAAACATTGTTCAGGCTATGCGACTATAATATTATGCAGCAAAACAAGAAAAATCAAAATGTTATCACTGTAAATATATGTTATTTCATCTTACAGATGATATTCAACTAGTTATTGGATAACTCGCCTGCGTCAAAGATCGAAGCAGCGGTTGTAAGATGGTCGGCCTGGAAAAGCCTCTTGTTGAATACGGGTCAGCGACTGTAAGATGGCGGTTGTAAGCGGCATCAGAGATTAAGGCAATTGGACGAGGACGAATCGCCTTCTGTTTTTGTTTCGTGTTTTTTTTATATTGGGAAACAAAAGGCGGCGAGGTATTTGGGACTGGGCTAGAGTTTGGAGCCTGGAGGCATACACAAAGCAAATGAAAACGGGTATGGACTGATGGTTAGGCCCATTAGGGTTAAGTTGGTTATTTTAGAAAAATTGAACATTAATTTAAGTTTAGGTATATATATGTGCGTATATACATTTATATACACATACTAGGAAATCAGACAGATATTTTTTGGATACGGATATCACTAAAACCATATCAGTATCAGGAAGGATTTTTGGATATCGGATATCCGTATCCGCATGTCGGACAACGGATATATTTTATATTTTTGGATACGGACGGATATCGGATATTTCGGGTACCCGTTGACAGCCTTAAAGATGATGACTACAAGACATGAATGTAACATGTGTAAATAAAGGCTAAATTTTAGGTAACTTATAATAAGTAATAGGGATGAAAAATTTGGGAATCTAAGGTATAAATTTTCTTTAATTCTGAAACCTTAACATCCTTCATTTATGTTTGCTAATTCATTTGTTCAATGGTCGCCATTTTCTCTCAAACGACAACGCGAAAAACAAAAGCCACGACACCATTTTATCTTCAAAAAAAATTAAATCTTCCATAATACTCAACGAAATCACTTGATTTAAGAATCATTCGACTCGTATAGACAAGAGCTTCATTTGGATATGCAAATTAGAAGGTTCTAACAAAATTTATGTCAATCTAATTTTTTTTTACAGTAAATGACATAAAGTAGAGTTGACAATTTTGATTTACATAGAGATTAATGCACGAATTAGACATCGTATTTGAATTCATGGTGGAAAATAGCATCGAGTGACCAAGTTTGAAAGATTTCTTTGATATTTTTTGTCGTAACTTGTGGGGTGCAGCGTGCCTTATGGCTGAGGTCGGGTTTCATAGGGGAGTTCGAGTTGTGTATGTTGGTATGGAGAGGGAGCATTTGGGAAGAGAAGTCTAGCGGTGCAATCGGTTTGTAAAATAATGGAGAGATGAGGGAGATATGGGCAGAAGAAGTACGACCATGGTGGGTTTTAACAAAATCTATAGCATGTTTTAAGAAGAAGGAGAGGGGAGAATAAGGTCACGTGGCATTGTTTTTGTGGGTGAGAGTTTTATATTATATAATATAGTTTGGAATTCAAATGTTTAAACGATAATAACTTTTGCATACAAATTCAGTTTGATGCGCGGTTGGATCCGTTAGGATCGTGTCGAAATTCCGGATAACATGGAGTTGTCGTGGACTGATTCCGAGACTGTTGATTTTTGGGCCTACGATTGAATTTCAAACGTGTTTGAAATCAAAGGCGAGTGATTAAACCCACTCACACCTAACTAAAATAGTTGATTGTTAGTTAAATTAAATTCATGTTATGATATGATTGTATTGCTTGTTGTTTGATTGTTTAAATTTCTTATTTGTGTTAATCTACACATACAGTATAATTTAATTTAAATGTTAATATAAATTGTATAGTTAGAATTTAATTACTAGTTTAAAAAACCTCATACCTGATGGCTAGTAAACCGATGTTATCTTGAATTGTTTGAATGTATTGATTTTGATGGATGCCTTGGATTTATGTATTTAATGTACTAATGTTTAATTCATCTTGTTATTCACCTTATTTATATATGACTACTATTTATGTTGATTAATCCCAGCTATTTACCTTAGACGTTATGGGCATCAAATAAACCTGGGATTAATCATTGAAATGAATTAAGAACGTAGGTTGAAATGATAAATGCCTATGACCCTAACTTGGATTGAAATGATATATATCCTCTCCCAAAATACTAAAAATTAAATTTCAAGTATCACTTGGCCATAGGATGGAAAATTATATATGGACACCGGTTGGTTAAATGAAAATTGTTTAAACCTTGAATCTTGAAAAATTGTTTAAGAAAATATAAATGTTGTTTTATAACCCGATTTCCATTGAATTTGATCATGAATTAATCCCATTGAAATTGAATTGTTTTATCCACTGTTGAAATTTATTTCAATTAACATTGATTTAAGGCGATATCTGAATTTTTGTACTCTATATTTGTTATGAATATAAATCATTGAAAATGAGAATCTGATTGGAACTTAACTAAAAATGGAAATTTAATCGATTGAAATATTGAAATTGAGTTGGTTTGAATTGAAAGTGGAATATGGCGTTATGTCTAATTGAAATTTTGACGAAACAATTCCAATTCCAACTATAGTATATTTTAAAGCATTATATAAACTATTTTGGTAAATAAATATTTTTCTTATAAACTATTCCATTGTTAACTTATACATATTGTAACTATTTTTAAACTATTTAATAAATAACTATTTTACTTTATAAACTATTTTATTTTTTATTTATATATATTAATTATTTTAAATAATCTATTTTAAAATTATATTAAATAATATGTACTTCTTTAAAAAAATCCACTGTCCATTTCATAAACTTCTTTAATATTTAACTATATATATATAACTAAATTTTGATATATATATATATTATATTCAAACCTAGTATTTAAACTTTTATTGTCCTAACTATCTATTTTCAAACTATTAATATATATATATATATCTAATCTAATTTGTTATACCTTTCAACTATTTTAATATTCAAATTATATTAGAATTGGAATTGTTTCAAGATTATGAAATGAATATTTTATTATGAATAACATTTTATCTTGACTGTTGAAATGATTTTAAAGCAAAATCTGATATTTTGATATGAAGTATGAATCTCTTTGAAATGTAAAGAACTGGCTGGTGCGAAAAATGTAAACGTTTGGTTGATCGGGATCAGATATAGTCATACTCTATGCCAATACCGGGAACCAATTTGACAACTGTGTACATGGTGGAGAATCCGGAATGAAGTAGGTTGGTTTGGAGAACGCTACTGGAATGAAGTAAGAGAACGATGATGGATGTCCTTGACCTATGAGTCATAATTAAAATGACTAAAACAGGGCTATACCGGTCCAAGTGGGGCTAGCTACCCCCATTGGCAACACTTCCTCCTTTATTACTATAGTCCCTTGGCTAATTTGATTTGAAAGAAGCGCATCCATGATTAGGGAGTATCCGAGGTGGGAAGTAGTCGCGGCTATGTGTTACCACCAGTCCGGGCATGCAAATAGTATATTCCTACTCTGGGCATTGCTCGTGTGCCTTGTCATATTATCATGATCGAGCCCCTACGATTTTGATTTAACATTATCGTATCATGGTGTATCCCTATCCATCAATGTACTGGTGTGTTATATGCAAAATGTACGGAAACGATGTAAGGGAAATAATGGTAATCCCTCTTACGCTATTTTAATATTTTATATTTAACTATAGACACTATTATAATAGCGCATTGTATTATATAGTATCTAGTTTAACGGATCCTTAGGAGATGGAAATTCTTGTAACATCTCTTAAGTTCTTGTACTCATACTATCACATGAATTTGATTTGACTGATATGAGAATATTTTAGTTCTGGTTCGAGTGTTTTTGTCTTTTCATTTGTGAATGAGTCAGCCTGAGTTTTTCAGTTATTTAAGGCAATGTTATGAAGATGAAGATGGAGCTGAACAAACGTATTTGTTATTATTATTATTCTGCTACAAATATCGCTATGTTTATGATAGTTAACTCTGATAATTGTTGCAAAATATAATCAAATGTATGTTTAACAGCTTCATGAACTGTTATTTATTTATTATATTTTGTCCTTCCGCTGTGAGATTCTGTGACTGTTTTTTCTTCTGTCTTCTTTTCTTATATTCTTTCCAATAACTATATGTATTTTATATTTGTTTAAGTCGACATGTGAGGATCATTGTCTAATTGAATGGTGAAAAATCCAAGTTGTTATAGATATCACTTGAAATGCTGTTTAATTAGAGTTCAAAGAACTTAACGACTATTTTATTTGTGCCTCGTCTATAATGACTGAAACAACCCAAATTATATACTTATGCTAAAAATCTAAGCCATTCATTTGCATTCGGATTAATATTGTTAATATAATGATGGAATAATAGACATAATAACTTAATATATTATACATAAGACCAATATGATCATAATATTTTCTATTCTATTAATTCATTAATAATGATGGTATAAACAAAAACTCATGAATTAATATTTATCTATTTAAATCCATGATCAAATGATTATGAACTTGTTACATCGTACACAAAAATTGCTATAATTGATTGATCATTACAAAGATGCATCAGCATACCAATTTCTTATGAAGGGCCGGTGTAAAAAAAAAAAGGTATATTTGTCTATAATATTCAAGTCAGAATTCAAATGTCAAAATGTTTAATATAACATAGTACATACCATTGTACAAAATACAAATTATGCATCATCGCTTCAATCTTGTGAAAAGTATCAAATAAAACGATTGAAACAAAAATATTAACTGAACACTGTCTCACAAATGAAATAGACTCAAATAAATACCAATGGGTTCCACTTTATCAGTATTATATGATTGATATATGTTATTTATGTAAGAATAGAAAAGAGGATATATAGTAAAAGGATAGTATAGAAAAAATCTGATGTTTGTTCTTCTTCCATCAATTTGGAGAACTAATGCAAAAGTACGATGAAAAGCAAAAGTTTTAGTCAACTAAAATAAGACCGAATTTGGATTGAAACGCTAATAAGCACATGATATATGGAGCAAGAACTAAAACTCTACAACACATCCAAAGATTAAAAACAAAAATAAGATCTAGAAATCAGTGGATTTTGTAGCAAAAAAATCTAAAAGGGATTTTTTTTACCTCAAATGCGAGCAATTGCTAAATTTCACGATGGATGCAGCTCTGCAATTTGTCATTCAATCTACAAAATGGGTTGAAGGTATCTATTCAAAAAATTAGCAATTCAATTGTCTCTTATAACCACAAAATATTACCTTTCAATCATGCAGAAAAGAAATCAATCGCGTATCTGACACTCAAGATGCATGAAAATCGTTGTGGATTTAGGATTCCAAGCATGCTTTCAATCTCTGTGAAAAGAGAGAAGAATCTAAGTTGATATATTAATTAATTACCAACTGAATACAAAGGAACAACACCGTTAACTTCCAAATCAATAATAACATGAAATCCAAATATTTCAGCTACCATTAGAGGAAAAAAAATATAACTAGAATTAAATGAAAATGAGAAAAGAAGACATACCCAAACTGCAGTACTTTAGCTTAATATGTCATACGGAAATCGCTTGACGTCTGCTTACTCCATTAATTTATACTTTATCTTGTGTTTGAGAAGTATGTGGAGGAAAAGTAAAGAGAGAATCCAAATCAATAATAATATTAAAGCAAATCCAAATACTCTAGTTACCATTAGAAGAAGAAAAACTATAGCTAGAATTAAATTAAAATGAGGAATGAAGCTATCCCTAAACCATCATACTTTAGCTTAGTCTGTCATATGAAAATTGCCTAACATCTGCTCTACACCTAATTTATTTTTTATATTTTATCTTGTGGCTGAGAAGTATCAGGAATCAAAGTGAGAAGCAATTGAAACGAAGAAATAAATTTGGAAATAAGACTGGTGAAAGTGGATTGAAAACGTGGCCAAGAAATGGGTAGAAAACGTGTAAGTAATGACATGAGTGTCCCTTATATTTATTTAATGTGTAATGGATCATAAAAGGTTAATTCTGGTATTTCAAAAGCTTCAAATCAAAGAATTCCTATTATGTATAAATGAGTGAATAAAGAACTTTATCATTCATTGTAACGACCCGAAAATTCCCGCCTTTAGAATCGACCATAAGTGACACGATCGAAAAGGCAAAAATCCTCGAACCGTTATGGGATACAACACATCAGAACAAAACAAAAAAGAAATTTTATTGTTATTACAACATTTTTACATCAGAGTACATCGCAAATATCAAAGAATAATAAATTACAATACAATTCACGACGGAAACATAAATAAATTCAGCGGAGGACTATCAAATGCTCTGGACATAGCTCTAGCTTCAATCCAAAATTATGCTCTATAAAATATCTATAAAACCAAAACTACTAGTTGTCCGCGTGGAAAATACGGGCACCCAGAGTTTAGGTGGGAAACAATATACTCCTAGTCAGTCATGGGACTGGTATGAGAACCAAAACAGTTATTATACTTTACTTTAAAGTTGGATAAATCACGGGACCATGCAATATAACACGGAACGAGTTTTCTCTACATGAATACCAATTATAAGAACTCGTAATGCTTTTTGAAAAATAAAGCTATTATAAGTCCCAAGTCCCATCACACAATGAAACACAAATCAGAGGATAGGATTTTATCTTATAATAGCCAAACATGCTTGATACATGAAATTTCTCTTTTATTATCACATGTGCATAGTGTGGAAATCAATTTCATAAATAAATGTATTAGTCTTAGACGGCATAATGCCCCATCCCATTATGTCCCCATATAGGTTTACAATTGAAAGCGCAAGGCTCGTATTGGAAGTTGGATTCCATCAATGACCAAGGCAAAGGATCTTCCTTAACCGTTCGGGACATTCTAGCACATGTCCCAGGAATCACACGCATGTGACCCTGGATTGGCAGAGCTGGCCCACTCATTCTCGGTGAGTTCGACTTACTCCTGAACGTAACATTCCCTAGTCATATCTGACCGTCATCTTGGTTGTTGTTTGACCATTACCCAAATCTCCTCAATCCATCATCCACACAAGTAAATTGTCTAGTCTTCATACAATGGCATCACTTTTCAGCTAGAAGAAAACGTTAGTCCTTACTTTGTTGTCCATCATTCTGTTTTCGGCCATTCACGGGTTGTGAGGCTTGTCGAAGTCACGTTTCAACACAAAGCTACGCTATGTCATCCATGCTTCTATCATCATCCACAAATCTCTGCTTTTCAACAAAAGCTTTGATGTATCAGCACTTGGCATGCTACATTGTCAATTCACAATATATAATCGGTGTCTATTAATATATAATCCTGTGAGTACATAAGTCTCAGAGGAGGGTATTAAGCTAAGAGAATAAATTCTCAGCCACCAAAAGATATAACATCAATATACATCGATTTATTATGCCGTAATTTACAATGTTAGACATACATCCATTTACAAGTCTGTTCTAGGTCTGAACGAAACCGAAGGCATCTTATTCCTCGTCCAATAAAGGGGAGAGGCCTTTGCATATCCGAAATATCTCCAAGTACATTTGGACTACCGTCACAATATAACCCCATAGTGTGTGTACGACCCGAGGCATCAACGAGCAGTCCTTACGATGTGAATATCTCCAATCTTCAACCACCATCTCCGATATCTTCAAAGATCATTGTATAATTATTCAGAATAGGATGAAACCCGATCTTTTCGAATAAATAGCACATCTTTAAAATCAAGTGATATATAAGTCTTATTCCAATTCGGAAGATTCTTTTACTCAAATCATCCTTTACATTGGGACTTACTCCCTTAAATCTTATCCAAGACTTATTTTATTTAAACTTCTTGTTTAAATCTTTCCTTGGAAATCATTTCAAAAGATTATATAGTCTCTTTGTACAAACTTAACTCAAATTAAGGTTTATAAGCCTTATTAGGATTATCGAGACTTACAAAAAGGTAATCTCTCATATTATTATCACATTCTCATACTATTCATCCTATGAAGCAAAACTAGTGGTACTCTATATCTAACACTGCTCGTATTTTGGATAAGTTTACTTACCTTCTTTTATTTCAAATCCAATTGAAAGATTTATTAAAACTCTACTTAGTTTTGATCACCATTTCATTCGCTCAAATCCTTCTTGAAAGATTTATTAAAACTCTAACTTAGTTTTAGCCTTCCAAATCATTATTCAATTATTACTTAACTTCGGAAGCCAGCTATGTCTTTAACTGGGTTAAAGAATAGATGTTATTCAAGACATCATTCACGACAAACCCAAAATCCAATTTGATATCAAATGTAAGGCTTTAAATAGAAATCATATCGACTTATATTCAACATCAAATTTTGAAATCAATCGATACCGTATAGGGAATAATAATATCAATATTTTCCAAATTCCTCAAACAGTATCCGTATAACAACGAAATCCAATGGCGTAATATCTGAAGATTATCTCCTTTCAAATCCAACTAAATTCATACATTGGAAAACTTTGGTTATATTTAAACCCTTTTATTCCGATATGTTATTTCAAATACTGGATCCTTTATCTACAGAAACCTTCATCTGTTCTTAGTCAAATATCTGGTTCCCTTTTGGTTCTTCCTACACCTTGCCTAATAGAAAAACTTCCAGTTAGATCTCAGTGGTGGTACTAGACTGTGCTCTTATGAATCACCGCATATTCCTTTTGGTTCTTTACTTTAGTTGTTAATCAGCTCATTTTGGTAAAAACATCTCTTTTATCTTCCTAAAACTTTATATATTTAACCAAAATCTCTTTCAAACCATTTATTTCGATTTATCATAATTTATCCATATTTTAATAATTTTTATAAGACCCTTACAGTCTATTTCTAATTTCGGTCACCGAACCGCTTCTATAGCGACCTTTTTAGAATAAATTTGAACTTACCTAAAAATATAATCATTGGATTTTAAAACTTTCTATTCCATTTGAAAACACTCTTCAGTTTGAACATAACATTTTTCGTTCCAGGAGAATCCAACGGTCGGATCTCCCAATACATCTATTCAAAGTTAGTGGTCGAAGTTCGCGAATTGTCGTTGCGCGTCAAGTCCTATTCAGACCAAATTTGATTTATAATTAAAATTAAATCGAAACACCTCCAAAATAATATATTCAATATATAAAACATATATATTTATTTTTGGAAACTACATTTCAATTATTTCTCTTTAAAATCAAATATTTCATTATTTAATTAATTTAATATTATTTAAATCATTAAGATAATATTATTTTTCAAAACTTATTATTTGAAGTCCAATTTTCCTGACATCAGTTATAAAAGTAAATAAGATAGTTTTGAAAAGAAACTTCTGTTAAAACCTTTTCAAGATACCATAACCACCCGTTACTATTCAATTTAAAATAAATTTGAAAACATGCCTTTACTAATTCAAAACTAGTTCAATTCAAATTCTTTCGTTTATGAAAACTATTGGTAATGTCTTAAACTACCTTTCCAAATTATTTAAAATTTAAAATTCAAACTTTCATTTTTCACTGAATATTTTTTTAATAAAATATTCAAATTAATTCCGAATTGGAATGAGATTTAACAGCTTACTATATAATCCAATTTATATGGATTTCACACATCATTAACATCCAATAATAGTTATTAACATCTAATTACCACACCTTGACATCATTGACCTAAGTGTTAAGGCCATTAACACTTAATCCCAAATCAAACCATTGGTAACTAAGGTATTAAACCCTATTAACAATTTATTGTCATAATTGAAAAAACCATTTCACATCAACACACATCAGATTCAAATGATCATTCACAACATAATCAATATCAACAATATCACATACCCATTTCATATTACATATTCACTAATTTTTCTTAACTTAACTAAGTGATCATTGGTGAATCAATTTTCCTTATTAATAAGTGATTAACTCAACTACTGCCAATATCATTATTCTAACACTGTATTAGCTTAATAATTAACCAATTCAAACATCTAAACTACATCACATAACATTGACATATTGATCACATAGCATTTTATCACCAATTCACTTATTAACTAGCTTAACCAAAATAGTTAACTAAAACTAGGTGTAGAGCTCTCACCATAGCGATCCAACACCATGACATTTCGTATGTAGGAATTTCTAGCTTTATCGAAATCAAGACGTCACCTTTTCACCACAATTTTACCACTTACTAAATATATAAGTTCTATTTGCAAAATGAAGGGGAAAGGTGTAGTTTTAAGGGGTTTTCAGGGATTGGAAGGCTAGTGGAGCCCTCGGTTTAGGGGAAGGGGGTTCACCTAGGGGTTGCGCAACCTGGTGGGTTTGTGAGGGGTGGTGCATGAGGTTATGGGACCCGAGGGAGGAGCTCATAGTAGTGGGATTTGGAAAAAAGGGGAAAGGAGTGTCCTTTTTAGTGTTTAAAGTAAAAGAGAGAACTTGAGAGCAAAGGGGGCCCACGGCCGGAGTTAGGTGGAGGTGGGGTGGTTCGCCAGGTGGGGGAGGATGCTGGAGGTAGGTAGTGGTGAGGGAGGAGGTGGTGTGGGATTTAGGATGAGGAGGAAGGAAGAAATGGTAGCTTAAGCGGAAAAAGTGGAAAAATGGAAAAAGGAAATAAGAATAAAACCAAAATACACTCTCTCACTTCACATGGCTTAAGGACATATGAAAGAGAGGAAAAGGAAAGAATTTGAGAAGTGTAAGGAGGGTACATGTGTTGTCTAATGTAGAAGAAGGTAAGAATTTGTGAAAGAGAAAATGATTTCTTTATTTGAATTTTAAATTAGTTCTTAAGGTTTAAGTAAGGAAGGTGGTACCTTCTTTAAATTAATTTAAACTCTTGTGAAAGCATTAATACATGTTAAAATATCATTTAGGTTGTCGTTAACCATTTTATCAATGTTTTCAAATTGTCCGATATTACCAGAAAATGCTTAATTTCAAGTCAAATTCCAATAAGATGATTCTTACACGGTTTCAACTCGTATAATCAAATCGTAAGTACGATCAATAGAAATTTGAAACCCTGCTATATTTCACTAATACGAATTCAATAAAATTGATCTCATCGAATTTGGAGACCGTTTAAAAAATGGTTTTGTTTCTAGCTTTTATTGAATTCTAACTGATTTGTCAATATGTATATATATTGTGTATGCTTGCCCACTAACTCCGATTGACATGAAATTTAGAACCTAGTAATAATTTACTATTCTGGATCCAATGAAAGTAGTTTCGTTGAAATCCTAGTTCGTTTGCCAAATGTCTATTATCAGGTCATTGAAATAATATTAAAATATCAAAATTTAATATATTTACTTTTAAATCACCTTTAAAAAGTCCACTGATCTTATTTAAATTCATATTTTAAATCTACCAAAAACTCGGGTCGTTACATTCTTCCCCACTTAAAAATATTTCGTGTCCTCGAAATCGAAGATGGAATTGAAGGTCGTTTACTTAACCAACTCAGCCTTTGTTCTAACTTACTCAAGTTCTTTTTTTTTTTCAGTTTCTGAGAACTTTCCAATTTCTCAAAATTTGGCTAACACCTTACATTTTCAAAAAAAATCGCCGTAACCTCCTTTGTATGAGTCACTCGGTACAGCAATAACTTGCCTCTCTAAGCCCTCATCAATCAAAAAGAAAATCCAAAAGCCAAGCGGCTTTCCAATCAGCTTATAACATCATCAAACCCAATCAATATAGTAAATATGTAACTTTGTGTCAGGATTCAATTTTATTTATCTTCTTAGCTTCCATACAACAACCTGTCCAATATACATATGTCCAACTCCAACCAATTTCCAGTTTAGTTCAACATTAAATTTGACTCGGCTCAATTTAACTTCCATTCTCATACCAGTTTTATCATTCCATATTTTTTATTTGTTAAACTGATTATCACACATCACAACCGGTAATCGATTGGTTGATTAACTTTCCAAATGTATATGTTGTCAAAACATATATCATTTATATACTCAAAGTATATTTTCAAAGTCAAATTATAAACATTAAACTCTAACTAAGTTCTTAGTCCTCACATCAGTCAATTGGAATTATATAGTCATCCCATTTTCGAAATTCAAAAATAAACATTGATGACGTTGCAATCATTATCAGAATCATCCCCAAGCGACTAGAGTGTGATTCTATATCTATTCAGCATATTTGAGACTTTGTATATACATCGGCCAGGCATATATTCAAAATCTTCTTATACTCGATAGTCCAAACTCAATCATCTACTCAAATTCTTATTATAAGATATAAGTTTTCATAATCAAATTCATTTTATATATACACCAATTTGTTTTCTTTTATATATAATACTTTTCAAACTCATTTTAAGGCATTACTAACCCTATCTCTAATAAGTAATTCATTCTACGATACTACTGATCCTATCTCTAATGAGTATTCTTTTATAGGATGTTACTATCCTACCTCTGATGAATCTTCTCAACTTGTTCTAATGTATCATACCCCCAAAGCTTTGTAAACCAAAGCTCTGATAACACTCCGTAATGACCCAAAAATTTCCACCTTTAGAATCGACCATAAGCCACACAAGTCTGTTCCAAAAGGAAAAAAAAATCCTCGAACCGATATGGGATACAACACATTAGAACAAAACACAAAAGAACATTTCATTGTTATTACAATAGTTTTACATCAAAGTACATCGCAAATATCAAAGAATAATAAATTACGCTACAATTCACAGGGGAAACATAAATACATTCGCGGAAGACTATAAAATGCCCTGGACACAGCTCTAGCTTCAGTCCAGAATCCCGCTCTATAAAATATCTGCAAAACCAAAACTGCTAGCTGCCAGTGTGGAAAATATGGGCACCTAGAGTTTAGGTGGGAAATAATAAACTCCAAGTCGGTCGTGAGACTAGTATGAGAACCAAAACAGTTATTATAGTTTATTTTAAAGTTGGGTAAATCACAGGACCATGCCGTATAACACGGAACGAGATTTTTATGAATACCAATCATAAAAACTCGCAATGCTTTTAAAAAATGAAGCTATTATAAGACTCAACTCCCATCACACAATGCAATGCAAACCGAAGGATAGAGTTTTATCTTATAATAGCCAAACATACTTGATACGTGAAAGTTCTCTTTTATTATCACTAGTGCATAGTGTGGAAATCAATTTCATAAATAAATGTGTCAATCTTAGACGACATAATTCTCCATCCCATTATGTCGCAATATAGATTTACAGTTGAAAACGCAAGGCTCATATTGGAAGTTGGATTCCATCAATAACCAAGGGAAAGGATCTTCCTTAACCGTTCGGGACATTCTAGCACATGTCCCAGGAATCACACGCATGTGACCCTGGATCGGCAGAGTCGGCCCACCAATTAAGGTGAGTTCGGGTTACTCCTGAACATAACGTTCCCCGGTAGTTTCTGACCGTCATCTTGGTCGTTGTTTGACCGTCATCCGAGGCGCCTCAATCCATCATCCACATAAGTAAATTTCCTGGGCTTCATACCACGACATCACTTTTTAGCTAAAGAGGCATGTTAGTTCTTACTCTACTGTCCATCAACATGTTTTCGTCCATTCACGGGTTGTGAGGCTTGTCGAAGTCACGTTTCAACACAAAGCTACGCTATGTCAGCCGTGCTTTGATCATTATCCAAAAAGCTCTACACAAAAGCTTTGATCTATCAGCACTTAGCATGCCACATTGTCAGTTCACAACATATAATCAATGGCTATTGATATATAATCCTCTGAGTACATAAGTCTCAGAGGAGGGTGTAAAGCTAAGAGAATAAATCCTTCGCCACCAACTGATATAACATCAATAGACATTAATTTATTATACCGT
Organism: Allium sativum; assembly: GCA_030737875.1. NCBI lineage: Eukaryota > Viridiplantae > Streptophyta > Magnoliopsida > Asparagales > Amaryllidaceae > Allium > Allium sativum. Next base: position 562,735,047 of record CM060920.1, on the reverse strand, counting down.
AATTTACGATGTCAGATATACATCCATATACAAGTCCGTTCTGGGTCTGAACGAAACTGAAGGCACCTTATTTCTCATAAAATAATGGAGAGAGGCCCTTGCATATCCGAAATATCTCCAAGTACGTTCGGACTACCATCGCAATATAACCCCATAGTAGGTGTACGACCTGAGGCATCAACGAGCAGTCCTCACGAAGTGAAGATCTCCGGTCTTCAACCACCATCTTTGATATCTTCAAAGATCATCGTATAGTAATTTAGAATGGGTTGAAACCTGGTCTTTATTAATAACTAGCGCATCTTTAAAATCAAGTGATATATAAACATATCATAAGTCTCATTCCAATTTTGAAGATTCTTTTACTCAAATCATCCTTTTCATTAGGATTTACTCCCTTATACCTTATCCAAGATTTATTTCATTTAAACTTCTTATTTAAATCGTTGCTTGGAAATCACCTCAAAAGATTATATAATCTATTTTTACAAACTTAACTCCAATTAAGGTTTATAAGCCTTATTGGGATTATCGTGCCTTACAAAATGGCAATCTCTTATATTGTTATCCCATTCCCATCCTATTCATCCCATGGAGCAAAACTGGTGGTACTCCATATCTAACACCCCTCGCATTTTGGGTAAGTTTACTTACCTTCTTTCATTTCAAATCTAATTGAAAGACTTATTAAAACTCTAACTTAGTTTTAATCAATATTTCATTCACTCTAATCTTTATTGAAAGATTTATTAAAACTCTAACTTAGTTTTAATCTTTCAAATCATTATTTAATGTTTACTTAACTATGGAAGCCAATTCTGTCTTTAACTAGGTTAAAGAATATACGTTATTCAAGATATCATTCACGACAAACCCAAAATCCAAGGCTTTAAATAGAATCATATCAACAAATATTCAACATCAAATTCTGAAATCAACCGATACCGTATAGGAAATAACGATATTAATTTCTTCCAAATTCCTCAAACAGTGTCCGTATAACTACGGAATCCAATTTCGGAATATCCGAATATTATTTCCATTCAAATCTATTTAAATTCATAGTTGGAAACTTTGGTTATATTCAAACCCTTTTATTCCAATGTTTTATTTTAAACACTGGATCCTTTATCTATAGAAACTTTCATATGTTATTAGTCAAATATACGGTTTCCTTTCGGTTCTTCCCACCCCTCGCCTAGCAGAAAAACTTCCAGTTAGATCTCACAGGTGGTACTAGACTGTACTCCTAGGAATCACCGCATATTCCTTTTAGTTCTTTACTTTAGCTGTTAACCAGTCATTTGGTTAAATATCTCTTTTATCTTCCTAAAACTTTGTGTATTTAACCAAAATTGGAAATAAGAATAAAGCCAAAATACACTCTCTCATTTCACATGACTTAAGGACTTAGGGAAGAGAGGAAAATGGAAAATTTATACAAGTGTGAGGAAGGTACTTGTGTTGTCTAATGTAGGAGAAGGTAGGAATTTTTGAAAGTGAAAATGATTTCTTTATTTGAATTTTAATTTAGTTCTTAAGGTTTAAGTAAGGAAGGTGGTACCTTATTTAAATTAGTTTAAACTCTTGTGAAATCATTAGTACATGTTAAAATATCAGTTAGGTTGTCATTAACCATTTTATCAATGTTTTCAAATTATTCGATATTACCCAAAACTGCTTAATTTCAAGTCAAATTCCAATAAGATGATTCCTACACGCTTTCAACTCGTATGATCAAACTGTAAGTCCGATCAATAAGAAATTTGAAACCTTACAATATTTCACTAATTTAGATTCAATAAAATTGGTCTCGTCAAATGCAGAGACCGTTAGAAAAATGGCCTTATTTCTAGCTTTTATTGAATTCTAACTGATTTTTCAATGCGCGTTTATATTGCGTATGCTTACCCACTAAATCTGATTGACTTAAAACCTAACAATAATTTACTATTTCAGATCTGATGAAAGTGGTTTCATCGAAATCCGAGGTTGTTTGCAAAATGTCTATTTTCAGGTCATTGAAATAACATTAAAATATCAAATTTTAATATATTTACTTTTAAATCATCTTTTAAAAGTCCACTAATCTTATTTAAATTCATACTTTAAATCGACCAAAAATATGGGTCGTTACAAACTTGCTGTATAGTTTTGTATGTACCTTAAACTTTTTTTTTTGTGAAGATACACAAGTGAAGAAATGAATGTTAAATAATATGAGTTATTTAAATATTTTATAATCAACCAAACTAATTCAATTAAAGAGTCAAGTTTAAAAAAAGTTAAGAAAAAACTAAGAAAATCTTTATACGTGTTTGTAATTGAGAAGAGCTTTTGTTTATTACTTGGTTTTAGTTTTTAAAAAGTTTTATATTTATAGTCAGCAGTGTATTTTATGTAATTGCAAAGGCCATACTTACAACTGTGATAATTACAAAAATAATGTTAAGTAGTGTCAAAGTGAGTTTTACTTTGGACATGGTTTATAACATATTGAAAAATGGAATGTTAATATATTTTTATCAACTAATCTACGCATTCACATCTTAATGTTGTAAATTATGAAGTTGTCTTAAAGAAGTTGCTAAAAATAAAATTACGTTATGCAACGAAACTTGAAATTAAAGGAGATATTATATTTAAGTACATATTTACATTACTTCATTTGACTAAAGAAATTATTTTATTATTATTATTAATTATGTAGGAATATTTCTTACATTGAAATTATCATATTTTTATGATTTATTAGATAGACTAATGAATCATGGTTAATCAAATATTTAAATAGTTTAAATTTAAGATTTTCACAATTAATTTGATATATGGACATGAGCGTAAAATATTAGAAGAGAACGGAGAAGGGTTTCTAAGTAACTGTGAAAAAAATGGATTTCGAAGTTAATAAAGTTCTACGTCTTAACATGTGACAAATTTGTGAATGAATTATTATAAAATAAATATATTAGTATCGTTATTGTATATAATTTGCATTATGCGATTTATATTTTTTTTGTATCTACATGGTGTGTTTTTTTATCAATTTGCTGATATGTCCGTAGTATGCATATTGAAATTTTTGAAACATAAGTTGACTAAAAATGTGGGTCTTAATGTAAAATATTGGAAGAAAACGGAGAAACATTTGTAAATAATTATAGAATTTTTTAAAAGTGGACGTTTGAATGTAAAATAGTGTACGGGATTGGTAAATAATTGTAAAATGACATATATTAGAATTTTAAAAATAAAATATCTGAAATCGGAGAGAATTAAGGAGAATAGAGATAACTTCTAAATTTAATGAGAGGGCTTAAAATTCTTCTGCTTTACTTTTATTTAATAGATATGCTAAATATATTTAATATAATTTATTATGCAATTTATGGTAAAATTGTTAGGATAAATGAGATAAACTTGATTTACAACATTTTAAAGTAATTTTTATATTTGAATAAAAATTAAATTATCATTTTTATAAGTGTATTTTTACATTTGAATAGAAACTATATTATTGTTTCATTGATAAATATATTGATTTATTACTTTTTAGGATTTTTGATAAAAGATATTATATATCGATTTATTATTTTTACATGACTCAATCTCTTTTAAGAAAATAAATGAATAATAGTATTGTTATTAATTTTTAAATCAATACTTTTATAAAATTATAGAAAAATACTCATGTATATCAATTTGAAGCTGACATTTAGTTTTTGGTATATTTTACTAAAAGAAAAGTATTTATAGTTTGAATTTGAAATGTTACTTTAGATAACAACGAAAATACCAAAATATCATATGTTAATATTATTGAATCGATATATTTTTATGCATTAATTTTTTTTTACAGTGCATATTTCGAGAATGATTATATGATATTATCAAAACAATAAATAAAATATTTGCTTAATAACCAAAACTATTTAGTGAAAATAAAATATAAAAGAATATGGATCATGTTGTCATTTTAATTATGTAAAAAAAAATCAATTTCTTCATAACTAAGTAATTTTGGTTTGTTATAGAACCTTTTGAATATATTTAACATTTTCTTTAAAAAGACCAATGAAAAATATTTTCAATCAAAATATAGTATATTTTTCCCTAGTGGTTAACCAAAATTACGAATATAAATAATTTAAATTTCCTTTTTTTAACATAAACGGAATAATAGAATTTATATTTATATTTTCCAATATTGTTAAATACAACTCTTATTGTTGATTTAGAATAAATTGTGTTAATGACAAAGAATCCACTTTACGTACCAATTTTGAAAAGAAAAAACATTATATATGGTTTTAGTAATGTACAATTTTAGAATACAAATACTGCATATATATTTACAAGTGATGAAATTTAAACTTTAAAATGGAAAAAAAATCTTTGTATTAAATCCTAAATTTAAGAAAGAAAATTTATGAACTTGAACGTACAACAATATAAGATAATTAAAGATAATTTTTCATATATTTTAATTATGTGGGCTTGAATGAAAAATTGATTTAACCATTTTTGTTCATATGAATGTGGCGTACACATAATGAATTTCATTTTTATGATTTATTAGTAAAACATAGATATTGGTTAATTAGATTTATAAACATGTTTAAATGTAAGACCATCTGATAGATTCGTATATGGACACGAATGTAAAACAATTAAAGAAAATTTAGAAGAAGTCGAAAAATAATTGTAATAATTATTAAATGTTTATATTTAAAGGTAAAATGACAACATCGTAATAATCAATATATAATTATTGAAACTTTAACGAACTTAAAAATAAAAATTGACTCTACTATTTTGATAATATATATGTGATACACATGTTGAATTGTCATTTTTTAGAATCTATTAGACCAGTTAACAAATATTTGTTCCCTGTTGTTTATTTTGAATAGTTTTAACTTAAGATCACCTAATTAATTTTTAAATATGCATTTTTTTGGCAGAACCGACTGGTTTTTAAAGTGACTACAAACATTTATTATTGTAACAAATAATAAATACAATAATTCCAGGAGATTAGCCAATTAACAATCTACTACAGGCACGGTTTGAAGGTGGACCATCCACCATTCTGTTTTTAAGGTTGACCAACCACCACCATCCTATCAAGGTTAAAACACTAGAGCTAGGCACTATTCTAGACTACAAATTGACCTATAAATCCGGGCAAGGAGTAAAAGTGTAACAACCGACCATTTTTACCGCTTCAAGTCGGCAATTAAACTAACTCGAACCGTTCGAAAGGACAGATTGTTATTGCTATGGGGTTTAATAAATCAAATCACAGAATCAGAGACATAGAAAAACAGAATACCTCGCAGTGGAATAAATAAATACAATAGTAGTTCATGAAGCTACTAAATAAAATTCAATTTGTTTTTACATAATATCAGAGATACAAAATGAAATATAGCAGAAGTCTAAATACAAGAATTTCTAATATAAAGGTGGAATAACCAGAATAAACATATAGAGGTGATGTCTTCAATAGTCTCCAGCTTCAAATGGTGAAATCTCAACACTTCAATACTCGATCTGACCTGAGCAATAATGCAAAACAAAACAACTCGGATCAGGACTAACATTCTCATGGAAGTAAATCAACTCAAATGAAATGTTCAATGAAATGCATTAGTAACTTAAAGGATGTGTGGGATCTCCATCCTCTAAGGATCCGTTAAACTAATATCATATAATATAACACGCTATTATAATAGTGTCTATGGTTAAATATAAAATATTAAAATAGCATAAGCGGGATTACATTTTTACCCTTACACCATTTATAATACCGTAATCTATACAGATACCATAAAGTCCATAGTAACCTAGTATCAGAGGGCACTCCATATGTATGATACAAATCAAAATCGTAAGGGCTCGATCAGGATAATATGACAAGGCACACGAGGAATACCTACGGTAGGATTCTAACGATGCATACTCGGACCGGTGGTAACGCATAGCCTTGACTACCACCCACCTCGGAACACACTCCAAAACCAAAGGTGCGCACCAATCAAATCACAAAGTAACAGATATGGGTTTGAAAAAGTGTGTCTAATAGGAGGTGTGACCTCACTTAATCATGGTATAGCACTTGTTTTAGTCTTTTTAATTACAACTCGAAGGTCAAGGCTATCCATCATCGTTTTCTTTCTTCAAATCCAATAATCTCCTCCAAATCATCCTACTTCATTCCGGAACTCCACCACGTACACAGTTGTTAAAGTGGTTTTCGGTATTGGCAGAGAGTATGACAATACCCGATCCCAGTCTCTTTAACAACCAATCATTTACATTTTTCACACCGTGGTCATTATCTTATAAATTACGTTATAAAATCATTTATAAGGAATATCAGATGCAAATTTAAATTAAAAATTAAATATTTAACTTTGATTTATATTCGTAAAAATTCATGTTCAAACTATTCATATGATTCAATTTTACCTTTATAAGAATTCGTTTCAAGTAGATTCATAAAAGTGAAAATTATTGCCACATCCCTATTATGTTTCAAAATTAGGCTCACATCCAGTCATAAACTTATTGTAAATTTGGTCCCTATTTTCATTTTTACGTGTTAATCATAATATTTGCATACATGTATGCAAATATTCTGAATGAATTTGCATACATGTATGCAAATATTTTGAATTTTTGTATACATGTATGCAACTATTCTGAATGAATATTTGCATACATGTATGCAAATATTTTGAATTTTTGCATACATATATGCAACTATTCTGATGAATATTTGCATACATGTATGTAACTATTCTGATAAATATTTGCATGCATGTATGCAAATATTCTAAATTTTTGCATATATGTATGCAAATATTCTGAACGCATATTTGCATACATGTATGCAAATATTCAAAATATTGCATACATGTATGCAAATAAAGTTGAACTAATGCTCATGAATTGTTGCAGAAATGTATGCAATTTTTTTAAATAGAAAAATAAGGACTAAATTTACAATAAGTTTATGACCGGATGTGAGCCTAATTTTGAAACTTAATAGGGACCTGTGCCAAACGGACCCTACATAAAATCCAACATTTTTGGTTCGATTTCAAAATATACAATTCAAATCAAAATCTTTATATTTCAATTTAAACAAATCAGATCATGTTTCATAACTCAAGTCGCACAATTCAAAATTATTACTTACAAATTTGAATCAAACTTTATATTTAAATCCAAATAATTCGTGCAATTTAAAATCATTCTTATAAATTTGATTTAACAAATTTCTTAATTCAAACCAAACGATTTAAAAAAAAATCAATACCATACAAAAAATCAATTATATTTTCAAATTCACATTCAGTTGATTTATAATCGAATCCATATTCATATCAATTATAAATTCAAATTAAAATCAATTATGCAATTCACGTTCATTCCTTATAAAAGTTCAATAGTTAAACCAACTCAAATTCGCATTTAGCTGATTTAAAATCAAATGCATTTCATATCCGTTATAGGTTCAAATTCATTCCTTAAATTTTGAAATTCATATTCAGAAAAACAATTTCACAATACATCTCTTATATATATCGATTCAAATTCATATTCTTAATATGAGTTCATTCATTAAATCTAGGATCATTATATAAATTTTGATCTTCAAACCTCGAACTCAAATTGCAAAAATCTTAACTTATCCACCTTTTAGTATATTAATAGAGTTTATAAAATATATATAATTAACTTCTAAAATAGATATAAATATAAGTTTATAAATTTATTACATTTGATAGAAAATAGCTTTAAAACATAAGTTTAAAATAATAATAATTTAGAAATGGTTTAAAAATATTATTTACTATAATATATTAAATTTAAAGTTTGAAAATACATATATGATTAAATTATATGGTTTAAAATAAATATAATTATAACTGAAATCTTAAATAAACAATTAAATCCAGTTTTACTCATAAAATCATTTTAAACATATAATTTAAATTTTACAAAATATAAGTTTAAAATCTTTAATACATACATACATACATACATATATATATATATATATATATATATGAAAATACAAAATTTTAATTTATTAATTTAAAAAATCAAATTTTCAAATCACTATACTTCGAAAACATGACCAACGGTGTCCGTATATAGTTTTCTACCCTATGCTCAAGTGATACGGATATTTATCATTTCAACCCACAATTTATAATTTTACGGGTATATGCCATTTCAACCCACAATCCCAAATCCAGTAAAAATCGTTTAGGTCTATCATTTCAATCCATAACGATTTTTCCCTGATCTAATGTCCGTTCGGGTATGTATCATTTCAACCCATAGTGATTTTTCTAAATTATGGCAATCAATAACATATATAAACAACATAAATTATCAAATAACATCAATATCATCACATTATACGTCATATATCATCGTGCACCTATGTGTCATATATATATATATATATATATATATATATATCAACGTGTCATATATGAAATGTGTATACATGTCAATTTAAACAATTTCTACTAGCAATCCTATACAATTCATAGCAGTTCATTTATGATGAATTTAACATCCATGAAACAATGTGGTTCAAGTGTGAGATAAACTCACCTTTCGTAGCATAGAAATGGAGACAGTAGACAAATTGACATAGAATGAAACGACAACTTCTAGGCACGATTCAGAATAGATTCAACTCGATAATAAGTAAATATATATATATATATATATATTATATCAAAAGAGGAGGATAGGAAATTTTCAATGAATCGGTACGGGTATTGGGTTTTGGAACGGTTCTCAAACTCAACACCAAACTTGACTCAAAATAAATAATCACGACACTAACTCAATTCAACCAAAATAAAATACAATAATTCTTTGCACAAATATTTTATATGCATACAAATACAGAAAAATTATAATAGATATATATAATTAAAAATTCAATGCACACCGCAAACACACAATGTAAATTAAAATTATAACACATACACACACACACACATGTACATATATATATATATGTATATAATAAAATCAACACGACGCTAAACACACACTCACAACAAAACCATATAAGTATATATATATATAAACATTTAAACAATTATGTATATATATACACATATATTTCAAAACAAATAAAATTTCAAAGCAACTCAACGGTACTCAATACACCCATACGCACCATATATAACACACTCAACTCAACACATACACATAAAATTATATATAATATTTTTATATGTACATAAAATTTTCAACACAAATAAATATATAAAAACCCAAGATATATGTTTGTTTTATAAATAAATGAGATTTATACACACACTAACTCAACCTATGTTCACACATGAACACATCAGCACAAAAAAAAGAATACGAACTAAATAAAACTCACACACAAACACGTACTAAATATATACACAATATACATACAATGCTCACACATAAAAAAGAAAAAAAAAGAAACTCATGCACGCAAAAATCGCGGAGGGGATTGAGTGGAGCTATGGTTGGAGGCTTCGGCAGAGGGGTTGGTTAATGGGCGGAGTTCGATGAAGGTAGCGAGGGGTTCAACAACACGAACGGGTAACCAGAGTTGGCAACAGGGCAGTGGATCTCGGCTTCGTGGGCGAGCGGATTCGGTTGATGTATGGTCGAAGGGGAGAAGGCTACAGGCGGAGAGGGAGGTGGTGTGACTTGGTGAAGGCGCGGTGGGATGGGAGTTTGCTATCACTTTCATTTTTGTAACAGCCCGCACCTCCGTTCATGCAAGATATTGTCCCCAACTTAGCCACCGTATAGGTGTGGGGTTTTGTTCCTCAAAAGGCCTCGACGTTAGTAAGAGATGGGCTCTACTATATAAGTACCCACTTCACATAGGCTTCCACGATGTGGGACTTAGGAGTGTAACATTTCCCCCCTCCTACAGAGCCCAATGTCCCCGTTGGCTCACAATCACCTCACCCAGGCGCTATGGTCCACACAGGAGCCACAATTCCGACTGGGTATTGGCTCTGATACCACATGTAATGACCCGAAAATCCACGCCCTTTTTGAATTGACCATAGACCACACAGGTCTGATCCAAAAATTGGAAATTCTCGAATGCATTAACTCTGGGCATACAACATATTAAAACAAATAACAAAAGACTTTTATAAACATCATAATAATGTTACATCAGAGTAAAGTATCAGAATATATCAATAAATAAAATACAGCGGAAGACTTCTTACAATAAATTAATACAATACACAGCGGAAGACTTTCTATGATCTGGACACAGCTCTAGGCTTCGATCCAGAATCCTGCTCAAGAGATAAATATCTGCAAAAAGGCTACTCGACTGCCTGTGTGGAAAAGAGGGCACCCGAGTTTGCAAGTGAAACAAACTACCGGTCAGTCATGGGATTGGTATGAGAAATCTAACTTAACTAATCTAATAATAAGGCTAATCACAGGACCACGCCGCTAACGTGGAACGGGTGTACTCCATTGGATTGCCAGTGCATAAATTAAAGTAAATCGTTAAACAACGCAATGCTTTTTAGAAAAATTTAACCATTATAAGACTCAAGTCCCATCACACAATGCAACACAAACTGGAGGATAGAGTTTTACCTTATAATGGTAAAAAATGCTTGATACGATAAAAACGGATTTGATATTACTACTAGTGTATGTATGTTTTAAAAACAGTTTCAATCATAATATATCAATCATAGACGGCATGGGTACCATATATCATGTCGCCAAACTAGTTCTATAATCAAAACCGATGGTGTCGTATTGGAAATTGGGTTTCCATCATTAGTTGAGGCTAGGGATCGTCCTTTCCGATTCGAGACACTATAGCAAATGCCTCAGGATTCCCCGCAGTGAACCCTTGGATCTTCAGGGCCAGTCCACACATAACGCTAGTGGATTAATTATGCCTGAACACACCTTCCCAGTTCTTTTGAACCTCTAATATGGCCACTAACAACCTATAAAACCAAGGTACCTCATAATCCAACATCCACATAAGTAAAAATGTCAGGGCTGGTAGGTCATTGACACCACTTCTTAGCTAGAAAGAAACGTGTGCACTCCTTGCAGTCCTAATCCCGTTTTTGACTCATACCAAGGTGTGAGGCTCGTGAAGTCACGCTATACACAAAGCTATGCCTAAACAGGCTATGTGAGACAACCCGAACTTCCCCGGTCTCCGATGAGAAGAGAAAGAACGAATTGTTTTGAGAACAGGACAAAACAGAACGCATATAAAAGAACATTTCATTGCTTATTACAACAAAGCATCAGATTACAAGAATATACAGAGTATAAATGAATAAATATTACACAGAAATATCAGAGATTTAAATTACATTTAAATACATAGCAGCGGAAAATAATACAATACACAACTAGAAGAGATATACGGATACAAAGCTTTCCGGATATCGTTCCAGCTGTAAACCAGGATCCTGTGAATATAAATCTGCAAAACCAAAACTACTAGCTGCCCGTGTCAAAATAAGGGCACCCAGAGTTTAGGTTAAAACAATAAACTCCAGGTCAGTCATGTGACTGGTGTGAGAACTAAAACAGTTATTAATCTTTATTTTTAAAGCTAGGTAAATCAAGGGGCCACGCCGTATGACACGGAACGGGTTTCCTCCCAAGAATACCAGTGCATAAAACAAACAACGCAATGCTAAATAAAGAAAAATGAAGCTGTTATAAGACCCAGGTCCCATCACACAATGCAACGCAGCCGAGGATAGGGTTTTCCCTTATAACAGCCAAAGAATGCTTGATACGGTTAAAAACAAATCGTTTGATACTATTATAAGTGCATAGTGTATAAAACAACTTCAAATCATAAGTATCAATCATAGGCGGCATGAGCGCCCCATCCCACTATGTCACCATACTAGGTTCTACAATTAAAACCGCAAATGTCACGTATTTGGAAATTGGATTTCCGTCTATGAACCGAGGCAAAAGATAGTCCTCAACCGATTCGTGACTCTCTAGCCCGAGCCACCGGAACAGCCGCAACTGCCCCTTGGATCGTCAGGGCCGGTCCACCGATGTGGATTATAGTGCCTGAACAATACGTTTCCCCACCCTATGGGGTGTAAGTCTGGTCCGTCTGCCGACCAGAATGCATCGGCCGAAACCGATATAACCGAGGCGCCTCGCAACAGCAACAACCACATAAGTCAAACTCGTCAGGGCGTGTAAAACCACTGACGCCACTTCTAGCTAGAAAGAAACGCAAGTCCTCCCTGAGGTCCGTCTCCCGTTTTTGGTTCATACCGGGTGTGAAACTCGCGAATTCACGTTACACAAAGCTGTGCCACACAGGCTGTGCTTTGATCATCACCACAAGACTTTGCTTTTCAACAGAAGCCTCGATCTATTGCCACTTAGGCATGCCACACAGGCAATTCACTCTATGTGTTTGATATCCATCAGTATATAACCCCTGAGCTCGTACGTCTCAGAGAAGGGCGTTAAGCAAGAGAATAAATTCTCCGCCGCCAAACAGATATATATTTAATAGAAATCAATCACACAGACTAAAATCCAATGTCAGACACACAGTCCATTTACAAGTCCGTTCTGGGTCTGAACGAAACCGGAGGCACCTAGTACCCCGCATACCCATCGATCTCCAAGTACGTCTGGACGATCGCCAACTGTTTCCATCTTCTTGGGTGTACAGCCCAATCAAGATCATCAGTAATCACCCAAACGACGTGAAGACTTCCGGTCTTCGACCACCGTCTTCATCTTCGACACCACGTCGAATCAGTTATTCAGAATGGGATAAACCCGGTCTTTCTGAATAACTCGCGTATATATTATAAAAGTGTTACACAAACACAACATACGCCTCATTCCAACTCAGAATATTCTTTTATTCAAATATTCCTATACTTTGGGAAAAAGTTCCCATTAATTTTATCCAAGATAAATTCTTTAAATTTATTCTTTAATCTCCTTTGAATATCAATTCAAACTAGTCGGGATTAGCGAACCACACCGAAGTAATCATTTATTTTATTTCCCAATCCCAACCTATTCACCCCATGAAGTAAAACTGGTAGTACTTCATATCTAACACCACAGTGTTATCGGTAATTCAATTACCATTTCACGTTCAAATCTAATTAAAGATTTAACTATCGCCTGGAGTAAAACGGGTGATACTCCATTCTCGATCTTTTCAATCTAATTAAAGATTCATTAAAACTCCACTTAGTTTTAATCGTTATCTGGGTTAAAGAATCAGTGTCATTTAAAACACGATTCACGATAAACCCAAAATCACATTCCATTAATTATCGGGTTAAAGAACGAGTGTTATTTAAAACACTGTTCACGATAAACCCAAAAATCAATACCAATTCAATTCCAATTAAATATCATTTAATTAGTACACTTCGTTAAATCTAAACAAAAAGATTTAATCTTTTCTCAACTGGGTTCAAGAACAGTGTTAGTGAAGACACCATTCACGACAAACCCAAATCACATTTGATATTCAATACAAGGCTCTGAATAGAAAATATACCGGCTTATATTCAATATCAAATTCTACGACTAACAAATATCGTATTGGAAATAACGATATATATATCTATCTTTCAAATTTCCATAACAACATCTGTATAGTCTCGAAATCCAACATCGAAATATTCCGAAGACAATTTCGATTCAAATCCACTCCAATGCAATCATTGGAAATTTTGGTTATTTTCAAAACCCTTTTCAAATTCAATTTATTTATTTAAAAATAAATAGAATTATATTTCTAGTTCAAAACTAGTTCATTTCGATAAAAATCTATTTTTATCTTTTCAAATATGGAGTTTTTCATCCCAAATCTTCACAAATCATTTCTTATGATTTTACACAAATTATTACTATTTTTAATAATTTTATCAAGGCCCGTACAGTCGATTTCCATCAATGGCCATCGAACTGCACTTACAGCGACCTTTTTCGAATTTGATTTGGACGTAACTCCAAATCCAACCGTTAGATTTCAAATTTCTAATATTCGTTAGAAAGCTCTTTTCGATACGAACCCAACGGTTCCGGTTTTAGGAGAATCCGACGGTCGGATCTCCCGTTATGTCCGTTTGAAATAAATGGTCGAAATTCGCGAACTGCCGCAGCGCGGCGCGTTCTATTCAGGCCATTATATTATATATATAATATATATTTCGTCGATTTCTATTTAAAACGAATTTTATAAATCGTTTTAATTTCATTTCAAAAGCAATTTCAACTTCCATTTCAATTCAAATCAAAATTGAATTCTTCTTTATAAATTCGTTTTAAAATTCATTTCTATTCAATTCAAATTTCACTTCAATTTGAATTCATTTCAATTCGCTTTCAATTCAATTTGAAATCGTTTTCAATTCAATTGATTTCGAAATCGTTTTCAATTCAATTCATTTCGAAATCGTTTTCAATTCAATTCATTTCGAAATCGTTTTCAATTCAATTCATTTCGAAATCGTTATATATTCAATTCATTTCGAAATCGTTATATATTCAATTCATTTCGAAATCGTTATATATTTAATTCATTTCGAAATCGTTATAAATTCAATTCATTTCGAAATCGTTAAAATCGATATAAATATCGCTCACGTCAAAATGGCGTTAATCTAATCAACACGGCTTCATAAATTTCTATTTTCAAATATTCTATTTCAAATATTTCTTTTTCAAAATAGTTGTTATTATCAAAATATTTCGTTCAACACATGACCAATCTCAATGAATGAGTACTGTCAACACATGAACTTTTATTTTATATCGATAAAGGTGCAAATTTTATTACTAAAATATTTCGTTCAACACATGACCAATCTCAATAGATGAGTACTGTCAACACATGAACTTTTATTTTATATCGATAAAGGTGCAAATTTTATTACTAAAATATTTCGTTCAACACATGACCAATCTCAATAGATGAGTACTGTCAACACATGAACTTTTATTTTATAATATTCTTTATTTTTCAAATTGGAATGAGGCCCAATCAATTACCATATAAAGTTAATTATATGGATTTTCATACAACATATGTATATCATAGCATTGAAAAATAATCAACCATCAACCAAAGTGCACTACACTGTATAAGCATCAAATATAGATATTCAACGCTTATAACAGCATGTCAATCAATCGATCGACATATTTAATCAATCAGGATGAGTGAACTTCAAATTTCATCCCAACACCCGTGTGGGGTTTCAAACAATCAAACACCTATTTTATTTGTGCTGTTGGGCGATGTGTAAAATTTATCGACCCAATCAATATCCTTTAAATAGGTGTACATAAACAAACCGTCTGGTTTGTAAATGAATATTTATTTATTCACTTTCACTATATTCATATTCACGTTAAAAATTATATTTTTAACGATAAAACATTTTATTCCAACATATGAATTTCTATTATTCATTTACACAATAAAATGATAATTTTATTTTCTAACATTTTTTTTAGAAAACTTCGGCGGCATAACGGCACGATACTAGAAACGGGACGAGGCCTAGCCTTATCCCCGGTCTGGTGAAGGCCCACGCCATTCACACATCAATCAAATCCAATTCAATTTCACCAAACAATTCAATTCAATCAAATCATATAACTAAGCTATGCAACCAAACAAACAAGTCCATGGTCTGTGGACGATTGTGTCGGGTGCTACTAAGCACCGTCTGCATCCTAGTATATATATATATATATAACTAGAAAAATAAATTGAAAGGTGAGAAGTTCTCACAAATAGCTATCCTAGCTCCACGGCTCTTCATATGCAGAAGTCTTCGTCGTTTCGCCTTTTTGTCACCTTCGTTGCCCAAGGCCACTATATATATAAAAATCGAATTTTTGTTTCAAAGTTCAATATATAAAAATCGAATTTTTATTTCAAAGTTCAATATATAAAAATCGAATTTTTACTTCAAAGTTCAATATATAAAAATCGAATTTTTACTTCAAAGTTCAATATATAAAAATCGAATTTTTACTTCAAAGTTCAATATATAAAAATCGAATTTTTACTTCAAAGTTCAATATATAAAAATCGAATTTTTATTTCAAAGTTCAATATATAAAAATCGAATTTTTATTTCAAAGTTCAATAGATAAAAATCATATTTTTTTTATTTCAAAGTTCAATAGATAAAAATCATATTTTTATTTCAAAGTTCAATAGATAAAAATCATATTTTTTTTATTTCAAAGTTCAATAGATAAAAATCATATTTTTATTTCAAAGTTCAATAGATAAAAATCATATTTTTTTTATTTCAAAGTTCAATAGATAAAAATCATATTTTTATTTCAAAGTTCAATAGATAAAAATCATATTTTTTTTATTTCAAAGTTCAATAGATAAAAATCATATTTTTATTTCAAAGTTCAATAGATAAAAATCATTTTTTTTTATTTCTTCCACCCAATCAAAATTTCGCCTTTTCTATTTTAAAAATATGATCTTTTCTTTTCTACAAATCTGATCTTTTTAAAGTTTAAACCTTTTCCCTTTAACTTAAAATTAAAATCAGTTTAAAGTTCAAACCTTTTCTTTTAACTTAAAATTAAAATCAGTTTAAAGTTCAAACCTTTTCTTTTAACTTAAAATTAAAATCAGTTTAAAGTTCAAACCTTTTCTTTTAACTTAAAATTAAAATCAGTTTAAAGTTCAAACCTTTTCTTTTAACTTAAAATTAAAATCAGTTTAAAGTTCAAACCTTTTCTTTTAACTTAAAATTAAAATCAGTTTACAACTAGGAAAAATCATATCATTTTCTTTTCTAGTATCCTAATACATATACATAAAGAAAGAAAATAAGTGAATTAACAAATAAAAACTCACGTGTTCTATGTGACTGAAGGGGGAGAAGGAGATCAGTCGCGAGGGGGGGGGGGGGTGTATCCAGGCGAGGTGCTCGACGTCGGAGGTGCGCAGGTGGGCTTGGGGGGTCTGGCGGTTGCGTCGAGTCCCAGGGCTTGGGGTTTCTGGTCTTGCGGCTTAATCGAAGGACGGGGGGGAGAGGGGGGGGGGGGGGAAGTAGAGAGGGGCAGTGGGGGAATCGGAGTTAGGCGGTGCGGCGGCTGGGGGAGACTTCCGTCGACGGTGGTGGAGGCGTAGGGGGGCGGATCTGAGATCGAAGTCGAACGGGATTTTTTTTTTTCTGAATGAAGAGTAAAGTGGGGGGGGGGGGGGTTAAGTATAAATATAATTTAATTATATTATTATTTTAATTATAAAAAGTTGACTTTTTATTTCGACCTCGAAACGAGGCTCACCGCCTGCCGTCCATAGCTAATTACCCCCATTCCGAACACAATGGGATATGTATCGTAAGCTGATTCGACCGTTTGAATCAGTTTCCGTTAAATTTACATTTAAATCACTATATTGAATTTTAAACGTACATTTCAAATTACCGGGGCCACATACTAACTAGAAAAATTCCCGAAAAATATTTTCTAGCTTCGTATTGACGATACGGTCCTAACAAAACTAGTTTCGTCGAATTCTGAGACCGTTTGAAAAATGGCCAATTTCCAGTCGATTAAAATCAACTGAAACTGGTCAAACGCGTTTTCCTTTGCCACGCTCACATATTGATTCGAAAAATTATGAAATTCGAAACCTAGCAATAATTTAACAACACGGACCCAACAAAAGTGGTTTCGTCGAAATGCGAGGTCGTTTGCAAAATGTCCATTTTAAGGGCCTGAATTCCATAGCGACTATTCAGAATTTTCAACTGGACATATCTTTTGATTCCCGCTACGAACTTTCGATTTTTCGGATTCGTTGGAAAGATATTATCAAATAGATCCTATCATTTTTGGTTTCACTAAAATCCGGATTGTTTTGCACCCGGTACATTCAATTGAAGTTTGAAATCGAATTATCGAACTACCGCGCCATTTTCAATTCTATTTATAAATATATAAAAATATTTATATTCTAACGACGACGTGTATAAATATATACGTTCGAATTCTATTCAAAATAAATTCCTCGACAATATTATTTAAAATAATCTATTTTAAATATTCAAAATTCGCTATAATCGCCAAAATAAAAATTTCAAACTGGCTCGCATTTTACGGGTTGTTACACTATGCTTTGATCATCAACCACAAGGCCCTTCTTTTCAACAAAAGCCTTGATCCATGCATCTTAGCATGCCACATTGTCAATCCATACCATACCATTGATTTATACCAATATATAACCTCTAAGCTCGTACGTCTCAGAGAAGGGTGTTAAACACCAAACATATATATATTTATCAGAGATCAACGAATACAGCATAAAGCAATACAACATCCGGACGTACTTGTTGATTGTTCGCATATGCGAGAAATAAGGTGCCTCCGGTTTCGTTCAGACCCAGAACAGAGTTGTAAATGGATGGTATGTATGACGTTGTATTCCTTTATGCTGTATTCGTTGATCTCTGCTAAATATATATCTGTTTGGTGTTTGACACCCTTCTCTGAGACGTACGAGCTTAGAGGTTATATATTGGTAGAAATAAATGGTATGGTATGGATTAACAATGTGGCATGCTAAGGTGCATGGATCAAGGCTTTTGTTGAAAAGCCGGGCCTTGTGGTTGATGATCAAAGCATAGCCTGTTTAGGTGTAGCTTTGTATATAGCGTGACTTCGCGAGCCTCACACCCCGGTATGAGTCAAAAACGGGATTAGGACTGCAGGGAGTGCACACGTTTCTTTCTGGCTAAGAAGTGGTGTCAGTGACCTACCGGCTCTGACATTTTTACTTATGTGGATGTTGGATTATGAGGTACCTCGGTTTTATAGGTTGTTAGTGGCCATATTAGAGGTTCAAAAGAACCGGGAAGGTGTGTTCAGGCATAATTAATCCATTAGCGTTATGTGTGGACCGACCCTGAAGATCCAAGGGTTCACTGCGGGGAATCCTGAGGCATTTGCTAGAGTGTTTCGAATCGGAGAGGACGATCCCTAGACTCGACTCATGATGGAAACCCAATTTTCAATACGACACCATCGGTTTTGATTGTAGAACTAGTATGGCGACATGACATGAGGTACCCATGCCGTCTATGATTGATATATTATGATTGAAACCGTTTTTGAAACATACATACACTAGTAGTAATATCAAATCCGTTTTTATCGTATCAAGCATTTTTGACCATTATAAGGTAAAACTCTATCCTCCGGTTTGCGTTGCATTGTGTGATGGGACTTGAATCTTATAATGGTTTCATTTTTCTAAAAAGCATTGCGTTGTTTAACGATTTACTTTATTTTATGCACTGGCAATCCAATGGAGTATACCTGTTCAGCGTTAGCGACGTGGTCCTGTGATTAGCCTTATTACTAGATTAGTTAAGTTAGATTTCTCATACCAGTCCCATGACTGACCTGTAGTTTGTTTCACTTGCAAACTCAGGTGCCCTCTTTTCCACACGGGCAGTCGAGTAGATATTTTGCAGATATTTATCTCTTGAGCAGGATTCTGGATCGAAGTCTAAAGCTGTGTCCAGAGCATAGAAAGTCTTCCGCTGTGTATTGTACTAATTTATTGTAAGAAGTCTTCCGCTGTATTTTATTTATTGATGTACTCTGATATTCTGTACTCTGATGTAACATTATTATGATGTTTATAAAAGTCTTTTGTTATTTGTTTTAATGTGTTGTATGCCCAAAGTTAATGCATTCGAGAATTTCCAATTTTTGGATCAGACCTGTGTGGTTTATGGTCGATTCAAAAAGGGCGGGGATTTTCGGGTCATTACAATTTTTGTGCAGAAGGGAGAAAAATAACAATGAAAAGAAGGCGGTGAGAAGAAATGGTGAAGCTGTTGTGTAAAGGAACAGAAACGATGAGAAATAGGAAAAAAATAATGGGAAGATTGGGAACGAAAGGTAACATAAAAAGGCGGCAGGCGACGTGGTGCCATAAATGAGCAAATTGTGTCCATTCGTTTTTTTCTCTTTTTAAAGAACAACTATAAATATATGAAATAAATAGTGAAACGGTTAGGCTGGGGAAGAGGAAAGTTGGCATCGGGACAAGGCAAAGTTAAGAGAAATAATATGCATGGTAAAATGGAAAGTTGAATGCATGGGAAATGAATATAGCATTGAAAACGGAAAAGGAAACAAATGATCATGTGAACGAATAAAACCAAGAGTCACCAAAATAAAAGGGCAACAAATGATTTCATAAGGAAATTAAATATATTTTCACAAAAATTAGGGAAACGAAAGGAAATAAATAAAAGGATATGAATGATTTAAATTATGAAAATAACGAACATGTAAGGAAAGGAATAATACTAAGAAAATGGACGTTGATCTTTAAAAAGGTAAACAATGTTTGCAAATAAAAGGAGCAATATAAAATTTTAATTTAAATAAACTAATGGTTTTGGTAATAAACAAAAGAGGTGCGGATGTTTTAGGTGACGAAATAAATAAAATTAGAATAAAACCAGAAACAAAAGTGAATGATCAATTTTTGGGAATATATATATATATATATATATATATTAAGGAACAATAAATCAAATAATAAATGATATCAAATGAGATTTGACTTTGATATGGGTACAATGAATGGATAAATTTCCAATATTGCTTTTTATTATTAAATTCTATTCATATCAAAATCAAATTCATTTGTTTTATAAAATCGAAAATAAATATAGTTTTAAATCAAAAATAAATATTATTCAATAAAATCCAAGTAAATAAAATAAATATAACATAATTTAAATTAAATAAAAATAATACACTTAAAAACTGAGGTTGTTACAATCTCCCCCAGTCAAACCTTTTTATCCCCGAAAAGGAACGAGGTAGAGAAATAGTAATTAAATAATAAATATATTTAAACCAAATGGTTCATATTTATCTTCATACCCAAATATATTCAGATATATAAATCAAAAGTTAAATTTTTTTCAAACATATTTAAAAATAGTTTTAAGTATTCACTAGATGTCTCGATTGGCTATGTATATTTATCCCACTTTCAAAACCCGAAAATAGATATCATTGATGCTGCAGTCATCACCAACATCATTTTCAAGCGACTAGAGTATGACTCTATATCTATCTAATACATATGAGATTTAACTTATACGTTGATCAGAAGTATACCCAGATCACTAAGTATTTGACAAGCCAACTTTAACGTCAAGTAAGTACTCAAAACATTTTTCTATATTTAAACAAAATATATACCAAAATTTCCAATTATATATTATAAATAATATATTTTCAAATCATTAAAATTTTAAGTAGGAAAAAATTATATTTCTCCCCCACTCATTTATTTATTAAAAATTCAACCTCAATCCTTAATAGATATATTAACAATATTATTATTAGGTCAAATACATAAAAAAATTATTCAATCAAGATAAAATCAATTTCTTACAAAATCTACATCTTTAAATCTTATTCAAATTATATAGTTTATAAAATCTTAAAGTGTAAATATCAACTCTTTCCAAAATATTGGTATTACCGAAGCAAAATGTTATTTACAAAATATATATCAAAATTTCATCAAGAAAACTTATATTATAATACCTTTCAAAATACCAATCTCAAAGCAATATACAATAAGAATGAGCTCGCTAGAAGAATTATACCCTCCTTCTATTTTTTACCTTGTTTTGGATAAGGATAAGTTACAGAATTTGAGTTAAAAGTTGAACGAACGAAAGAACCTAATCAAAGAGGATTTACGAAGGAAGATGGATTTAGATGGAAAGGAATTTCAGGAAAAGATTTAAATATTAAACAAGTTTTATATTCGAAAATATTAGTTTAAAAATATTTTAAAACCATTTTAAAAGCCATTTATACTTTTAAAAATACGCTCTCTCTCAAGAAGGATTCTGCGATAGATTCCACTCATTTTAGGGTATCACTACCCTATCTTTATTGAGTTTTTACCCCATAGGCTGAAGTTTTGATAAACTAAAGCTTTGATACCACTTGTAACAACCGGCCATTTTTAGCGCTTTAAGTCGGTAATTAAACCAACTCGAACCGTTCAAAATGACAAATTGTTATTGCTATGGGGTTTAATAAATCAAATCATAGAATCACAGACATAGAAAAATAGAATATCTCGCAGCAAAATAAAAAATACAATAGTAGTTCATGAAGCTAATAAATGAAAGTCAAACTTTTACATAATATCAGAGTTACAAAATGAAATACAACGGAAGTCTAAATACAAGAATTTCTAATACAAAGGAGGAATAACCAGATTCAACAGATAGAGGTGATGTCTTCAATAGTCTCCAGCTTCAAAAGGTGAAATCTCAACACGGCAATACTCGATATGACCCGAGCAATAATGCAAAACAAAACAACTCGGGTCAGGACTAACATTCTCATGAAAGTAAATCAACTCAAATAAAATGTTCAATGAGATGCATTAGTAACTTAAAGGATGTCTGGGATCACCATCCTCTAAGGATCCATTAAACTAATATCATATAATATAATACGCTATTATAATAGTTTATATGGTTAAATATAAAATATTAAAATAGGGTAAGCAGGATTACATTTTTACCCTTACACCGTTTATAATACCGTAGTCTATACATATACCGTAAAGTCCACAGTAACCTAGTGGCTATCAGAGGGCACTCCATAGGTACGACACAAATTAAAATCGTAGAGGGCTTGATTAGGATAATATGACAAGGCACACGAGGAATACCCACGGTAGGATTCTATCGGTGCATACCCGGACCGGTGGTAACGCATAGTTGCGACTATCTCCCACCTCGAAACACACTCCAAAATCAAAGTTGTGCACCAATCAAATCACAAAGTAATAGATATGGGTTCGAAGAAGTTTTCCCGATAGGAGGTGCGACCTCACTTAATCACAGTATAACACCTGTTTTAGTCATTTTAATTATGACCCGAATGTCAAGGCTATCCATCATCGTTCTCTTTCTTCAAATCCAATAATCGCCTCAAAATCATCCTACTTCATTCTGGAACTCCACCGCATACACAGCTGTTAAAGAAGTTTTCGGTATTGGCAGAGAGTATGACAATAGGCGATCTCGGTCTCTTTAACAACCAATCATTTACATTTTTCACACTGTGGTCATTATTTTATATATCACGTTATAAAATCGTTTATAAGGAATCTCAGGTCCAAATTTAAATTCAAAATTAAATACTTAACTTCGATTTTCTTGGATTTGATTTATATTCGCAAAAATTCAAGTTCAAACTATTCATATGTGTAGCGACCCGAGAATTTCGACACTCGAATCCAGACACTAACACGTCCCGTGTCCAAACTCAAGCATCGGAAAACCCAGAAAGCTAATAGAAAGAAGTTAGAGGGTGAGAGAAGAAAGAAAGAAATATTAGAATAGAAGAGTAAGAAGATCAGAGTCTCACAGCGGAATGGACAAAATATAATAATCAATAATACTTTATCAAAGAATTGTATATTACAACATCAGAGGATACATTCAGATCAATACAACACACAGCGGAAATAAACTAGTACCAATATATATATGGAATACGTCTCGACTTCAACTCCTCTTCTGAAGCTCCAAGCGATACCTAACCTGATAATATACTCGGTCTGACCCGAGCACATTTGATTTAAAACAAAATTCACCCAGGTCAGTCTGAAATACTTTCAGTGATAAATTCATACAGCAACCAACTTGCTTAACTTTGAAATCCTTTTGAAATAAAAGGATAATAGTAAGACCAGTCCACACATAAACACGGACGGTTTTTACCTTACTATAACCCAAATCGTTTTGAAATCAATATCTTCTTCTGATATTATCATAGTGTCTAAATACAAGTAAATAGAATCTAGCAGAACGCTTGCATCTCACGCTCCACATATATAGTATACAATCAAAACCGCAGGCGCTTATTGGAGATTGGATTTCCAACTATGACAAGGTATGGGACCACCTGCCGCTAGTGTATCTCTAGAAACGAATACACTGGGTTCAACAAGAACATCTTGCAACCCGGCCCACACATGACCGACCACTCATTTCTCTTGAGTGTATCGAATATATTGTCACCCTTTCGGCTTTTTGTCGCGACCACCGAAATCCCCGGGAGATACAGAATTGAAAAGAAGTAACAAATATGAATATTCTCTAGATGGTGACAATACACCCTAATGGGTGCGACCCACATAGCCATGCTGCCTGCCCGATTTTTGTCATTTCCCGGTTGATGAGGCTTGAGGTTATAATCGACTTTTGAAACATCTGGCCACCATCCACATCGTCCATTCATGTCATCCAGGAACAGGATGAACCGAAGTCACCCTCCTACCACATCCTAGGAATCACCCTATAGATCAGTAGCGAGTAGTCCTTGCAATCCGTAGATTCCAATCACGACAGAATCATCGTTAACTCTGGGGATCAGCCAGAGGTATTTAACAATAGTTCTTCCGCTCATGGAGACTTACGGTCTTCAATTGCTCCATCTCGATCAGCATCTTCGACATATTCGTATTTATCGGTCGGAATGGTTTTCGAATATAAATTCTATCCCGGTCTTTCCGTACCAATAACGTTGGGTCAGATTTTTGATAGTCGGTTATTTAACTATCAAAATAAACAAGCATAAAAACAAACAGATCCATTGGTTTATACACAGCATCACTTGGCCATAACATTTCTTATTATCTTATCGAATTACTTATCATTCGTAAAATGATTATTACGACATCTTCTTTGGCTTCATTATTTGAATACCAAAACCACCATTCATTCTTTTAGAATAAACCCATTTAAATCTCATTTCAATATTTTGACAATTTCATTAAACTTTCACCAATCTTCCTTTTTATTTCTTTATGTATGGGAATATCATTCCATACCATACGCTCCTTTTATTTCCTTTAATTTCAGAATCTCATTATAAATACATTTCCAAATCCTTCTAATAACGATACTTTATTATTTGACCAAAATACTTTGTTCTATCACTTTTATCATTACGACTAATATCATCCTTTGATAATCTTGAAGTTGTTCAAGTTGGGGTATTTTAGTTACCTCTCATACCTTGATCAACAACGTTCTTATCTTAAGATGGATAATAGTTGTAATACAAAAACAGATACTCTTTCCCCTTATCATAACAAATCCCATTTTACCTCTATCTTGGTGAAATACCCTTTCTTCTTTAATATAGTCCTATATCGCATCTTTATAATTTTCTTATCTCGTTTCACTCCTGTGATTCAAATCTCGGGTTAAACGTTTGATTTCCCCTTTCAAATCATCACTTCGACTCTTAATAATCGACAGGTAATCAAATTTCCACATTCACTAAAGCCATTAACTACTTTCTTTAAATAATGACTAATTAAATAAACAACTTCAGTTAACGTCGTTAACTTGTTCAACTCTAAACGATTAACCTGTTAATTAATCGTTATTGATCTTTACATTTAGATAATTAATAATTAATCTATCTAAATAATTTTATCCATTTTGATTTAATATCGATATAAACAACTTCTAATTGTTACGTTAATCCTGTTCACTTGAATTAGCTAAATAAGATCGTTCTAAATACTTACATAATAAGCACGTGCTTCGCGCACGGTAGATTTGGTTAAACCAAAACGACGATTTGTGGTTAAAACAAATCAATGTATACATGTGATTGATTTATTCCCTTTTTAGAAATTCATTTAAAATAATATATTTAAAAATATATATATATATGTTCGGTTATAAAATGAATTCTATAACCTCATTTCTAGTGATTCACATGACGGTGAATCAATCTTTATAAAACGGTGTATTTTGGGCCATCTGCTATTTATTTCTCAACCAATACTATATATATTGGTTCAAACTAAACCACATTCAACATTCAATAGGGTTTAAAGTCACGGGTCTTGAACAGTTCATATAAAATATGAAATAACAGCAAAATAATATTTGAGGAACCGGTTTGATTCCTCCTACCTGTTCTTCTCTGCAACACAGGTCATTAAAATATTTCATATCAGTAGACAGAAATGACGATAATAAAATTAACGTCAACCATTAAAACAACCATAGGCATCCAAGGCAACCAATCAACCAATTAAATTATATGAATTTAACACATCCAAGTATTTCAGAAATGTGTGAGAATAAACTCACCTTATTTTGATGATCAATTTCTGTGTTGTTTTGTTTAATTTTAAACAGAAGTTTAAAATTAAACGGAAACCCGATTATCTCCAATCTTTTCCGAACCAACACAGCAATGCAATATTCCTCACGGTGATTCCAATGTCTAGTTTCACTGAATTCTGTTAACAAACGGATAGATTATCGTCAATGCAATTTTTTTTCATTAAAATAACCTAACGTTATTAATTTAAATTAATTAACTATTTCCCTTAAATTAATAGCCCTGGTTCATCTCGATTAGGCCACCATAATCCAGCTAATTTCAATTGCTAAATGGACGTGCAGGCACTGGAAAGGTTTTTGGCTAATGCACTTTTATCCGCTAACATGTTCCTATACTGGACTTATTGAGTGGTCGTATAAGGTGCGCATGCAAGCCTTTAAATGCCCAACGTCCCAAGAGAAGTACGACAAAGCATCTCCAGTTCGAACTTTGTAAATCTGTTGTACCTTTTTAGGCCGGTCAGTCCGATGTCTTTCCTGTTCACTGTCTCAGCTGCACCAGAGCGTTCACACGCATGCTATCAACTCTAAACCAATCCTAACCATATGTTATAATAATTAATAAAATTAACATAACTTTGATTTTTAATTAAAATAATTAATATGAGGTTTAATTACCGTAATCCACGTCTTCATCGGTCGGTTACCATCTTCCATACGCAAGCTTCTTTCATTGTATACAGCAACTCCAATTTCCCCATTTGCATTTTACCCTTTTTATTTCTTCCCTCTACTTCAGTGAACTCAATCGCGGCCCCTCTCCTTCCACACCCGGATCCATTACCGGCATGCAAGCACAAAAACAAATAGAAACGGACCCATCAACGTCCACGCCAATCTATCGCTGGCGCCCCTTCCTCAACAAACGTGATGCCTCAAACATTTTGCCAACACTTCACTTCACCAGTTTCTTCAAACCCAAGCCACTAGCAGCAGCACCCCACTTGCTGTACACGTCCTTCCCCTTCTTCTCGCATGCCAGTCCCCTTTTGCTCTCCGAACTGACAACTGCTTACCACGTCTACAACAGAACGCCTTAATCCCAACCATAAACACCTCCTGACAAAACCGCCTACTCCCAGTCCAAGCGAACGCCCACCGAACAGACCTCCGTCGTCAGAGCAACCCGTGGCCAACCCCTCCTCCTACTTTCTTTGACCATGGCCATCATGCCCCACCTTCTTCGAGTTTTTCTGTGGGCCTATACTTGGATGAAAGTTTGTATTTTAAGGGTTGTAGGTATTTATTCTTTTTACTTTTATTGCTGGGAGGAAAAGGAATTGGGACAATCCAGACGAAGTGAAGTGGAAGATAACACAAAGGGTACTGTTTATATAGAGAAAAGAACCGTGGTCATCACGTTTACGTGGAAAGCACGCCTTGAGAAAGTTTGGATGCCAAGAAAAAAGGCAGCGTGCCTTGAAAGGAATACAGTGTGATGATGTATGTAACCGTAAGCATAATACGGTTGTGGTTTATTTTTCATTATTTATTTGATTTTAGTGGCACTGTCTAAAGATACTTTAGTATAAAGTTAACGTACCCCATTGTATAAAATTCCATCCACATATGACTCGCTATCGACAGAAATAAATATACCGTCGCGCTCAGCAATGTGCCACGATCCCAAAAATATAATAATATCGGTAGGTTGACTCATATTGTGAAACCCCAAAATGCTGATACAGGGTGCAAAATACTCCAAATAAAAAAGTTGCTCATTTTACGAATTAAAAATTACAGTAAAATTCTAAAAATTAAATTATAACTACGCCTCAAAGGACTTGACCAAATTCGAAGCCAATATTTAAATATATTTAAATAACTGTTATGGCCATGGCGCTGCTTTTCTGTATATTTGATTTAGACATATCTTGCAATATATAATCCAAAATCTCGATTTTTCACCTCTGTTAGAAAGATACAGTTTAACAGATTCCAGCGTTTCTTGCTTCGAGGAAATCTGATTTAAAATGGATTCGATATGATCAGTTGAAGTTGAAATTAAATTCTACGAACTACCGCGCTGTTTCGAGTTAGTTTTATAATAACTATAAATATAAACATTCATTCGTCGTTTCATTAGCGAATTTGATATTAAATGCCAAATAAAAATATTAAAAATAAATTTAAATACTCGAATCAAATAGCCGAAAAATCCAGGTCGTTACATTCTTCCCCCCTTAAATAAATTTCGTCCTCGAAATTGCTAGGTAAAAAGAATGCTCCAACCGCAATTAATTTCAAAATAATTTATTCAAAAATATTACCAAGTTATAAAAATTTCGAAAAATTCGCCAGCACCACCTCTGTATTATTCAATCCAACCAACTACAACGCCACTTTGGGCCTTTCATATTGATCAAAAGAAAATTAAAGCCAAGCGGCTACCCATCTGGGTATAAATTCAAACACCCAATCAAAAATATTAAGGTTTACCTTTTTGTCGAGCAACTTCATCCCATTTTCGAAGCAAATCAATCAACAGCTTTTCATTTCCCAATCTGCTTTTCAATCTCCGTGATCAAGTCAATTATCATAGCCTTCTGGCAGTCTGCCCTTTACTCAGCTTCCAATTCAAAACTGATACTGGGTTATATCATATAATCCCATTCAAAAGTCGTTATGCTGGATTTCCTTCCTTTTCAATCCATTCAACTTCTTAATTAACTGTTGATGGTTTCAATTTAATCCAATCCAGCCAAGTAAGCAATAATCACTTAATCAAATTATTTCATTTTCCCTATTTTTTTATTTTTATTTTTATTTAACTTATCTTTAGTTAAATATTTAATTCCAACTCAAATTTTATCCACCAATTCTAGAAATTTAATTTGCTTCTAGTTTTTATTAAACCATTCAAATTTATTACAACTGAATCGCATTTCAACAAACCCAACTCGTTAATTGGTTCAAAAATCCAATTCAAATCCACATTTCAAACTACAATCCAGTTTCTCTGATATTTTATTCATAACTAACTTTGGTATATATCCCATTCATACAATCCAACAAATTTACATTTGTTCGGTTTGGATACATTCACTTTTTATTTTACCCAACACAAGTCAGAATATTTCAGTTGACTTGTTTCAATTTCAATTCATAAGATTCATGCATACAATTGAATTTAATTCTCATTTCATATTTGAAATGATCCTATTTCATCCAAATCAAATAATAATTCGATAAAATAATAAATTTTACCTTCCTATAAAATATATTGGGTCAAATAATATAAAAATAATTTTATATTCAAATTACAAATACGCACACTCGTATATACACTTAACTCGATTTAGGGTATTACTAGCCCAATCTCTATCGAGTTACACCACAGAGCCAAGGTTATTCCTAAACCATTGCTCTGATACCAACTGTAGCGACCCGAGAATTTCGACACTCGAATCCAGACACTAACACGTCCCGTGTCCAAACTCAAGCATCGGAAAACCCAGAAAGCTAATAGAAAGAAGTTAGAGGGTGAGAGAAGAAAGAAAGAAATATTAGAATAGAAGAGTAAGAAGATCAGAGTCTCACAGCGGAATGGACAAAATATAATAATCAATAATACTTTATCAAAGAATTGTATATTACAACATCAGAGGATACATTCAGATCAATACAACACACAGCGGAAATAAACTAGTACCAGTATATATATGGAATACGTCTCGACTTCAACTCCTCTTCTGAAGCTCCAAGCGATACCTAACCTGATAATATACTCGGTCTGACCCGAGCACATTTGATTTAAAACAAAATTCACCCAGGTCAGTCTGAAATACTTTCAGTGATAAATTCATACAGCAACCAACTTGCTTAACTTTGAAATCCTTTTGAAATAAAAGGATAATAGTAAGACCAGTCCACACATAAACACGGACGGTTTTTACCTTACTATAACCCAAATCGTTTTGAAATCAATATCTTCTTCTGATATTATCATAGTGTCTAAATACAAGTAAATAGAATCTAGCAGAACGCTTGCATCTCACGCTCCACATATATAGTATACAATCAAAACCGCAGGCGCTTATTGGAGATTGGATTTCCAACTATGACAAGGTATGGGACCACCTGCCGCTAGTGTATCTCTAGAAACGAATACACTGGGTTCAACAAGAACATCTTGCAACCCGGCCCACACATGACCGACCACTCATTTCTCTTGAGTGTATCGAATATATTGTCACCCTTTCGGCTTTTTGTCGCGACCACCGAAATCCCCGGGAGATACAGAATTGAAAAGAAGTAACAAATATGAATATTCTCTAGATGGTGACAATACACCCTAATGGGTGCGACCCACATAGCCATGCTGCCTGCCCGATTTTTGTCATTTCCCGGTTGATGAGGCTTGAGGTTATAATCGACTTTTGAAACATCTGGCCACCATCCACATCGTCCATTCATGTCATCCAGGAACAGGATGAACCGAAGTCACCCTCCTACCACATCCTAGGAATCACCCTATAGATCAGTAGCGAGTAGTCCTTGCAATCCGTAGATTCCAATCACGACAGAATCATCGTTAACTCTGGGGATCAGCCAGAGGTATTTAACAATAGTTCTTCCGCTCATGGAGACTTACGGTCTTCAATTGCTCCATCTCGATCAGCATCTTCGACATATTCGTATTTATCGGTCGGAATGGTTTTCGAATATAAATTCTATCCCGGTCTTTCCGTACCAATAACGTTGGGTCAGATTTTTGATAGTCGGTTATTTAACTATCAAAATAAACAAGCATAAAAACAAACAGATCCATTGGTTTATACACAGCATCACTTGGCCATAACATTTCTTATTATCTTATCGAATTACTTATCATTCGTAAAATGATTATTACGACATCTTCTTTGGCTTCATTATTTGAATACCAAAACCACCATTCATTCTTTTAGAATAAACCCATTTAAATCTCATTTCAATATTTTGACAATTTCATTAAACTTTCACCAATCTTCCTTTTTATTTCTTTATGTATGGGAATATCATTCCATACCATACGCTCCTTTTATTTCCTTTAATTTCAGAATCTCATTATAAATACATTTCCAAATCCTTCTAATAACGATACTTTATTATTTGACCAAAATACTTTGTTCTATCACTTTTATCATTACGACTAATATCATCCTTTGATAATCTTGAAGTTGTTCAAGTTGGGGTATTTTAGTTACCTCTCATACCTTGATCAACAACGTTCTTATCTTAAGATGGATAATAGTTGTAATACAAAAACAGATACTCTTTCCCCTTATCATAACAAATCCCATTTTACCTCTATCTTGGTGAAATACCCTTTCTTCTTTAATATAGTCCTATATCGCATCTTTATAATTTTCTTATCTCGTTTCACTCCTGTGATTCAAATCTCGGGTTAAACGTTTGATTTCCCCTTTCAAATCATCACTTCGACTCTTAATAATCGACAGGTAATCAAATTTCCACATTCACTAAAGCCATTAACTACTTTCTTTAAATAATGACTAATTAAATAAACAACTTCAGTTAACGTCGTTAACTTATTCAACTCTAAACGATTAACCTGTTAATTAATCGTTATTGATCTTTACATTTAGATAATTAATAATTAATCTATCTAAATAATTTTATCCATTTTGATTTAATATCGATATAAACAACTTCTAATTGTTACGTTAATCCTGTTCACTTGAATTAGCTAAATAAGATCGTTCTAAATACTTACATAATAAGCACGTGCTTCGCGCACGGTAGATTTGGTTAAACCAAAACGACGATTTGTGGTTAAAACAAATCAATGTATACATGTGATTGATTTATTCCCTTTTTAGAAATTCATTTAAAATAATATATTTAAAAATATATATATATATGTTCGGTTATAAAATGAATTCTATAACCTCATTTCTAGTGATTCACATGACGGTGAATCAATCTTTATAAAACGGTGTATTTTGGGCCATCTGCTATTTATTTCTCAACCAATACTATATATATTGGTTCAAACTAAACCACATTCAACATTCAATAGGGTTTAAAGTCACGGGTCTTGAACAGTTCATATAAAATATGAAATAACAGCAAAATAATATTTGAGGAACCGGTTTGATTCCTCCTACCTGTTCTTCTCTGCAACACAGGTCATTAAAATATTTCATATCAGTAGACAGAAATGACGATAATAAAATTAACGTCAACCATTAAAACAACCATAGGCATCCAAGGCAACCAATCAACCAATTAAATTATATGAATTTAACACATCCAAGTATTTCAGAAATGTGTGAGAATAAACTCACCTTATTTTGATGATCAATTTCTGTGTTGTTTTGTTTAATTTTAAACAGAAGTTTAAAATTAAACGGAAACCCGATTATCTCCAATCTTTTCCGAACCAACACAGCAATGCAATATTCCTCACGGTGATTCCAATGTCTAGTTTCACTGAATTCTGTTAACAAACGGATAGATTATCGTCAATGCAATTTTTTTTCATTAAAATAACCTAACGTTATTAATTTAAATTAATTAACTATTTCCCTTAAATTAATAGCCCTAGTTCATCTCGATTAGGCCACCATAATCCAGCTAATTTCAATTGCTAAATGGACGTGCAGGCACTGGAAAGGTTTTTGGCTAATGCACTTTTATCCGCTAACATGTTCCTATACTGGACTTATTGAGTGGTCGTATAAGGTGCGCATGCAAGCCTTTAAATGCCCAACGTCCCAAGAGAAGTACGACAAAGCATCTCCAGTTCGAACTTTGTAAATCTGTTGTACCTTTTTAGGCCGGTCAGTCCGATGTCTTTCCTGTTCACTGTCTCAGCTGCACCAGAGCGTTCACACGCATGCTATCAACTCTAAACCAATCCTAACCATATGTTATAATAATTAATAAAATTAACATAACTTTGATTTTTAATTAAAATAATTAATATGAGGTTTAATTACCGTAATCCACGTCTTCATCGGTCGGTTACCATCTTCCATACGCAAGCTTCTTTCATTGTATACAGCAACTCCAATTTCCCCATTTGCATTTTACCCTTTTTATTTCTTCCCTCTACTTCAGTGAACTCAATCGCGGCCCCTCTCCTTCCACACCCGGATCCATTACCGGCATGCAAGCACAAAAACAAATAGAAACGGACCCATCAACGTCCACGCCAATCTATCGCTGGCGCCCCTTCCTCAACAAACGTGATGCCTCAAACATTTTGCCAACACTTCACTTCACCAGTTTCTTCAAACCCAAGCCACTAGCAGCAGCACCCCACTTGCTGTACACGTCCTTCCCCTTCTTCCCGCATGCCAGTCCCCTTTTGCTCTCCGAACTGACAACTGCTTACCACGTCTACAACAGAACGCCTTAATCCCAACCATAAACACCTCCTGACAAAACCGCCTACTCCCAGTCCAAGCGAACGCCCACCGAACAGACCTCCGTCGTCAGAGCAACCCGCGGCCAACCCCTCCTCCTACTTTCTTTGACCATGGCCATCATGCCCCACCTTCTTCGAGTTTTTCTGTGGGCCTATACTTGGATGAAAGTTTGTATTTTAAGGGTTGTAGGTATTTATTCTTTTTACTTTTATTGCTGGGAGGAAAAGGAATTGGGACAATCCAGACGAAGTGAAGTGGAAGATAACACAAAGGGTACTGTTTATATAGAGAAAAGAACCGTGGTCATCACGTTTACGTGGAAAGCACGCCTTGAGAAAGTTTGGATGCCAAGGAAAAAGGCAGCGTGCCTTGAAAGGAATACAGTGTGATGATGTATGTAACCGTAAGCATAATACGGTTGTGGTTTATTTTTCATTATTTATTTGATTTTAGTGGCACTGTCTAAAGATACTTTAGTATAAAGTTAACGTACCCCATTGTATAAAATTCCATCCACATATGACTCGCTATCGACAGAAATAAATATACCGTCGCGCTCAGCAATGTGCCACGATCCCAAAAATATAATAATATCGGTAGGTTGACTCATATTGTGAAACCCCAAAATGCTGATACAGGGTGCAAAATACTCCAAATAAAAAAGTTGCTCATTTTACGAATTAAAAATTACAGTAAAATTCTAAAAATTAAATTATAACTACGCCTCAAAGGACTTGACCAAATTCGAAGCCAATATTTAAATATATTTAAATAACTGTTATGGCCATGGCGCTGCTTTTCTGTATATTTGATTTAGACATATCTTGCAATATATAATCCAAAATCTCGATTTTTCACCTCTGTTAGAAAGATACAGTTTAACAGATTCCAGCGTTTCTTGCTTCGAGGAAATCTGATTTAAAATGGATTCGATATGATCAGTTGAAGTTGAAATTAAATTCTACGAACTACCGCGCTGTTTCGAGTTAGTTTTATAATAACTATAAATATAAACATTCATTCGTCGTTTCATTAGCGAATTTGATATTAAATGCCAAATAAAAATATTAAAAATAAATTTAAATACTCGAATCAAATAGTCGAAAAATCCAGGTCGTTACAATATGATTCAATTTTACCTTTATAAGAATTCGTTTCAAGTTGATTCATAAAATTCAACATTTTTGGTTCAAGTTCAATATATACAATTCAAATCAAAATCTCTGTGTTTCAGTTTAAACAAATCATATCATGTTTCATAACTCAAGTCGCACAATTCAAAATTATTACTTACAAATTAGAATCAAAACTTTATATTTAAATTCAAATAATTCATACAATTTAAAATCATTCTTATAAATTCGATTTAACCAATTTCTTAATTCAAATCAAATAATTTTAAAAAAATAAATTCCATACAAAAAATCAATTATATTTTCAAATTCACATTCAGTCGATTCATAATCGAATTCATATTCATATCAATTATAAATTCAAATTAAAATCAATTACACAATTCACGTTTATTCCTTATAAAAGTTCAATACTTAAACCAATTCAAATTCGCATTTAGTCGATTTAAAATCAAATTCATTTTATATCCATTATAGGTTCAAATTCATCCCTTAAATTTGGAAATTCATATTCAGAAAAACAATTTCACAATTCAAGTTCATCTCTTATAAGTTTATATCGATTCAAATTCATATTCTTAATATGAGTTCATTCGTTAAATCTTATATCGTAATATAAATTTTGATCTTTAAACCTCGAAATCAAATTGCGAAAATCTTAACTTATTCACCTTTTGGTTTATTAATAAAATTTATAAAATATATATAATTAACTTTTAAAATAGATATATATATAAGTTTATAAATTTATTACATTTGATAGAAAATAGCTTTGAAAACGTAAGTTTAATAAAATAGAAATGATTTAAAAGAATTATTTACTATAATATATTAAATTTAAAGTTTGAAAATACATATAGGATTAAATTATGTGGTTTAAAATAAATAAAATTATAAGTGAAATCTTAAATAAGCATTCAAATCCATTTTTACTCATAAAATCATTCAAAACATATAATTTAAATTTTACGAAATATAAGTTTAAAATCTTTAATATATATATATATATATATATCAAAATATAAAATTTTAAGTTATTAATTTAAAAAATCAAACTTCCCAATCACTATACATCGAAAACATGACCAATGGTGTCCGTATATAGTTTTCTACTTTACACTCAAGTGATACATATATTTATCATTTCAACCCGCAATTTACAATTTTACAGGTATATACCATTTCAACCCACAATCCCAAATTCAGTAAAAAAAATGTTTAGGTCTATCATTTCAACCCATGACTATTTTTCCCTAATCTAATGTCCGTTCGGGTATGTATCATTTCAACCCATAGTGATGTTTCTAAACTATGGCAATCAACAACATATATAAACAATATAAATTATCACATAGCATCAATATCATCCCATCATAAGTCATATATCTATGTGCAATTACGTGTATACATATAATATATATATACCAACGTGTCATATATGAAATGTGTATACATACCAATTAAAACATTTTCTACCAGTAATCCTATACATTTCATATCTGTTCATTTATTCTGAATTCAACATCCATGAAATAATGTAGGTCAAGTGTGAGATAAACTCACCTTTCGTAGCGCAGAAATGGAGACAATAGATGAATTGACACAGAATGCAACGATGACTTCCACGCATGATTCAGAATAGATTCAACTCGATAATAACTCTCTCTCTCTCTCTATATATATATATATAATTTTAAAGAGGAGGTTAGTGAATTTTCAGTGGATCGGTATGGTTATTGGGTTTTGGAACGGTTCTCAAACTCAACATCAAACTTGACTCAAAGTAAATAATCACGACACTAACTCAATTGAACCAAAATAAAGTACAATAATTCTTTGCACAAATATTTTATAAATATTTTATATACATACACATACACTTACAAAAAATTTATAATATATATATATATATTTAAAAATTCAATGTATACCGCAAACACACAACGCAAATTAAAATTATAACATATATATATATAATAAAATCAACACGATGCTAAACACACACAACAAAACCATATAAACTATATATATATAAACATTTAAACAATTGTGTGTATATATATACATATATTTCAAAACAAATAAAATTTCAAAGCAACTCAACGGTACTCAATATACCCATACGCACCATATATAACGCACTCAACTCAACACATACACATAAAATTATATATAATATTTATATATGTACATAAAATTTTCAATACAAATAAATATATAAAACCCAAGATGTGATAACTCCAAACTCCCGTGTCACGGAAGCAAGGATAATTATTGGAATATAACATATAAACAATAACAACACAACATAATCTAGAATTACACCATATAAGGTACATCAAATTACACTGGAAATAATATATCATAAGAGTTACACAGCATAATAGGATCATACTTAGAACAGAATACAGTTCTCAGCTTAATATAAAATGTCTGCAACGGAATTAAACATAATACACTAAATGAAGTCTGAACATCATAATAGAAATGACAGGATCCATCTTCAGCTCCATAGCTATCTAGAATGAGCCTGCTAAAACCTGAATACAAGGCTGCCCGTGTGGAAGAGAGGGAACCCGAGTTTGCAATGTGAAACAAACTACGAGTCAGTCATGGGACCAGTATGTGAAATCTTACTTAACCTATTTAATAATAAGGCTAATCATAGGACCATGCCACTAACGCGGAACGAGTTTACTCCATTGGATTGCCAGTGCATAAATAAAGTATATCATTTTAACAACGCAATGCTTTTTAGAAAAATGAAGCCATTATAAGACTCAAGTCCCATCACACAATGCAACCCAAACCGAAGGACAGATTTTTACCTTATAATGGCCAAAATATGCTTGATACATATAAAACAGATTTGATATTACTATTGTTATTGCATATATTTTCAAAAACAATTTCAATCATAATATATCAATCCTATACGGCATATATAACGACCCGAACTTCCCCGGTCTTCGAAGAGAAGAGAAAGAACGGATGGTCTGATAACACGACAAATCAGGACACGAACAGAAGAACATTTCATTGCTTACTACAACAATTTACATCAGAGTACAAGAATATACAGAGTATGAATAAATATTACACATTGTAAAATATCAGAGATTAAAATATATTACATAGTAGTGGGAAAATAATACATAACACAACTGAAACAAATACACAGATACAGAGCTTTCCGAATATCTCTCCAGTTGTAAACCAGGATCCTATAAGAATAGATCTGCAAACCCAAGACTACTAGCTGCCCGTATGGAAAATAGGGGCACCCAAAGTTTAGGTTAAAAAATAAACTCCTGGTCAGTCATGTGACTGGTGTGAGAACTAAAACTGTTATTTAAAACTTTACTCTAAAAATAAAGTAAATCAAGGGACCATGCCGTATAACACGGAGCGGATTTCTTCCCGAGAATACCAGTGCATAAAACAAACAGCGCAATGCTTTTGGGAAAAATGAAGCTATTATAAGATCCAGGTCCCATCACACAATGCAACGCAAGCGAAGGATATGGTTTTCCCTTATAATAGCCAAACATGCTTGGTACGTTTAAAACAAATCATTTGATACTATTATAAGTGCATAGTGTCAAAAACAGCTTCAAATATAAATGTATCAATCATAGACGACATGGGTACCATCTATCATGTCGCCATACTAGTTCTATAATTAAAACCGCAAAGTCACGTATTGGAAGTTGGATTTCCATCTGTGCACCAAGGCAAGGGATCGTCCTTACTACTTCGAGACTATCTAACCCATATCTTAGGGCCCAGAAATAGGTGGACCCTTGGATCGTCAGGGCCGGTCCACACAGAGTGAATTAAAATGCCTGAACAATACGCTTCCCCGCCCTATAGGCGTAAAACAGGTTAGTATATCGACCAAACCATCTATCGGCCCCGTAGTGACCGATATAACCGAGGCACCTCGCTATCCATCATCCACATAAGTAAAATGTCTGGGCTCCATACCATGACATCACTCCTAGCTAGAAGGAAACACATGTCCTCCCCGAAGTCCTCTCCCGTTTCTGGTTCACACCGGGGTGTAAGGCTCGAGAATTAACGCTATACACAAAGCTATGCTATATTAAAGTCGTGCTTTGATCATCATCCGCAAGACTTTGCTTTTCAACAGAAGCCTTGATCATTTGCATCTCAGCATGCCATACATGCAATTCACGCCATGCGACTGATGTCTATCGATATATAACCTCTGAGCTCGTACGTCTCAGAGAAGGGTGCTAAGCAAGAGAATAAATTCTCCTCCACCAAACAAATATATATTTAAAAGAAATCAATCAACACAAAATAAAATCCAATGTCAGACACACATCCGTTTACAAGTTCGTTCTGGGTCTGAACGAAACCGAATGCACCTTATTCTCTCATCCCATATGTCCAATACATGAGATATGTCCTCGCATAGCCGGTTGATCTCCAAGTACGTCTGCATGATTACCATTTATTACCTCGTCTTGGGTATACAGCCCAATCAAGACATCAGTAATCATCCAAACGATGTGAAGACCTCCGGTCTTCAACCAACGTCTTCATCGTCGACTCATCGCTGATTCAGTTATTCAGAATGGGTGTAAACCTGGTCTTTCTGAATAACTCACGTATCTTTTAAACCAGTGCTATAAAAACACAACATATGCCTCATTCCAATTCTGAATATTCATTTATTTAAATATTCATATCCTTTGGGAAAGGTTCCCATTAATTTTATCAAAGATAAATTCTTTAAATTTATTCTTTAATCTTCCATTGGACATCAATTCAAACCAAATTAAGGTTTATCCAAACTAGTCGGGATTAGCGAACCTTACCGAAGTAATCATTTATTATATTTCCCAATCCCAACCTATTCATCCCATGTAGCAAAACTAGTAATACTCCATATCTAACACCACGGTATTATCGGTAAGATCATTTACCATTTCACGTTCAAATCTAATTAAAGATTTAACTATCGCTTGGAGCAAAACTGGTGATACTCCATTCTCGATCATTTCTTGAATTTGATAATTTTAGTTATCAGATTCACCTTTCAATCTATTTAAAGATTCATTAAAACTCTAATTCAGTTTTAATTTCCAAAAATCATTACTTAATGATTATTCAAAGTTAAGAAATTAATCTTATCTTTAACTAGGTAAAAGAACTAATGTCATTTAAAACACGGCTCACGATAAACCCAAAGTCACATTCCTTTAACAATGGAATCTTCACGGAAAACAGGTCAATATATATAATCGATATAAACTTCCATATCCAACCGATAATATAAATGGGTAAACGGCAAAGCCTTTTAAATTCCATATATAGTAACAGTCTTCCCCCACAGAAGTTCACTTCGATTATTACCAAATCGAATTCCATTCCATTCCAATTTATTTTATTAAATTGGAAACTTTTCTTTGGAATATTTCCCTTTAATCTTAATTAAAAGATTTATAAATTCCACATCACATTTCACTGTAAATCGGGTTAAAGAACGAATGTCTCTAAAAACACAGTTCACGGTAAACCCAATTCACATTCTATTTTATTCCAACTAAATGTTAATTAACTGGAAACTCTAATAATCTAAATTAAAAGATTTATTCTTTTCACATGGGGTTTAAGAACAGTGTTAATAAAGACACCATTCACGACAAACCCAAGATCTCATTTGATATTAAATACAAGGCTCTGAATAGACATTATATCGGCTTATATTCAATATCAAATTCTGAAACCAACAAATATCATATTGGAACTAACGATATAAATATATCTTCCAAATTTCCATAACAATATCCATATAATCACGAAACCCAATATCGAAATATTCCGAAGATGATCTCTATTCAAATCCACTCCAATTCATACGTTGGAAATTCAGGTTATATTAAAACCCATTCTTAATCCGATTTATTTATTTAAAAATAATTGGATTTTAATTCTAGTTAATAACTAGTTCATTTCGATAAAAGTATATTTTTATCTTTTCAAATATGGAATTTTTATCCCAATTCATTTCAAATCATTTATTATGATTTTACACAAATTATTAATATTTTTAATAATTTTAACAAGGCTGGTACAGTCGATTTCTAGAAACGGTCATCGAACTGCCCTTACAACGACCTTTTCCTAATTTGATTTGGACATAATTTCAAATCCAACCATTTAGATTTCAAATCTCTTATATTCGTTGGAAAGCTCTTTTCGATATGAACCCAATGGTTCCGGTTTTAGGAGAATCCAACGGTCGTATCTCCCGTAATTTCAATTCGAAGTCAATGGTCGAAATTCGCGAACGGCCGTGGCGCGGCGCATTCTATTCAGGCCATTATATTATATATATATATATAATATATTTCGTCGATTACTATTTAAAATGAATTTTATAAATTGTTTTAAATTCGTTTTAAAATGATTCTAACTTCATTTCAAATTTCAAATCAAATTTGAATATTCCTTAATAAATTCGTTTTAAATTCATTTCAAAACGATTTCAATTTCATTTCAAATCAAATTTGAATATTCCTTAATAAATTCGTTTTAAATTCATTTTAAAACGGTTTCAATAACATTTCAAATTTCAAATAAAATTTGAATATTCCTTAATAAATTCATTTTAAATTCATTTTAAAACGATTTCAATTTCATTTCAAATTTCAAATCAAATTTGAATATTCCTTAATAAATTCGTTTTAAATTCATTTTAAAACAATTTCAATTCAAATTTAAAATCAAATTTGAATATTCCTTATCATTATAATATTAAATGATAATATTTTCAAAACTTTAGATTTTGAAATCACTTCCCTTTTCGATATTCATTATAAAAAATGAATAAAATCGATATAAATATCGTCTGCATCAAAATGGTGCAAATCTAATCAACACAGCTTCATATATTTAAATATTTTCGTGTCCATCCAAAATCGGACATCAAAATCATATTTTGATCTTTTACTGAATATTATTTTAAAATATTTGTTCTTTCTGAATTGGAATCTGACACAATCAATTACCATATAATTTTATTTATATGGATTTCATACAACACATGTACGTAACAATAATGATATACAATCAACCATCATCCAAAGTGCAATTTACAACTGTATAAGCGTTTAAATAAATAATTAACACTCATCACAGCCTGTCAACCCATCGATTGACATACCACTAATTATTGGGATCAGTGTATGTCAAATATCATCCCAAAACCCTTGTGGGGTTTTCAAACAAAAAATACTGATTATTATTTATGCAGTTGGGCGATGTGTAAA
Source organism: Allium sativum (assembly GCA_030737875.1). Lineage (NCBI taxonomy): Eukaryota > Viridiplantae > Streptophyta > Magnoliopsida > Asparagales > Amaryllidaceae > Allium > Allium sativum. The sequence goes on along the minus strand of CM060920.1, from coordinate 562,692,916 downwards.
ATTTATCGTCCCAATCAATATCAGATAAATGTGTGTACATAAACAAACCGTCCAATTTGTATATGTATATTTATTTCAACACATCACTATTTTATATAGTTCATATATTCAATAAAAATGATATTTTTATTGTTCAAATATTTTATTTAACACATGAATGTTTTGTTTTCCATTTCACATCACAATCACAATCAATTACCGCAACACAATACAATCAAACAAGTCGTCCATGGTCTGTGGACGACGGTATCAGGAGCTACTAAGCCCCGTCTGCAACCTAGTATATATTTAACTGTTAAAAGTTTGAGTGAGAAGGAGTTCTCACCTTTAGTTTCCACTCCGCCGTGCTTTGATTATCAATCATAAAATTTCCAGAAATCCAGCATGTCTATTTTATAAATAACATACATACGTTAAAAATCATATTTTTAACTATCGAATAATTATTTCATTGCTTGACTATTTTATAAATAGTATACATATGATAAAAATCATATTTTTATCTTTCTAAAAATATTTTCATATATACGATAAAAATCATATTTTTAACGCCACCTCATATAGATAAAAATCATATTTTTATCTCCACTTCATATAGATAAAAATCATATTTTTATTATCTACGTAAAATCACATTTTAATTATCTATATAATTATCACATTTTATTCTATGCTAGTTATATAATAATTCTATTTTTTTTAAAAACAATGCCATATTTATTTATATTTAAAATCAATGCTATATTTTTATATTAACAATATTTTGAAAACAATGCTATTCTATATTTTGTAAAAACAATATTTTGAAAACAATGCTATTTTATATTTTATAAAAACAATATTTTGAAAACAATGCTATTCTATATTTTATAAAAACATTATTTTGAAAACAATGCTATGTATAAAAATCATATTTTAATTTGCAATATATTTATTAAAAATCATATTTTTATTAACAATATATTTATTAAAAATCATATTTTATTTAAATGAAATTAATTATACAATTATCATATTTTTAATCTAAACTAAATTAATTATACAATTAATTAAAGTTAACAACGTATATAAACGTAACCCTTTTAATCATCTTCCCTTTGTGTTCCTGGAAATCTATCGAATAAACCTCGAACCCTAAATCTGATTTGCGCCGCCACTCTGGGCCACTGACCCTCGATCCAACCGCCCCACGTCGAAGACCTACGGACGCCACCCCCACGCCAGGAATTAGGCGCATCTCGAAACCCCAGATCGCCGGAAATAGGGGTGCGACGGTGGCTCCTTTGGGCCCAAAAATCGACCATAATACTCAACGTTAATTGATCACAGTAGTATGGATTCGAAGCTATCAAAGAGTACTATGATTCTTGCTTAGTATGTTTTTGAAATCATAGTGTGCATCTGGAGAAAATTGAGCTCGAATTTTCGAGCTATTTCTGCCGTAGAAACTGGAGATGGCAGCCCGCTAGTGCAATTAGGGTTTTCTGGAAATACGGTGTATTTATATAAATTTTTATTATTATTTTATTTATTTAATTCCCAAAAATACATGTTTATCACTACGAACTCCAAATCAAACCCAACGACTATCGTCCCTAGCTAAATACCCCCATTCTGGACACAATGGGATATGTCCTGAAAGCCAATTCGACTGTTACGATCACTTTTTCTTCAAATTAAAATATAAATCATTATATATTCAATTTAAACGTACATTTTAATTTACCGAGGCCACATACTAACTCCAAAAATTCCAAAAAAATAAATCTGGCTATGTTTTGACGTTACGATCCTAACAAAACTAATTTCATCGAATTTGGAGACCGTTTGAAAAACAGTCATTTTCTAGTGGATTACATTCAAATTGAATTGACCCAACACGTTTAAATTCACCACGCTCACATATTGATTCCAAAAATTATGAAAATTGGAATCTAACAATAATTTGACATTCCGAATCCAAGAAAAGTGGTCTCGTCAAAAACGGAGGTTGTTTGCAAAATCGCTATTTTTAAGGGTTATATATTATATAAATTCCATAACGACTATTCTGAATTTTCAACTGGACATAACTTTTTATTCCCGTTATGAAATTTGGATTTTTCACATTCGTTGGAAAGATATTTTCAAACAGATTCAAATATTTCTTGTTTTACTAAAATCCGGTTTATTTTGAATCCTGTACATTCATTTGAAATCAAATTTTCAAACTGCAGCGCCATTTCTAATTCCTTTTATAATTAAAATAAATATTTATATTCTAACTTCGATTTAAATAAATTTATATGATCTAATTCTATTCAAAATAAATTTCTAGTCATTATTATTTAAAATAAATCATTTTAAATTTTCAAAATAAATCATTTTAAATATTCAAAATTCATTAAATTTGCCAAAATGAAAATTTTAAATTGGTTATGATTTTCCGGGTTGTTACAGCATAGCTACCATATACTATTTCTCCATACTAGTTTTATAATCAAAACCGTAGGGTATCGTATTGGAAGTTAGATTTACATCATGAACCAAGGCAAGGGATCGTCCTTACCGAATTCGAGACATTCTAGCTCGTGCCTCAAGATCAGTCTCAACTGCACTTAGGAGCGCCAGGGCCGATCCACAAATACGTTAGTGGATTAGTAATTCCTGAACAATATGTTTCCCCGTCCTATGGGGCGTAAATCAAGAGCCACTAGGGACTCAAATCCGAGGTGCTAGCTTTCCATCATCCACATAAGTAAAAATGTCTGGGCTCCATACCATGACACCACTTCTAGCTAGAAAGAAACGCATGTTCTCTCTGGGGTCCTTCTTCCGTTTCTTGTTAATACCGGGGTGTGAGGCTCGCGAAGTAACGCTATACAAAAAGCTATGCTAATTAAAGCTTTGATTTGATCATCAACCACAAGGCTCTGCCTTTCAACAAAAGCCTTGATCATTTGCATCTTGGCATGCCACACTGACAATTCACGCCATGCGTCTGATGTCTATCAATATATAACCTCTGAGCTCGTACGTCTCAGAGAAGGGTGTTAAGCAAGAGAATAAATTCTCCGCCACCAAACAGATATATATTTAATAGAAATCAATTAACACAAAATAAAATCCAATGTCATACATACATCCAGTTACTAGTCCGTTCTGGGTCTGAACGATACCGGAGACACCTTATTCCTCATTCCATATGTCCAATACGGAAGATAGGCTCTCGCATATCCGAACAATCAACAAGTACATCCGGAAAACTACCACCTTAACCCTTTCCAGGGAGCTAACCAATCCGGGGCATCATTAGTCATCCATTCGATGTGAAGATCGCCGGTCTTCAACCACCGTCTTCAATATCTTCGATTTCCAATCATCGTATAATTATTTGAAATGAGATTTAACTCGGCCTTTTCAAATAATTCTTGAATATATACAATTCAAATCATTTCTTTTCATTCCATATCATTTATAATATTTTATAATGATTTATCGCTATTTTTATTTATATAAAATAGCCATTTTTAATTAAACGACGCTTCAGGTCATTACACGACCCTGGCACTGTTTTTATTAAAATTTGAGTTACACATTTCTCAAAATCTAACCGTTGGATCTGAGAAAATTTTATATCGTTGGAAAGATCTTTCCAAAGTGAACCCTACGGTTCCAGTTTTGGGAAAATCCGACGGTCGGATCTTTCGGTATAATCGTTTAAAGTTACGATTCAAAATCGCGAACTACCACGCGTGATTTGTTTTATTTTAATTTTTATATACATATATATAAATCAATTCGTTAGACGATTTCAACACCATTTATTCTCTAATATATAGTTAACATTATTTTAATGGATCATACTTACATTAAAAATGTAATTTTTACTGTTTCAACATTTTCACCAAACTATGAATATTTTATATGAATCATACTTACGTAAAAAATGTAATTTTTAATGTTTTCAACATTTACATTAAACTGTGAATATTTTAAATGATCATTCAAACATAAAAAAAAGTACTTTCTAATGTTGAAATATTTTTATCAAACAAGAATCTTTTTAATGATCATTCATACATTAAAAAATGTACTTTTTAATGTTCAAATATTTTTATCAAACAAGAATCATTTTAATGATTCATTTTTTACATTAATAATGTAAATTTTAATGTAAAAACATTTCTAAACAATAATCCTTTTTAATGATTCATTTTTACATTAACAATGTAAATTTTAATGTAAAAACATTTTCAAACAATGAATTCTTTTTAATGATTCCTACTTACATTAAAAAAATGATTTTTAATGTTACAACATATTTATCATCATTTCTCTCATGCAATAAAAATGTAATTTTTATTGTTAAATTTTTCTATTTCAAACAATGTTTATTTTTCATCATTTCTTATATACAATAAAAATATGAACTTAATTGTTAAACTTATTTTTCTCTTTCAAAACAATGGTCATTTTTCAAATTTCTTATAAACAATAAAAATGTGATTTTTTATTGTTTAACTTTTTTTTTCTTTTCAAAACGATGAATATTTTTAGTGAATCATCCCTACAATAGAAATGTGATTTTTATTGTTTAATCATTTTAATTCAAACATGAACATTTTCATATTTTATATATACACAATAAAAATGAGATTTTTATTATTTAACCAATTTATTTTCATAACATGAATATTTTACATATTCTATATAAATAATAAAAATGTGATTTTCATTGTTTAAAAAATTTTATATCTCAAATAATGATCATTTTTCTATTTTCTATATACACAATAAAAATGTAATTTTTATTGTAAACATATTTTTCTTTTCAACTATGATCATTTTTCTAATATGCAATAAAAATGTGAATTTTTATTTTGTCCAAACAATTTTCATTTCATATATGAATATTTTACAACACATGAAATATTTCAGAAAATTTCGGCATTATAACGGTAGGGTAATTAAATCTGATGCCGTCCCTAGTACGGCTCCTCTACTATCCTAGGCCTCGCGGCGATACAAGGGTTTTATTTTCATAATACAGTTTATTTTTCACAACACTGAATTTTCCACAATCACAACCAATTTTGTTTCAAATGCAATCAATCACACACAATAGCAATCAATTTCACACCACAATACAAACAAGTCGTCCATGGTCGGTGGACGACAGTGTCGGGAGTTACTAAACTCCGTCTGCAACCTAATATAATTTTATTCAATTATTTTTGGATTCAGAAATCTCACATTGCTTTTTTATTCCATCTAAAATTGTAGAAAGCTCCAAAAATTCCCCGGTCTCTTCTGGAATATCGTGTACGATGCCATGAGTCCAATGTCTCCTGTTTCATCGAATTTCGTTATCATATGAAAAAGATACGATTTTTATAATTAAATTAAAATTTGCAATGCTTTAAAGTGTTATAACCTTTTTAATTTAAACACAGCCGTTACCTTCCAGTGTTGTTCAAAACTAGGTCTGAAGTTTTCGAGCTCCACAGTCAACTAGGCAGCGATTGGGTTATACGGCGTCGAAGGGCGAGGAGGGGCGCTCTGATCAACGGTGGAGCGGTTCAGTTCGACGGCGTGCAGAGGGCTCGGCGGCGGCTCCAAGGGCGCGCCTTTGAGGCGTCGATTCTCCTTGTATGCGCGACAATAGCTCACGAACTTTGTATGAATTTGGAGCTGAGGAGATTTGCTACGAATTTCTCCAAAGAAGCCATTGATTTCATTGAGTAAATTGGAAGATAAGGAGGAGAGAAGGAACGACCTGTAGCCGCCGTTCAAAATTAGGTTACGGTTTTTTTTAATGAATTGGTCAACGCGTTTTTCAATTGCATTATATATATATATATATTTTAATTATTTAATCCATTTAATTCTATAAAGGCCCGTTTATTTCCACTATCCCAAATCCAGCCTAGTGAATGTCGCCCCTAGCCAAATACCCCTATTCCGGACACAATGGACTAGGTCTCATAAACCCATTTAATCGTTTCTTCCCTTTTTTCTTTAAATTAAAATATAAAACATTTAATTATTAAATTTGATCATACATTTTAATTTATCGAGGCCACATACTGACTCCAAAAATTCCCAAAAAATAAATCTAGTTTTGTTTTGACTATACGGTCCTAACAAAATTAATTTCGTTGCATTTGGAGACCGTTTGAAAAATGACCATTTTCTGGTCGATCCAATTTGACTAAAATTGACAAAACACGTTTTGATTTACCACGCTCACATATTAATTCCAAAAATTATGGAATCTGGCAAAAATTTGACATTCCGTATTAAACCAAAGTGGTTTCGTCGAAAACGGAGGTCGTTTGCAAAATGGCTATTTATAAGGGCTATATTTATATTAAATTCCATATCGACTATTCTGAATATTTGACTGGCCATAACTTTTTATTCCCGCTATGAAATCTGAAATTTTCATATTCTTTGGAAAGACATTTTTAAACAAATTTAAATATTTTTGGTTTTACCGAAATCCGATTTATTTTGAATCCTGTATGCTCAGTCAAAGTTCAAATTCAAATTTTCAAACTACCACGCTATTTCTAACTCCTTTTATAATTAAAGTAAATATGTTCATTCTAACTTCGATTTAAATAATTTTTTAGTCGTTATTATTTAAAATAAACTATTTTAAATATTCTGACTTCACTAAAATAGCCAAAATAAAAAATTTAAATTGGTTCTGATTTTCCGGGTTGTTACAATCCCCCCCCACTTAAAACCTTTTCGTCCTTGAAAAGGAAACAACAATAAAGTAGGAAACAAAACGGAAATGCAACGTATTTTAAATGTACCTTGCACCGGAGCTAATCAGAGATGTCCACTCTGCACTTGGGGTAAGCCTACTTAATGCTATCTTCGGTCTCCCATGTACAGTCTCTAGGTTCTCCGCTCCACCGCACTTTGACTAGATGAATTCTCTAATTTCTTAAAAATCCGGTTTTCTTGCCAATAATCTTTACTGGCTCCCTTCTCACTGCTAAGCTCGGGGAAATATCCAAATCTTGTTGTGCAGCTTCCTCCACAATCAAGTCTGGATCATGTACATGCTTTCGAAGTTGAGACACGTGAAATACATCATGTACCCCTGGCAACCAGTCAGGCAACTGAACCCTGTAAGCGAGAGTTTCAATCCTTTCGAGTATAGAGAATGAACCAATGAACCTCGGCGCTAACTTCCTAGTCTTACCGAAACGAACTACTCCTCTCAATGGGGAAACCCTCAAGTATACATAATCACCAACAGAAAATTCTAAATCCCTTCTTCTTGAATTTGCATAGCTCTTCTGTCGGCTCTGAGCAGTCTGAAGTCGCTTCTTAATAAAATCGACTTTATCCGAAGCTTCACGAATCATGTCGGGACAAAATACTAGTCAATTGCTTGGTTCTACCCAACATGCGGGGGATCTACGTGGTCTACCATACAATGCTTTGAATGGTGACATTTGTAAGCTTGCTTGATAACTATTATTATAAGAGAAATCAACTAAATGCAAGTGATCTTCCCACGATTCGCCAAAATCAAGAATGCATGCCCGCAATAAGTCTTTTAGTATACGATTCACCCTCTCAGTTTGGCCATCTGTTTGAGGATGATAAGCGGTGCTCAGATTTAACTTTGTCCCCAGCTCCTCTTGGAATGCTTCCCAAAATTTACTAGCGAATATCGGATCACGTTCACTAACAATACTACTGGGAACTCCATGTAGTCTGACAATTTCTTTGAAATAAATTTTCCCCAGACTTTGAGCTGTTTTAGTTGATCTGATAGGAATAAAATGGGCAGCCTTCATGAAACGTCTATGATCACCCAAATACTGTCATTGCCTTTTCTAGTTCGGGGCAAGCCATCAATAAAATCCATGGAAATTTGATCCCATTTCCAATTTGGAACCCCCAATGGTTGTAACAATCCGGCAAGTTTCTGCTGATCACTTTTGACTTGTTGGCAAGTAGAACACCTGCTAACATATATGGAAATGTCTCTTTTCATAGATTTCCACCAGAACGTACGCTTAAGATCATGATACATCTTACTCACCCCTGGATGAATACTAAGCTTGGACTTGTGACATTCATCCATCACTTCCCTTCTGAGATCAGGAATACTCGGAACACAAATTCGGCCTAATAACCTCAGAACTCCTTTTTTATCAATCTGGGAACTCGAGGGTTCACCTTCCCGAACTCTTTTACTAATTCTCTGAATAAATTCATCATCCTTTTGAAGAGCAGAGATTTTATCAATCAATGAAGGCGTAATAATGAGATTAGTGATAATGGCATTCTTTCTGCTAAGCGCATCTGCTACAACATTGGCTTTCCCTGGAGTATACAAAATATCAAGATCGTATGCCGCAAGAAATTCTAACCAACGCTGTTGCCTCAAATTTAAGTCCTTCAGGATGAACAGTTACTTCAATGATTTATGATCATAATTTGAACTTCTCACCCAAAAGATAGTGCCTCCATATTTTCAAAGCGAACACGACGGTTAACAACTCAAGATCGTGAGTAGGATATCTCTTCTCATGCAGTTTCAATTGACGGCTAGCATAAGCAACTACTTTGTCTCTTTGCATTAATGTCGCACCAACACCTTCAATAGAAGCATCTATATAGACTGTCAAATCTTGATTGCCATCGATAATAGTCAACATTGGAGCAGAAATCAACCTTAATTTTAGCTCTTGGAAAGCTATCTCACATTCAGGCTTCCAATTAAACTTTGTATGCTTCTTTGTAATCTTCGTTAATGGACAAGATAGCTTCGGAAAATCTTTAACGAATTTCCGATAATAGCCAGCCAATCCTAGGAAACTTCTGACTTCTGTGGGTGTGCTAGGCTGCTTCCAATCTCGAATGGCTGTGATTTTACTTGGATCCACTGAAATTCCTTCCTTCGACACTACATGACCGAGGAACTTTACTTCTTCTCGCCAGAATATGCATTTAGAAAATTTGGCTTTTAATACATTCTTTCTCAGAATTTCCAAAACTTCTTCCAAATGCTTTTCATGCTCGGCAGTTGACTTAGAGAAGATTAGAATGTCGTCAATGAAAACCAGAACAAATTTGTTTAAAACATCGCGGAATACTTTGTTCATCAGATCGATAAAGTAAGCAGGAGTGTTACCTAAGCCGAATGACATTACTAACCACTCATAAAATATGTCTGGAACTCTGAAAGCTGCCAAAGGAACACATTCTTCGGCAATACGCAATTGATGGAAACCTGTAGCTAGGTCCATTCTGGAAAATACTTGCGTTCCATTCAAGTGATCTAACAAATTACCAATACGTGGTAATGGATATTTATTCTATAATGTCTGCTTATTGAGATCCCGGTAATCAACACACAATCTGAGAGTACCGTCTGACTTTGGAACAAACACTACTGTTTTTCCCCCAATTCGAAAAGCTATGCCCAATCAGACCTTTCCACAAGAGCTATTTAGTTTGGTTACTCAATTCTTCTTTATCTTTCCATGACATTCTTCGAATAGGATGCACAACTGGCCTTGCATTCGGAATTAAATCTATCTTGAAGTCAATTTCTCTTCGCGGAGGTAAGCTATCCACTTCTTCAAACACATCCGCATAGTTTTTAACGACATGAATATTTTCAATGGCAGTAGGAGAAACCTCAAGAGCATCCCAAAATTCTTTTCTGTCTGAATCTGAGCCTACGTAGTGTAACACCCCACGTCCATTAATGTCACTCACAAAGGGAATGCATTAACTTCCATGGAGGTTTTAAGTGAATATAGAACAGAAAAATTACAACAAGACAGATAATAAGTAGTACTTGGAAATCTAAAACTTTATTTCATTGCAGCAGAAATTAAACATGTTTGTTACATCATAAAACCATAAATCAGAGTTAAGTACAATATCCATCTTGATAAAACAAAATACATAATCCCATTACATAAATAGCCATTAAAGAAGATAATAAGCTGGACTTTACTTCAACGGTCCAAGCTTTCCAAAAGAGAGATAAAGCAATCCAATCAAGCTCCACTAGAGCTGGACCCGCCCTGAGGACCTGGAGGGGAAAAAAGATAGAAATAAAGGGGGTCAGACATAAAGTCTGGCGAGTATGATAATTCTAACAACACTATTATCAAAATAACTAGACTAAGACATAAGCTGGAAAACAAGGAAATGTCTATGAACTATTGGGTATGGAAGAGCAGATAAAGATAACGTTAAAGGCACACCTAATTACTAACGAATACTTACTACACTGCACCACACCAGTCACCCTAAAAGTTGATCCCACTTGCTTCACTTATAAATTATATAAATAGCTTTGCGTACCCCTAGCTGACTACATAGGTGCCGCCTGCCCTTATCTCCGCTAGGTGTACCCCACTACCCACTTTCGATCGGCTCCCTACTCGTAGATACCCGTGCTGGCCCCACAGTGGGGTGTATCACTCCCCTAAAGTGGCAACCCGATACAACTTGAGGATGCACGGCTTATACCTACATGATGCAACAACGTCTTACCTACCAGCCCGGGTCCACACACACATATGAAACCCGTTGGAATTGCGTTGCCACCGCTAACCCGTTTGGCCTCTTATAGTCAAGCCCAGTACGCGTGTCCCGTCCTCGACTTGGGTCGAGCCCACAAAGATACGTTTTGGGTTACTGGTTGAAATGGGCCCCCACTATTTACCACAAGCTATCCACCTAAGCTTGTCCCCACTAGTATATCCCACTTAACCCTCTTCTTAGTCATGTTCATTTACATGTGTGTTTGGTTAAGTCTTACTAATCGTATTTCAAATGCCATTAAGGGCACTCACTAGATTCCTCATGCCACCCAAGGCACCTACTTAACCCCCATGTACCACCTCACATGTTTATCTGGTTAAGTATTTCTTAATTCATTAAGGCCATAACCTTATAAAGACCTCTCACATTAGACTGGCATTTATGGCAGCTGGATTTGCCGGGCGGGTCCGGGCAGTCTTACACCATAAAAGAGTCTAACCTCGTGTCTTTACAACTGTTATGCTTTAATTTGGGCCTAGGACCTCTCACATTGGGCTGACATTTGTGACCACTGGATTTGCCGGGCGGGTCCGGGCAGGTTTACGTCACGAATGAGTCCAACCTCGTGTCCTAAGCATTGATTAACACTTATAATCTTTTACCCCAGTTTTAAATATATCCCTATTCAAATCATTAATTAATTCCAATTTTAATGATGTCCATAATTGACTCAATTATGGCCATCCACTTACGATATGCAAAATCATATCAATTGCACCCCAATTTCTTAATATTAAATCCTTAATATTACCCCTACCCCACGTTATACGTTCGCTTATTCAACGCAAAATATACGTTAGACTCGAATAGTCTACCTCATAGCACAAAGATAAATTATCACAACATATAGACAAATAAAATAGATCTAATCATAATAGGGGTGAAACTTGCATAAAACTACACATGTCATGGATCTAAAGGTGTCAACTTGTTTTGTTAAATGTCACAACTTACATAATATGATCATAACCCAAGTTCATGTATAAACTTGCATATGTGGTTTATGCAACATAATGAAGGTGTGAACTAGCATCTAACACATAGAACTCACACATGTCATAGCATAATTCTAGATCTATATAGATGTCATAATTCTAGATCTAAATAGATGTCATACAATATATGAGATTATACATACTAATAAATCTAAACTTGCGTAGGTACATGTGATTTATCATGTGAATCATCATAGCCCAAATATATATAATCAACATCATGATTCATAAGCTAACTACAACATAATAACATCATGGCTTTGTAACATCGCAACTTAGCATATAAACTTGCAACATATATAATATCATCATAGCATGATTTACAACATATAGGATATCATCATTACATAACATAGGATTTACGACATACATGATAGCATAAGGTTTACAACAACATATATGACAATTCACATCATTTTCTTATGATCCATATCACATCTTAATCTAATTAGTTTGCTAATAATCTTATTAAGATCATCATACTCACAATTAGAAAAGAAAGAGAGTCTTTATTTGCTTTAGAGTTGAGTAGAATTAGAGTTTTGATTAGCTTTCTTCCTTCTTAGTTGGCGGCGGCTACACTGAGTTCCATGGCGATGGCATGACGACGGCTATTCTATTTTTTTCATGTGAATTTAGAGTGAGAGACTACCTAGGTATATATAGAGTTTAGGATTTATTTAGACCGTCAGATCAACTCAGAACTAACCTGAACCGTTAAATTAGCCAACTCAACCCTAAAGACACATCAGCAGCTCAAGATTGGGCTCTGCCAAAACCTGGCCGACTGGACCAGGTCGACACCCAAGTCGACTGCGCAGTCGACCTGGTCCTGGGGGTGTTGACTGCCCAGTCGACTCCCCAGTCGACCTGGGGTGCTGGGCGGGAAATTTCCCGCCTCGCCTGTTTGACTTCGAATTTTGAATTTTGAATTTTCTGAAACTTCCGATGGCCATATCTCCTTCATACGAAGTCCAAATTACGCAAACTCGGACTCTATTTCAACCAGAATTCCGAGACGAACACAATGGCGCAAATCGTTTCCCTTAATTCTCACGTCTGAGATTAGTTATTCTTTAATTTGTGAATATTAATATTAACAGAATTACGGGGTGTTACATTCTCCCCTCCTTAAAGGATTTCGACCCCGAAATCTTCAAGTCAAGAAGAATGTATATCCTAACATCCAATCGTCCATCTACTCAACCATCAAACACAGGCATCCATTGTCCTTATAGACTTCTAATGCTTTCATGTTTAAATGCACAGTGTGTGTATATGTCCATATCTAATGCAAAATCAGGTGGCCCACTGATTCAGTTGACCTCCTTAATGCAAACCATGATAGTGCCATGCGTCCATTATGTATGCGAAAGAACCCTATCGATATATATTATTTCTACATGTGTGCACAACCATTCACCAAAATGCGGTATCCATATGATAGCACAACCATTATACATCCATTAACTTAACTATGTACACACATTTATATACAATATGCAATATGAAGTGTGTGTATATGCATCCACGAGCAACCACTAGCAAATACTTGCGTCCATAGGCATCCATCATACATAACATGTCTCAAACACATGTTTCAATCATAGGATTACCCTATCTAAAGGTCAAGGATACTAGCGAGAGGATACTCTAAAGGTAAGATAAGTACAAGATAAGCGATAAAGGAGAAATTAAAGGACATACCCTCAAAAAGAAAAGGGTACAACGAACGCATCTTCTCTTCCGTCTCCCAAGTAGCGTTGCTCTCATCATGTCCCCATTGTACTTTGACTAGTCTGACCTCTCGATTTCTCAGATTCTTAATCTCTGACCCAAGAATGCGCGTAGGAGCTCGTCGAATCGTCGCATCACGCTCTATCTCTACGTCTCTAAGCAAGTTCGGCTCTACCACCTCCGCGGTCTCGTGTAGGAACTTCCTCAAATGTGATACATGGAATACGTCGTGTACACCACTAAGTCTCCCAAGCAACTCCACTCTATACGCCATCTGTCCAATCTTCTCCTTAATAGGAAACGGCCCTACGAACCTTGGTGCTAATTTCCCAACGGACCCAAAGCGAACAACGTTCCGTAATGGAGACACTTTGATAAAGACCATGCCCCAACATCAAACTCAAGATCTGTCCTCCTCTTATCCGCATAAGATTTCTGCCTATCTTGCGCTGTCTTCATCCTCCTTCGAATCAAATCGATCTTCTTCGAAGTCTCCCTAATCATATCGGGCCCAAGTAAGATCTTATCCGTAGATTCCCACCAACATGTAGGTGAACGACAAGGTCGTCCATAAAGAGCTTCGAAAGGTGCCATGCCAACGCTGGACTGAAAGCTATTATTATATGCGAACTCCACCAATGGAAGATGCTCTTCCCATGTACCCCCAAAGTCTAGGATACATAGCCTCAGAAGGTCCTCTAGAATACGATTCACCCTCTCGGTTTGGTCGTCCGTCTGAGGATGATATGTGGTGCTCAAACATAACTGAGTCCCTACCGCTTCTTGTAAGCTCCTCCAAAATTCGCTAGTGAAGATAGGATCACGGTCGCTTACTATGCTAGAAGGAACACCATGCAAACGAACTATCTCTCGAACGTATACAGAAGCTAACCATGGAGCAGTCCTCTTACTCTTCACGGGAATGAAATGGGCGCTTTTAGTAAGTCTATCTACTATATCCCAAATCCCTGTATTACCCTTCCTTGATCTTGGTAATCCATCCACAAAGTCCATCAAGTCATTTTCCCATTTCCATAGTGGAACCTCCAATGGGTGAAGCAACCCACCGGGTTTCTTTTGCTCCGCTTTTACTTGTTGGCACACCAAGCATCTAGCGACATGCTCGGCCACATCCCTCTTCATATCGGCCCAAAATAAAACTCGCTTCATGTCTTTGTACATCTTATCCCCGCCGGGATGAATGGTCATCTTCGAACGATGTGCATCATCAAGAATAGTCTTCCTCAAGTCCTCGTCTCGTGGTACACAAAGTCTACTATCCCTACGTAACCAACCCTTATCATCTAGGGTATACCTATGGAGATGGCTTGATGACTCCCCTCTTTTGAGCTTCTCCACTAACTCAACCAACTGTGGGTCGTCTCGCTGTGCCTCACTAATCCATCCCAAAAGCGTAGGTCTGACCTCCAAGGATGCTAGCAAACCGGGTACAAAGTCAACGGAAGGTCTAAAATCAAACATAGAGATGAATTTTAAGTTTCGCCGTTCAACAAACAACGGACTCAAGGACAGCCTTTTCCTACTTAAGGCGTCTTCCACCACGTTACCCTTGCCAGGGGTATATGCTATTTCGAAATCGTAGGACGCTAAGAATTCCATCCACCTTTGCTGTCTTAAATTCAAGTCCTTCTGAGAGAATAAGTATTTTAAAGATTTGTGGTCAGTGAATAATTCGAATTTCTCGCCAAGAAGGTAATGACGCCAAGACTTAAGCGCGAAAACAATTGCGGTCAACTCTAGGTCATGCGTAGGGTAATTTTTCTCATGCACCCTCAACTGCCTTCCACCATAGGCTATTACCCTTCCCTCTTGCATTAAGACTGCGCCTAGTCCTGTCCCACAAGCATCGGTATAAACAGTAAACGACTTGCTCCCGTCTGGCAGCACTAAGACTGGTGTTGAGGTCAAAGCTCTCTTTAAGCGTTGGAACGCATCATCACAATCTACGTCCCACGCGAAGACTAGGTTCTTCTTCGTCAGGCGTGTCAATGGAGCTGATATTTTTGCGAAGTCTTTGAAAAACTTCCTATAGTAGCCAGCCAACCCCAAGAAACTTCTCACTTCGGTAGCATTTTTAGGGACCTTCTAATCTTGGATGGACACTACCTTCACGGGATCCACAACTATCCCTTCTTTGGAAACCACGTGCCCTAAGAACCGTATTTCCTTCCTCCAGAAGTGACACTTAGAAAATTTAGCTTTAAGATTATGCGCTCGTAGAGTCTCCAACACTTCCCTAAGATGTAGGGCATGCTTTTCTTCATTCTTAGAAAAGATCAAGATGTCGTCTACAAAGACCACCATGAATTTATTAAGGTACTCCCTAAACACCATACTCATCAAATCGACAAAGTATGCAGGGGCGTTTGTCAAACCGAAGGGCATCACTAGCCATTCATAGAAACCGTCCGGAGTCCTAAAGGCAGTCTTGTCAATGCTATCCTCAGCCACTCTCAACTGGTGGAAACCAGTGGCTAAGTCCAACTGCGAAAACACTGAGGCGCCAACTAACTGATCGAAGAGATCGTCAATCCTCGGCAGTGGGTGTCTGTTTTTCTTAGTAAGCTTATTAAGTTCTCTATAGTCCACACAAAGTCTAAGGGACCCATCCGCCTTCGTGGCAAATACTACTGGAGCACCCCACTCTGATATACTTCGTCTTATGAACCCCTTCTCAAGCAACTCCCTCACTTGCTTATCGAGTTCCCTCCTTTCACAAGGAGCCATGTGGCGTACTGGCAAAGATACTGGTTTTGCATTATCCACAAGATATATTCGAAAATCTATCTCCCGCTTCAGAGGCAAGCCCTTCACCTCCTCAAACACATCCGAGTATTCTCGGACCACTCTAACAGATCGTAGATTTTCCTCAGGTGCGTCAAGAGATTCTACATAACTTAGCATAACAAAATTTATGGGATTACAAAAGATTTCGAGAGTGTTGCCAAGGCGAGTCACGAGCCTAACTACTCTCTTTTCACAATCAAGAACGGCCCCATTTCTGGATAACCAATCCATTCCTAAAATTAGCCCATAGCCCGTGAAGCCCAAAACATAAGCATCACATCTAAACTCAACGCTAAGTATAGAAATTTTCAAATCCAAACATATCATGGACAAATAAGCTGAGCCCCCAATTGGATTCGAAACAACTAAGGGATCCTCTACTAAACTGGTGTTTAAGTGCAGTGATTCAACTAATGATGTAGAGATAAACGAATGCGATGTGCCCGAATCGAATAAAGTACGGACATGATGATCAAACAGAAAAACTAAGCTTTCAACAGAAATGGTTCTACCTCGTTCTTGCAGCGGTGGGACCGCAAGAGCCTGAACTTGTCCCCTTTCCTGCCCTGGTGCTATAAGAGCCTGCACCTGTCCTCCCGTGGTAGACCCTACCCTCTGCCCCTTCTTTGGGCAGTCCTTCACTAGATGTCCCGCTTCACCACAGTGAAAACAGCCAGTCTTCTTTTTCTTTCTGCAATCCTTGCTGAGATGGCCTGGTGTCCCACAGTTAAAGCATCTTTTCTTTCCTTTGCCATTATTATCTTTACCCCCCTTCTTGTTTTGCTGTTGTGGTTTCTTCTGATCCCCTTTCTTCTCGGGTGCCTTATTAGCATTAGCACCTTTCTCCTCGTGCATGAGTGCCATGTCTACTAGCTTCTCAAAGGTGGCCCCCATAGGGATGTGGGTCATAGCCAACCCTTGCAACGGCTCATTCAAGCCTTTAACGAACCTCAGAGCCTTCTTCTCCGACGTGTTCACTAAGTCCAAGCCAAACCTTGCTAACTGATTAAATTTGTTGACATATTCTTTCACTGATGAGCTTCCTTGCTTTAATGTCAAGAACCTTTCCATATATAGATTCTCTTCTGCCCTTGAGAGAAACTTCGCCTCAAACCTACGCCTGAAATCCGCCCAACAGTCAACAGGACGCTCCCCATTAGTGACCTCCCACCAAAACGAGGCCTCTCCCTTCATTAACCAAGCAGCTAA
This sequence comes from Allium sativum, assembly GCA_030737875.1. Lineage (NCBI taxonomy): Eukaryota > Viridiplantae > Streptophyta > Magnoliopsida > Asparagales > Amaryllidaceae > Allium > Allium sativum. The sequence goes on along the minus strand of CM060920.1, from coordinate 562,675,589 downwards.
TTTGACTTTCCTCCCTTCTTCTACTTCAAAGATTTCTAGCAATTCTTCCACCTCCTTAAGCCAATCTCTAGCTTCCACAAACGTTTCTGACCCTTGAAAATGTTTTCCACCCATAGCCTTAAATTCCTTGCATGTCTTTGCAAAAGTATCAGCGCGAGGAGGGGGAGGAGGAGGAGGAGCGGGTGCAACTGGTGTTGGAGGAACATTGGCTGGACCTGCAGCGGCCCTAGCCTCTAATAACCTCCTATACCATCCTGGTATCGTTACACCCTACGGAAGGTTAAGATCTTCAGCCATGCTGAAACGAAAAAGGAAAGATTCAAAATGGAGAATTCGAAAGATAAAGATATATGGCTATTGGGGATTATGTTTTTCATAAAAACTTTCCTCTTTAAATTACTCATCAAGACATGTTTTTGAAAACACTTCTTCCAAAAATACTTTAGAAAAATAGTTTTTCTAAAAATTTTATCTGTTCTGGTAACCTTAAGCTCTGATACCACGTATAACACCCCATGTCCATTAATGTCACTCACAAAGGGAATGCATTAACTTCCATGGAGGTTTTAAGTGAATATAGAACAGAAAAATTACAACAAGACATATAATAAGTAGTACTTGGAAATCTAAAACTTTATTTCATTGCAGCAGAAATTAAACATGTTTGTTACATCATAAAACCATAAATCAGAGTCAAGTACAATATCCATCTTGATAAAACAAAATACATAATCCCATTACATAAATAGCCATTAAAGAAGATAACAAGCTGGACTTTACTTCAACGGTCCAAGCTTTCCAAAAGAGAGATAAAGCAATCCAATCAAGCTCCACTAGAGCTGGGCCCACTCTGAGGACCTGGAGGGGGAAAAAGATAGAAATAGAGGGGGTCAGACATAAAGTCTGGCGAGTATGATAATTCTAACAACACTATTATCAAATTAACTAGACTAAGGCATAAGCTGGAAAACAAGGAAATGTGTATGAACTATTGGGTATGGAAGAGAAGATAAAGATAACGTTAAAGGCACACCTAATTACTAATGAATACTTACTACACTGCACCACACCAGTCACCCTAAAAGTTGATCCCACTTGCTTCACTTAGAAATTATATAAATAGCTTTGCGTACCCCTCGCTGACTACATAGGTGTCGCCTGCCCCTATCTCCGCTAGGTGTACCCCACTACCCACTTTCGATCGGCTCCCTACTTGTAGATACCCGTGCTGGCCCCACAGTGGGGTGTATCACTCCCCTAAAGTGGCAACCCGATACAACTTGAGGATGCACGGCTTATACCTACACGATGCAACAACGTCTTACCTACCAGCCCGGGTCCACACACGCATATGAAACCCGTTGGACTTGCGTTGCCACCGCTAACCCGTTTGGCCTCTTATAGTCAAGCCCAGTACGCGTGTCCCGTCCTCGACTTGGGTCGAGCCCACAAAGATACGTTTTGGGTTACTGGTTGAAATGGGCCCCCACTATTTACCATAAGCTATCCACCTAAGCTTGTCCCCACTAGTATATCCCACTTAACCCTCTTCTTAGTCATGTTCATTTACATGTGTGTTTGGTTAAGTCTTACTAATCGTATTTCAAATGCCACTAAGGGCACTCACTAGATTCCTCATGCCACCCAAGGCACCTACTTAACCCCCATGTCCCACCTCACATGTTTATCTAGTTAAGTATTTCTTAATTCATTAAGGCCATAACCTTATAAAGACCTCTCACATTAGACTGGCATTTATGGCAGCTGGATTTGCCGGGTGGGTCCGGGCAGTCTTACACCATAAAAGAGTCTAACCTCGTGTCTTTACAACTGTTATGCTTTAATTTGGGCCTAGGACCTCTCACATTGGGCTGACATTTGTGACCACTAGATTTGCCGGGCGGGTCCGGGCAGGTTTACGTCACAAATGAGTCCAACCTCGTGTCCTAAGCATTGATTAACACTTATAATCTTTTACCCCAGTTTTAAATATATCCCTATTCAAATCATTAATTAATTCCAATTTTAATGATGTCCATAATTAACTCAATTATGGCCATCCACTTACGGAATGCAAAATCATATCAATTGCACGCCAATTTCTTAATATTAAATCCTTAATATTACCCCTACCCCACGTTATACGTTCGCTTATTCAACGCAAAATATATGTTAGAATCGAATAGTCTAACTCATAGCACAAAGATAAATTATCACAACATATAGACAAATAAAATAGATCTAATCATAATAGGGGTGAAACTTGCATAAAACTACACATGTCATGGATCTAAAGGTGTCAACTTTTTTGGTTAAATGTCACAACTTACATAATATGATCATAACCCAAGTTCATGTATAAACTTGCATATGTGGTTTATGCAACATAATGATGGTGTGAACTAGCATCTAACACATAGAACTCACATATGTCATAGCATAATTCTAGATCTAAATAGATGTCATAATTCTAGATCTAAATAGATGTCATACAATATGTGAGATTTTTCATACTAATAAATCTAAACTTGCATAGGTACATGTGATTTATCATGTGAATCATCATAGCCCAAATATATATAATCAACATCATGATTCATAAGCTAACTACAACATAATAACATCATGGCTTTGTAACATCGCAACTTAGCATAGAAACTTGCAACATATATAATATCATCATAGCATGATTTACAACATATAGGATATCATCATCACATAACATAGGATTTACGACATACATGATAGCATAAGGTTTACAACAACATATATGACAATTCACATCATTTTCTTATGATCCATATCACATCTTAATCATATTAGTTTGCTAATAATCTTATTAAGATCATCATACTCACAATTAGAAAAGAAAGAGAGTCTTGATTTGCTTTAGAGTTGAGTAGAATTAGAGTTTTGATTAGCTTTCTTCCTTCTTAGTTGGCGGCGGCTACACTGAGTTCCATGGCGATGGCATGACGGCGGCTATTCTATTTTTTTCATGTGAATTTAGAGTGAGAGACTACCTAGGTATATATATAGAGTTTAGGATTTATTTAGACCGTCAGATCAACTCAGAACTAACCTGAACCGTTAAATTAGCCAACTCAGCCCTAAAGACACATCAACAGCTCAAGATTGGGCTCTGCCAAAACCTGGCCGACTGGACCAGGTCGACACCCAAGTCGACTGCGCAGTCGACCTGGTCCTGGGGGTGTCGACTCCCCAGTCGACCTGGGGTGCTGGGCGGGAAATTTCCCGCCTCGCCTGTTAGACTTCGAATTTTAAATTTTGAATTTTCTGAAACTTCCGATGGCCATATCTCCTTCATACGAAGTCCAAATTACGCAAACTCGGACTCTATTTCAACCAGAATTCTGAGACGAACACAATGGCGCAACCCGTTTCCCTTAATTCTCACGTCTGAGATTAGTTATTCTTTAATTTGTGAATATTAATATTAACAGAATTATGGGGTGTTACACGTAGGGTATAACAATATTTGCAAGCTTCGTTTTAACTTTGACCATTCTTTCGGCACATTTAACTTCAGCCTCATATTTCGTTAACCAATCCAGCCCAAGTATGATGTCAAATTCAGGAAAGTCCATAACGATCAATTTAAAAGAAAACCGATAACGAAAAAAAAGGAAATAGGCACTCTACAATGTAAACCTAAAACAAGAGAGCCCCCCGTCGGATTGTGAACTCTAATCGAATCTTTAAGATCCCTCAATTTTAGATTTAGCTTCTAGACTGTATTCCTCAAAATAAAACTTTGTGATGCGCCCGTATCAAACAATACTATAACAGGAGTATTGTTGACAGTAAGGGTGCCTTCCAAAAAATTTGGCCTTTCCTGACTAGCTGAGGGCATTGCAGCTTCTATCATGTTATTGACTTAAGCTTCTTTGGTCGTTTTCGAAAGTCGGCAATCACTCTTTATATGACCTGACTTATGGCAAAGATTGCATTCCCTGGTCTCTTGAGACTTCTTATTGGATTCAGATCCATCCTTTCTTCGTTTCTTTAGAGATCTGCAATTTATCACCAAATGTCCTTTTCTATTGCAGTTAGAGCATGTTGCTGTCGTTAATGGTTCCTTCTTAGATTTAACCCGTTTCTTATCAGCTTTAGGCTTATTACTGACCTCAGGCTGTGTACTTGCCTCAGGGATGTCAGTTTCAAACTTCCTTTTTCTACTAGAACTGCCTTCCTCTTCATCTTCCAAACCATGTTGCTTATCCAGATACTCATAGCGATAAGCCATTTGTATCATCTTAGAAAAAGGAAGATTCACATAAGCAATTACTCTACCTTCATATTTCTTTTGAAGTCCGTTGATAAATCTCAGATTCTTCCTTATAGGATCTCGAATTAGTTCTGGGGAAAAGCGAGAAAGTTCATTGAATTTATTCTGATACTACTGGATGGTCATATCTCCTTGTTTTAGATTGTAAAACTCATCATATAGCCGCTCAGTTGCTTCTAGAGGAATAAATTTTTCTATGAACATTTTTTTTAATCTATCCCAGGTAATATTACCTTCTGGATTTTCTTTAGTAATAGTTTCCCAGCAGATTAAAGCTTCTTCTTTGAGTGCCCAAGATGCTATTAATCTCTTCTGATCATCTCTCAGCTTTAAGCCTTCAAAAATTCTCTCAGCAGAACGCATCCATGCTTGTGTTTCAATAACCGACTCTTTGCCCAAGAATGTTACTCCACCCAGATTTCTATACTTCTTTACTAGAGCTTCTAGATCCGGTTCTGGTTATGGGAGCACGATTGGCTCATTAGATTGACGAACCAAAGAATTACTTCTTCTGTTTCTGCCACTCATTTTCTACTATGTCTGCAAATAGCAGACAAAGAGTTAGGCCAACAGAAAAGATATTGTAAAGCATAGAGACATACATTTAAGTATAAATGCATCTATGGGGGTGTATTTTATTCTGCTGTACTCATTCTAGGACATTAGTGATCCTATCTATAATGAGTTATTCATCTTAGAATACTAATGATTCTATTTCTGATGAGTTCGTTAGTATGTTATATTCCTGAGCCAAGGTTAACCAAAGCTCTGATACCAACTATGATAACCCCAAACTACCGTGTCACGGAAGCAAGGATAATTATTGGAATATAACATATAAACAATAACAGTAGAACAAAATCATAGAATTACACCAGATAAAGTACATCAAATTACACTGGAAATACTATATCATCAGAGTTACACAGCATAATAGGACCATACTTAGAACAGAATACGGTTCTCAGCTTAATATAAAATGTCTGCAGCGGAATTAAACATAATATACTAAATGAAGTCTAAACAACATAATAGAAATGATAGGATCCATCTTTAGCTCCACAGCTATCTAGAATGAGCCTGCTAAAACCTGAATACAAGGCTACCCGTTGGAATAGAGGGCACCCGAGTTTGCAAAGTGAAACAAACTACGAGTCAGTCATGAGACTTGTACGAGAAATCTTACTTAACCTATTTAATAATAAGGCTAATCACAGGACCAAGCCGCTAACGGGGAACGGGTTTACTCCATTGGATTGCCAGTGCATAAATAAAGTAAATCATTTAAAAAATGCAATGCTTTTTAGAAAAGTGAAGCCATTATAAGACTCAAGTCCCGTCACACAATGCAACGCAAACCGGAGGATAGAGTTTTATCTTATAATGGGCAAAATATGCTTGATATGTATAAAATAGATTTGATATTATTATTAGTGCATATATGTTTCAAAAACAATTTCAATCATAACATATCAATCTTAGATGGCATAGCTACCATATACTATGTTTCCATACTAGTTTTACAATCAAAACCTTAGGGTGTTGTATTGGAAGTTGGATTTCCATCATGAACCAAGGCAAGGGATCGTCCTTATCGAATTCGAGATACTCTAGCCCGTGCCTAAGGATCAGTCGCAACTGCACCTAGAAGCGCCAGGGCCAGTCCAAAAATACGTTAGTGGATTAGTAATTCCTGAACAATACGTTTCCCTGCCCTATGGGGCGTAAATCAAGAGCCACTAGGGACTCAAATCCGAGGTACCTCGCTTTCCATCATCCACATAAGTAAAAATGTCTGGGCTCCATACCATGACACCACTTCTAGCAAGAAAGAAACGCATGTTCTCCCTGGGGTCCTTCTCACGTTTCTGGTTCATACCGGAGTGTGAGGCTTGCGAAGTAACGCTATACACAAAGCTATGCTAACTAAAGCCGTGCTTTGATCATCAACCATAAGGCTCTGCTTTTCAACAATAGCCTTAATCATTTGCATCTTGACATGCCATACTAACAATTCACGCCATGCGTCTGATGTCTATCAATATATAACCTCTGAGCTCGTACGTCTCAGAGAAGGGTGTTAAGCAAGAGAATAAATTCCGCCACCAAACAGATATATATTTAATAGAAATCAATCAACACAGAATAAAATCCAATGTCAGACATACATCCATTTACAAGTCCGTTCTGGGTCTGAACGAAACCGGAGACACCTTATTCCTCATTCCATATGTCCAATACGGAAGAGAGTCTCTCGCATATCCGGACAATCAACAAGTACGTCTTGATAACTACCACTTTAACCCTTTCCTTGGAGCTAACCAATCCGGGGCATCAGTAGTCATTCATTCAATGTGAAGATCGTCGGTCTTCAACCACCGTCTTCAATATCTTCGACTTCTAATCGTCGTATAATTATTTGAAATGAGATTTAACTTGGCCTTTTCAAATAATTCTTGAATATATAATTCAAATCATTTCTTTTCATTCCATATCGTTTATAATATTTTATAACGATTTATCGCTATTTTTATTTATATAAAAATAGCCATTTTTAATTAAACGAAGCTTCAGGTCATTACATGACCTTGGAGCTGTTTTTATTTAAATTTGAATTACACATTTCTCAAAATCTAACCGTTGGATCTTAGCAAATTTTATATCATTGGAAAGATCTTTCTAAAGCGAACCTAATGGTTACAGTTTTGGGAAAATCCGACGGTCGGATCTTTCGATATAATCGTTTAAAGTTACGATTCTAAATCGCGAACTACCACGTGCGATTCGTTTTATTTTAATATATATATATATATATATATAAATTAATTCGTTCGACGATTTAAACACCATTTATTATTTAACATATAGTTAGCATTATTTTAATGAATCATACTCACATTAAACATGTAATTTTTATTGTTTCAACATTTTCATCAAACTATGAATATTTTATATGAATTATTCTTACATTAGAAATGTAATTTTTAATGTTTTCAACATTTTCATCAAACTATGAATATTTTAAATGATCATTCATACATAAAAAAATGTACTTTTTAATGTTGAAATATTTTTATTAAACAAGGATCTTTTTAATGATCATCCATACATTAATAAAAAAAATGTACTTTTTATTGCTGAAATATTTTTATCAAACAAGAATCTTTTTAATGATTCATTTTTTAACATTAACAATGAAAATTTTAATGTAAAAACATTTTCAAACAATGAATCCTTTTTAATGATTCATTTTTGCATTAACAATGTAAAATTTAATGTATTTACATTTTCAAACAATGAATCCTTTTTAATGATTACTATTTAAATTAAAAAAATTATTTTTAATGTTACTACATATTTATCATAATTTCTCTCATGCAATAAAAATGTAAATTTTTATTATTAAATTTTCTATTTCAAACAATGTTTATTTTTCATCATTTCTTATATACAATAAAAATATGAATTTTTGTTGTTAAACTTATTTTTCTCTTTCAAAACAATGGTCATTTTTCATATTTCTTATAAACAATAAAAATTTGATTTTTTATTGTTAAACTTTTCTCTTTCAAAACAATGAATATTTTTAGTGAATCATACCTACAATAAAAATGTGATTTTTATTGCTTAACCATTTTAATTCAAACATGAACATTTTCATATTTTATATATACACAATAAAAATGAGATTTTTATTGTTTAACCAATTTATTTTCATAACATGAATATTTTACATATTCTATATAAATAATAAAAATGTGATTTTTTATTGTTTAACAAATTTTATATCTCAAATAATGATCATTTTTTCTATTTTCTATATACACAATAAAAATGCAATTTTTATTGTAAACATATTTTTCTTTTCAACTATGACCATTTTTCTAATATGCAATAAAAATGTGAATTTTTATTTTGTCCAAACAATTTTCATTTCATATATGAATATTTTACAACACATGAAATATTTCAGAAAATTTCGGCATTATAACGGAAGGGTAATTAAAACCGGTGCCGTCTCCAGTACGGCTCCTCTGCTATCCTAGGCCTCGCGGCGATACAAGGGTTTTATTTTCATAATACAGTTTATTTTTCACAACACTGAATTTTCCCCAATCACACCCAATTTTGTTTCAAACACAATCAATCACACACAATAGCAATCAGTTTCACACCACAATAAAAACAAGTCGTCCATGGTCTGCGGACAATGGTGTCGGGAGTTACTAAACTCCGTCTGCAACCTAATATAATTTTATTCAATTATTTTTGGATTCAGAAATCTCACATTGCTTTTTTATTCCTTCTAAAATTGTAGAAAGCTCCAAAAATTCCCCGGTCTCTTCTGGAATATCGTGTACGACGCCACGAGTCCAATGTCTCATGTTTCATCGAATTTCATTATCGTATGAAAAAGATACGATTTTTATAATTAAATTAAAATAAAATTTGCAACGCTTTAAAGTGTTATAACCTTTTTAATTTAAACACAACCATTACCTTCCAGTGTTGTTCAAAACTAGGTCTGAAGTTTTCGAGCTCCACAGTCAACTAGGCAGCGATCGGGTTATACGACATCGAAGAGCGAGGAGGGGCGCTCTGATCGGCGGTGGAGCGGTTCAGTTCGACGACGTGCAGAGGGCTCGGCGGGGGCTCCAAGGGCTCGCCTTTGAGGCGTCGATTCTCCTTGTATGCGCGACAATAGCTCACGAACTTTGTATGAATTTGGAGCTGAGGAGATTTGCTACGAAATTCTCCAAAGAAGCCATTGATTTCATTGAGTAAATTGGAAGAAAAGGAGGAGAGAAGGAACAACTTGTAGCCGCCGTTCAAAATTAGGTTATGGTTTTTTTTTGATGAATTGGTCAACGCTTTTTTTTAATTGGTTTATATATATTAATTATTTAATCCATTTAATTCTATAAAGGCCCGTTTATTTCCACTAACCCCAAATCTAGCCCCGCGAATGTCTCCCCTGGCCAAATAACCCTATTCCAGACACAATGGACTAGGTCTCATCATCCCATTTGATCGTTTCATCCCATTTTTCTTTAAATTAAAATATAAAACATTTAATTATTAAATTTGATCGTACATTTTAATTTATCGGGGCCACATACTGACTCCAAAAATTCCTGAAAAATAAATCTAGTTATGTTTTGATGATACGGTCCTAACAAAATTAATTTTGTCGAATTTGGAGACCGTTTGAAAAATGGTCATTTTCTGGTCGATCCAATTTGACTGAAATTAACAAAACACGTTTTGATTTACCACACTCACTTATTAATTCCAAAAATTATGGAATTTGGGATCTTGTAATAATTTGACATTCTGGATCCAACCAAAGTGGTTTCGTCGATAACGGAGGTCGTTTGCAAAATGGCTATTTATAAGGGCTATATTTATATTAAATTCCATATCGACTATTCTGAATATTTAACTGGCCATAACTTTTTATTCCCGCTATGAATTATTCACATTCTTGGAAAGATATTTTTAAACAGATTTAAATATTTTTGGTTTTACTGAATTCCTATTTATTTTGAATCATGTACATTATGTCAAAGTTCAAATTAAATTTTTCAAACTACCGCGCTATTTCTAACTCCTTTTGTAATTAAAATAAATATATTTGTTCTAATTTCGATTTAAATAAAATTTTAGCTGTTATTATTTAAAATAAATTATTTTAAATATTCTGAATTCATTAAAATAGCGAAAATAAAAATTTTAAATTGGTTTTGATTTTCTGGGTTGTTACACAAGATATATGTTTGTTTTATAAATAAACGAGATTTATACACACACTAACTCAACCCATATTCACACATGAACACATCACCACACAAAAAATACAACACGCACTAAATAATACTCACACATAAACACATACTAAATATATGCACAATATACATACAACGCTCACACATAAAAAAGAAAAAGATAAAAAAGAAACTCACGCATGCAAAAGACATGGAGGGGATTGGGTGGAGCTGTAGTCTAAGGCTTCGGTGGAGGGGTTGGCTGAAGGGCGGAGTTCGGTGAAGGCAGCGACGGGTTCGGCAACGCGAGCGAGTAACCGGAGTCGGCAATAGGGCAGTGGATCTCAGCTTCATGGGCGAGCGGATTCGATTAATGTATGGTCAGAGGGGAGAAGGCTACAGGCGGAGAGGGAGGTGGGTGACTTGGTGAAGGCGCGGTGGGATGGGAGTCTGTTGTCACTTTTATTTTTGTGCAAAGGGGAGGAAAATAACGATGAAAAGTAGGCGGTGAGAAGAAATGGTGAAGCTGCTGTGTAAAGGAACAGAAATGATGAGGAATGGGGAAAAAATAATGGGAAGATTAGGAACGATAGGTAACATAAAAAGGCAGCAGGCAATGTGGTGCCATAAATGGGCAAACTGTGTCCATTTGTTTTTTTTCTTTTTTAAAGAACAACAGTAATATATGAAATGAATAGTGAAGCGGTTAGGCTGGGGAAGAGGAAAGTTGGCATCGAGACAAGGTAAAGTTAAGAGAAATAAAACGCATGGTAAAATGGAAAGTTGATGCTGGGGAAGTGGATCTAGCATTGAAAACGGAAAAGGAAACGAATGATCATGCGAACAAATAAAACAAAGAGTCACCAAATTAAAGGGCAACAAATGATTTCACAAGGATATTAAATATATTTTCACAAAATTTGGGGAAACGAAAGGAAATAAATAAAAGGAGATGAGCGGTTTAAATTTTGAAAATAACGAATGTGTAAGGAAAGGAATAATACTAAGAATGTAACGACCCAAGGGTTTTCGGCCGTGAAAATCGACATAAATACCCTTACCGTACTCATGTCGATCCTCCAAGCACCGAAAACACTAGATAGTCATTAGAAAGAAATTAGAGGGTGGGATAAGAAAGAAAGAAAGTTAGAATAGAAGAAGAAGAGGAATCAACACAGAGTCTCACATCGCAGCGGAACAAAATATAATACAGAAATAAATCTTTATTGAGAGCTTTTGAAAATACTTACAATATCAGAGTACAACTCACATTTGGACATTTTTGATAATCTGTCCTCATATACACAGCGTAATAGTAACCATATCATACGTTTGAACACCTTCGGCTTGTCACTTGACTTCACGGTGCCTGATAACCTGAACCTGTACACCCCGGGCTAACCTGAGCATTTACAAAACACCGGGTCAGTCTGGTGAACCAGAGTGAGAAAAACTGGCACAGCATTAAGGCATAACACAACTTCATTTTAAAGTTAAAATCCTTTCGAAAGAAAAGGATAATCGTAAGACCATATCCACACATAAACACGGACGGTTTTTACCTTACGATAACCCAAAACCGTTTCGAAATCAATATCTTTTCTGATATTATAATAGTGTCTAAATACAAGTAAATATCAAGCTAGTGGAACGCTTGCATCTCACGCTCCACGTATATATATACAAACAAAAACCGCGGGCGCTTATTGGAGATTGGATTCCGACTATGACAAGGTATGGGACCACATGCCGATAGTGTATCTCTAGAGGCGAATACACTAGGTTCAACATGAACGTCTTGCAACCCGACCCTCACATGACCGACCACTCATTTCGCTTGAGTGTATCGAATGTATATCACCAACGGTTGGACTCAAACCACCGTTTCCCGAAAAGGGACAACATCGAAATAGATTCAAGAATGAAATGAATTTTCTCTAGATAGGTGATTATACACCTTAATGGGAGCGACCTATATAGCCATGCTGCCTGACCGATTTTTTTAATCTCCTGGTTGATGAGGCTTGAGGTCAGAACACATCTGGTTATCATCTACTTTGAATGCCACATCGTCAGATCCGCCAAATCACTAATTGACGTCCACAAAAATATTCTGGTCGTTAAGCTAAAGAGGTGCCCCTCTCCGCCACTAATAGAGATACGTTTGTAAAAATCAACGTACGTGACCCTTAAGAAATACTCTGTCAGACATCCGTCCATACAAGTCATCCAGGAACAGGATGAACCGAAGGTACTCTCTTACTGCATCCAATATAGGAATCACCCCATGGATCAGTAGCGATCGTCCTTGCAATCCACAGTTTCAACCACGACAGAACCCCAGTATATCTCCGGGTCGAATCAGAGATTTTAAGTGGTTCTTCCGCTTTATGAAGATCTATGTCCTTCACATGCTCCATCTCGATCGTCGTCTGATATCTTCTATATATTTCATATTTGTTGGTTGGAATGGTTTTCGAATACCCATTCGATGCCGGTCTTTCCATACCAGCAATCGTAAAGGTCAGACTTGATAGTCGGTTATTTAACTATCAAGTAAACATCCATAAAAGCAAAAAAATAGATTCACTGGTCTAGTACTCAGCATCACTTGGTTTTTTTTAAAAAAATTTTATCACCCAATCCCCTTTTAATTATGTTACTAGGAAGAATAAAATCTCATATCATTTCCTTTACTTTGGAAATCTTATCACACATTCTTGACATTACCAACCAGTATCATCTTTGGATAGTCCCGAAGTCGTTCAAGTTGGGGTACCTTGATCAGCAACGTTCCTATCCTCAGGTAAATAAGGGTTGTAATTCAAAAACCCATATTAAACACATTCCACTATTTACAATATCGCTTTACAATACTTCTTATCTTTGGAAATTCCTTTTTAAATATAATTAATATCGCTTGATTTGTTCTTTAAATAATTCCTTACTACGCATCACTTTATTTACTCTCGACTTATCCAAATGACTTCGTTTCACAAACCGAATTACAAATCCCATTTCTAACCTGGTTTACCATGCTAAAAACAAACCCCTATTTCCCAATTTCCTTTTTCTCAGAAAATTCCCTTTTGAATCCATCGATTTAACATAATACCCTTTTTAAATATTTCCAATTTAAACAACGTTTTAATTCACATTCCATTTATAAACCTTTTTTATAAATTCCCGGTTTAATATAAACCCTTTATATCTCCATCTCTCTTTACTTAATGCAAACGTCAGGCTGACGCTTCATTTAAGCTATGTATTCGCTTAAATCTTCTAAATGCTTCACTATGAAACTTGAGTTCAAATAAAACTCATCCCTAGCCTTTTTCCAACACTCGATCATATTTCTTTTCAAACTTGTTTACTTAAATGTACTACATTCAGGAAGAGATTATTTACTTCAACATTAATCATTGATAATTTATTAACTCCTTTATTTGCTGAAATAATAAATTTCCTTTTTAAACTCTTACTAGGATTAACCAATTATTCGCTAAGTTATTTTACTAATTTAAAATCTAACTTAGTTTTAAATGGTCGACTGAGTCAACATAGACATGGTTACTCTTTTAACCAATTCTATTTAATTCCTCTTTTAAATCAATTAAAATAAAATTAATTTAAATAACTTAATTTAATCGTTCACGATTACTCAAATACGTAACTGTTAGGTTATTTTCATTTGCTTATAATTCTTATCAACATAAGAAACTGTTTAATAAAACAAATTCCACAATCACTTATAAACTTTACTAAATAAATAATTAATATTAATTTCCTTTTTAACAACTTTATTTAAAGTAACAGCTTTCAAAACTTATTCCAGTTATATAATATATTTATAACTTCGACTCTATCGACTTACAGTCGATAAAATTCATATTTAAAAATCGATTTATTTCTCGACCAGGTGATGCTAATTACCCAACACATACTATCCATTGGTCCATATCAGAATAAATGTTGAAATACGGTTCAACCATCAACAATAATGATCAATCAAATTTACGACCAATTCAAATAATTCAAACAATTCCAGCACATTTATAAAGGTGATAAATCAAGGGAAATTCTCTTGTTCGGGTCAAATCAAAGCAATTGGTATTTCTTCTGAAATTAAACGACCGTTTAATTTCCTGTAATTAAACCAATACTTATATAACAGACAAATAGTCAACCACTAACAATCAGAACACGAAAAATAAAAACCCCATTTATATACAATATAAATGGAAAGAGCTGAGTGAGTTGAACTCACCTCGATTTGAATCTGTCGATAAATATTTGCTTTTTAGTCAAATTAAACTGACGTTTAATTCGACTAAAAATTCCAGTTACTTCAGATCCAGGCTAGACCCGCTCCATCTCGAAGTACTTGTCTCCACGGTCCCAACGCAACTGACCGTGCGTAAATCTGACATTGTATGATTGAGAAATCGCGTAAATAAATTTATAAAATGAATTAAAATTTTAAAACATGGTTTACTTTAAAATTTAAAGGTTGGGCTTTACCTTTAATTATCGGCCCAAGGAGAACCCGACCCATTTCACCATAAAACCCTTAAACCCGATCCTCCCTTCCATTTGATTCATCCGCCTCCATCATTTTTCCCAAAGGCGAAATAAAAACAAACCCTAATCCCTAATTTAATTTCAGCAACCGAGAGTCATGGCGCCGCAACCTGTTTCCGCCCTTCGATCCATCACCATGGCGTCGCGATTAAGCCCCACCATCGTCATCACGTGTCATCGAGCGAAGGGCTTCAATAGATGAAAGCTAAGTTTTCTATTTTCCTTGATTTTAAATCGCAGTAATATTTGTTTTGATTTTCTGGTTTTTTTGAATGGGATTTTCCTTCTTTGGTTTACTGTGTTCAAATGGGTGATGAACACTACTGCGTGCTAGCGTATTTATACTTGCGGTTTTGATTGTAGATTAGTTCAACGTCCATTAGTATCTTAACTAGGTAATCTAGCTGAAATCCTTAGGCCATTCCCCTTTTGTAAATTTTCGTGTATTGATAGTGATGATACGTGATGGTTAGCAGTGGAAAGAGATATGGTATTGGGTTTTATAGCACTATTGATCCGTTTAAAATGGATTTGATCGATCCTGGATAGATTTCGACTATGAGTTGTGTAAATAAATTTACAGATTCGAAACTGTATTGTCATTCGAGTTGTGTTTTCCAATGTAGGTAAATAGTAATTTTAAAAATGGATTTTTTTTACTGTATTTTCCTTTTTTTCTGTTTTGATTTGTCTTGTTACAGATTGATGTATATGAATATATATACACATATTGTTCTGTTCATTGAATTGTTTTAATCGGCCAAAAATGTACATCTAATTTGCATTGTACATTTCTAGCTGTTTATAGCTGTTCTTAAGATTTTGTGTTTAGATCTTAAAATATATGAAAAACAGTGATCAGATTTTACTGTTCATACATGTGCATTATCTGTTCGATAAAGATTTGATGATCTCATTTTTTCTTCTTTTTTTTCTTTTCTTGCTGCTCATGTTGTACATTACTGTTTCAACCATGCTGAAATCTATATGAATTTTCAAGTCCATTAGATCACATTCTAGATTTTACTCTTGTTGTATATGTTTTCAGTTTTCATGTGGCACCTCCCCTTTAGTTGTTCATCCCTAAATGGTCCTGACGTATGACTATACCTATCTGTTCCCTCTGGCTTGCATTGTACAGACAACATATATATGTGTTTTCTCTTAGCTGTCCATTGTCTTCATTGATGTATGAACGTACATACATACCTATTTTTACCAACTACCCAATGTACTGCTTCCTTAGCTGTTTCTTACACTGTTTTTCCTTAGCAGATTTTCATAGCTGTCCTAGTTATTGTATAGCTGCTCTTATTTATTTCATTTCACTGTTTTTGATTTTATTGATTTATTTCTCCTTTGCTGTCCATTGTTGTTATGAAATTATCCCTTATGTGTTCTTCTTCTTGTTTCGCAGATCTAAATTGATGGGGACGATGGATTCACTGGTTCGGCAAAAACATAAAGAAGTTGATCTACAAGTGCTGATTTTTTTCCTTTTTGTTTTGTATTCGAGCCTTGTATATAGTATCATGTATATATATTTTTTCTCTTTCTTTACTCAAGGAAATTGTATTGCATCAATTAGTTCGTTTGTTCTGTTATGAAAAATACCTATGGATTGTATTAAACTAGTATGGTAGAATCGATACATTTTTTTCCTATTATAAATGGTGTCTTGCATATGGAATTCTCGATGCAATCTTATTAATATTTCTGATTTGATTTGTGTATAGAGATTTCAAGCTGTTTGATTTGTATATAGATTTGGTATATAATATTGTCTTCTTGTGTTGATTCTTTCTAGTTCTTCTTATCCATGTAACCACTTGGTTTTAAGTATGATGCACGTTCGTATTTTATACGTTTTGCCAAACCAAATGGAATACTTTAAAAACGGTCAAATTTAACGATAACAAATTAATATTATCGTATTATTTAAAACAACAAAATTTTCACTTTCTAGTCAGTAGGGAATTCATATCGAGATTTGTCCTGAGAATATAAATGGTATTTATGTTTGTACACAAGATTATAGATTCCTACTTCATATAACCTTGGAAAAATATAAATTAAATTTAAACGGGTAGATTAACTAAAATAAATAAATGAATAAATATCATCGTATTTATTAAACGTTTTCAACCTCAAATGGTAGAATTCAAACTCGACACTAACATTCTGGTTTTAAATAATATATAAATATATTATTATATTCGAACTCTATTTTAATTAAATAAATTCGATTAAATATCCATTATATTTCAAATATAATATATAAACTGATTTAAATATTAGGATTTAAAGGGTCGAAAAGTCTTGGACGTTACATTCTTCCCCCCTTAAAATAATTTCGTCCTCGAAATTGCAAGGTAAGAAGAATGTTTCGAATCATGTTATTTTTAAAATTATTACTCTTGCCTTAAATTCAAAATAATTTCGAACTCTAAAAATTTTCTAAAATTTTGCCAGCACCTCTTCTGCGTGGCTTAATCGGTACGACTACCACTGCCACTCTAGGCCTCAATTTTTTCTGAAAAGAAGATTCAAATTCCAAATGTAAATCCACTTTATTTGAATCCCAATTTATTTATCCAATAAATTTTTAAAAGCCAATTTATTTAAATTCATTCTTTTTGAATTTACTCTTAAATTGGTTTTACTTAACCAGGTTCAGTTTCTCATTCATATTCGATTTAATTGACTAATTGATTTTCTAATGAGTTCAACTTTATTTCATATTTCAATTTGATTTCAAATCAAATCAATCATAACAACAAATCAACCCACATTAGTATAATATAGAAAATAATTTCCTTTTTCTATATAAAATATACGTTGGGTAAAATTATTTCATTAACCCTCTTTATAAACAATATCGTGTCAATTCACTAGTTCAATGCTTCTCAACACTTGAACCAGTCAAATAACACAATACAAACCATTTGTATATAAAATTTTACAAATACGCTCTCGTATATATACACTCAACTCAATCTAGGGTGTTACTAACCCCATCTTTATTGAGTTACGCCACAGAGCCAAGGTTATTACTCAACCAATACCTCTGATACCACTGTAACGACCCAAGGGTTTTCGGCCCTGAAAGTCGACATAAATACCCTTACCGTACTCATGCCGATCCTCCAAGCACCGAAAACACTGGATAGTCATTAGAAAGAAATTAGAGGGTGGGATAAGAAAGAAAGTTAGAATAGAAGAAGAAGAGGAATCAACACAGAGTCTCACATCGCAGCGGAACAAAATATAATACAGAAATAGATCTTTATTGAGAGCTTTTGAAAATACTTACAATATCAGAGTACAACACACATCTGGACAGTTTTGATAATCTGTCCTCATATACACAGCGGAATAGTAATCATATCATACGTCTGAACACCTTCAGCTTGTCACTGGACTTCACGGTGCCTGATAACCTGAACCTGTACACCCCGGGCTAACCCGAGCATTTACAAAACACCGGGTCAGTCTGGTGAACCAGAGTGAGAAAAACTTGCACAGCATTAAGGCATCACACAACTTGATTTAAAAGTTAAAATCCTTTCAAAAGAAAAGGATAATCGTAAGACCAAATCCACACATAAACACGGACGGTTTTTACCTTACGATAACCCAAAACTATTTCGAAATCAATATTTTTTCTGATATTATAATAGTGTCTAAATACAAGTAAATATCAAGTTAGTGGAATGCTTGCATCTCATGCTCCACGTATATATATATATATACAAACAAAAACCGCGGGCGTTTATTGGAGATTGGATTCCAACTATGACAAGGTATGGGACCACCTGCCGATAGTGTATCTCTAGAGGCGAATACACTGGGTTCAACAAGAACGTCTTGCAACCCGGCCCTCACATGACCGACCACTCATTTCGCTTGAGTGTATCGAATGTATATCACCAACGGTTGGACTCATACCACCGTTTCCCAAAAAGGACAACATCGAAATAGATTCAAGAATGAAATGAATTTTCTCTAGATAAGTGATTATACACCCTAATGGGAGTGACCCACATAGCCATGCTGCCTGCCCGATTTTTGTCATCTCCTGGTTGATGAGGCTTGAGGTCAGAACACATCTGGTTATCATCTACTTTGAATGCCACATCGTCAGATCCGCCAAATCACTAATTGACGTCCACGAAAATATTCTGGTCATTAAGCTAAAGAGGTGCCCCTCTCCGCCACTAACAGAGATACGTTTGTAAAAATCAACGTACGTGACCCTAAAGAAATACTCCGTCAGACATCCATCCATAGAAGTCATCCAGGAACAGGATGAACCGAAGGAACTCTCCTACTGCATCCAATATAGGAATCACCCCATGGATCAGTAGCGATCGTCCTTGCAATCCACAATTTCAACCACGACAAAACCCCAGTATATCTCCGGGTCGAATCAGAGATTTTAAGTGGTTCTTCCGCTTTATGAAGATCTATGTCCTTCACATGCTCCATCTCGATCGTCGTCTGATATCTTCTATATATTTCATATTTGTTGGTTGGAATGGTTTTCGAATACCCATTCGATGCCGGTCTTTCCATACCAGCAATCGTAAAGGTCAGACTTGATAGTCGGTTATTTAACTATCAAGTAAACATCCATAAAAGCAAAAAAATAGATTCACTGGTCTAGTACTCAGCATCACTTGGTTTTTTTTAAAATTTTTTTATCACCCAATCCCCTTTTAATTATGTTACTAGGAAGAATAAAATCTCATATCATTTCCTTTACTTTGGAAATCTTATCACACATTCTTGACATTACCAACCAGTATCATCTTTGGATAGTCCCGAAGTCGTTCAAGTTGGGGTATTTTAATTACCTCTCAGACCTTGATCAACAACGTTCCTATCCTCAGGTAAATAAGGGTTGTAATTCAAGAACCCATATTAAACACATTCCACTATTTACAATATCGCTTTACAGTACTTCTTATCTTTGGAAATTCCTTTTTAAATATAATTAATATCGCTTGATTTGTTCTTTAAATAATTCCTTACTACGCATCACTTTATTAACTCTCGACTTATCCAAATGACTTTGTTTCACAAACTGAATTACAAATCCCATTTCTAACCTGGTTTACCATGCTCAAAACAAACCCCTATTTCCCAATTTCCTTTTTCTCAGAAAATTCCCTTTTGAATCCATCGATTTAACATAATACCCTTTTTAAATATTTCCAATTTAAACAATGTTTTAATTCACATTCCATTTATAAACCTTTTTTATAAATTCCCGGTTTAATATAAACCCTTTATATCTCCATCTCTCTTTACTTAATGCAAACGTCAGGCTGACGCTTCATTTAAGCTATGTATTCGCTTAAATCTTCTAAATGCTTCACTATGAAACTTGAGTTCAAATAAAACTCATCCCTAGCCTTTTTCCAACACTCGATCATATTTCTTTTCAAACTTGTTTACTTAAATGTACTACATTCAGGAAGAGATTATTTACTTCAACATTAATCATTGATAATTTATTAACTCCTTTATTTGCTGAAATAATAAATTTCCTTTTTAAACTCTTACTAGGATTAACCAATTATTCGCTAAGTTATTTTACTAATTTAAAATCTAAATTAGTTTTAAATGGTCGACTGAGTCAACATAGACATGGTTACTCTTTTAACCAATTCTATTTAATTCCTCTTTTAAATCAATTAAAATAAAATTAATTTAAATAACTTAATTTAATCGTTCACGATTACTCAAATACGTAACTGTTAGGTTATTTTCATTTGCTTATAATTCTTATCAACATAAGAAACTGTTTAATAAAACAAATTCCACAATCACTTATAAACTTTACTAAATAAATAATTAATATTAATTTCCTTTTTAACAACTTTATTTAAAGTAACAGCTTTCAAAACTTATTCCAGTTATATAATATATTTATAACTTCAACTCTATCGACTTACAGTCGATAAAATTCATATTTAAAAATCGATTTATTTCTCGACCAGGTGATGCTAATTACCCAACACATACCATCCATTGGTCCATATCAGAATAAATGTTGAAATACGGTTCAACCATCAACAATAATGATCAATCAAATTTACGAACAATTCAAATAATTCAAACAATTCCAGCACGTTTATAAAGGTGATAAATCAAGGGAAATTCTCTTGTTCGGGTCAAATCAAAGCGATTGGTATTTCTTCTGAAATTAAACGACCGTTTAATTTCCAGTAATTAAACCAATACTTATATAACAGACAATGTAACGACCGAGAATTCCGCTCGATCCGAATCAGTCGCTAAACCGATCGAGACCGTTCGAAACGCCTGATTGTTTTGAGAACACCACAAATTAGAACGCAGACAGAAGAACATTTCATTGTATATTACGACAATTCCATCAGAATACAAGAATATACAGAGTATAAATAAATATTACACAATGGAAAAATATCAGAGATAACAATACATTACATAGCAGCGGAAAATAATACAAAATACAACTGAAGAAGATACACGTATACAAAGCTTTCCAGATATCGTTCCAGCTGTAAACCAGGTTCCTGTGAATATAAATCTGCAAATCCCAAAACTACTAGCTGCCCATGTCAAAATAAGGGCACCTAGAGTTTAGGTTAAAACAATAAACTCCAGGTCAGTCATGGGACTGGTGTGAGAACTAAAACAATTATTAATCTTTATTTCAAAGTTAGGTAAATCAAGGGACCACGCCGTATAACACGGAACGGGTTTCCTCCCAAGAACACCAGTGCATAAAAAACAGCGCAATGCTAAATAAAGAAAAATGAAGCTATTATAAGACCCAGGTCCCATCACACAATGCAACGCAAGCCGGAGGATAGGGTTTTTACCTTATAATATCCAAGAATGCTTGATACGTTTAAAACAAATTATTTGATACTATAACAAGTGTATAGTGTTTAAAACAACTTCAAATCATAAGTATGAATCATAGATGGCATTAATGCCCCATACCACTATGTCGCCATATATAGGTATACAATCAAAAACCGCACAATCACGTATTTGGAAATTGGATTTCCGTCATGAACCGAGGCAAGCGATCGTCCTCACCGAATTCGAGAAGCTCTAGCCCACCCCTTAGGCAAGTACTCAGTCAAGCCTTTAGATCGTCAGGGCCAGTCCACCGATGTGGATTAAAATTTCTGGACACTACGTTTCCCCGCCCTTCGGGGCGTGAGTAAGCCAACGAATGACTACTCCATCGGTCCCGGATCGACCGATATATCCGAGGCGCCTCCAATTCCAACAACCACATGAGTCAAACTCGTCAGCCAGTTCAAGCACTGACGCCACTCCTAGCTAGAAGAAAACGCATGTCCTCCCTGAGGTCCGTCTCCCGTTTTTGGTTCACCCCGGGGTGTGAGGCTCGCGAATCTACACTACACAAAGCTACGCCACAAAGGTCGTGCTTTGATCATCAACCACAAGACTTTGCTTTTCAACAAAAGCCTTGATCATTTACATCTTAGCATGCCACACAGGAAAACCACTCCATGCTACCGATATCCATCAATCACACAGAATGATATCCTATGTCAGACATACAGTCCATTTACAAGTCCGTTCTGGGTCTGAACGAAACCGGAGGCACCTTGTACCTCGCATATCCATCGATCTCCAAGTACGTCTGGACGATCACCAATTGATTCCCTCCTCTCGGGTGTATGACCCAATCAAGATCATCAGTAATCACCCAAACGACGTGAAGACCTCTGGTCTTCAACCACCGTCTTCATCTTCGACACCACGTCGAATCAGTTATTCAGAATGGGATAAACCCGGTCTTTCTGAATAACTCGTGTATATAATAAATACGTGTTACACAAACACAACATACACCTCATTCCATTTTAGAATATTGTTTTATTCAAATATTCTTATACTTTGGGAAAGGTTCCCATTAATTTTATCAAAGATAAATTCTTTAAATTTATTCTTTAATCTTCTTTGAATATCAATTCAAACTAGTCGGGATTAGCGAACCACGCCGAAGTAATCATTTATTTTATTTCCCAATCCCCACCTATTCATCCCATGAAGTAAAACTGGTAATACTTCATATCTAACACCACGGTGTTATCGGTAAATTCAATTACCATTTCACGTTCAAATCTAATTAAAGATTTAACTATCGCCGGGAGTAAAACTGGCGATACTCCATTCTCGATCTTTTTAATCTAATTAAAGATTAATTAAAACTCCACTTAGTTTTAATCTTTAACTGGGTTAAAGAATCAGTGTCATTTAAAACACGGTTCACGATAAACCCAAAATCACATTCCACTAATTATTGGGTTAAAGAACAAGTGTTATTTAAAACACTGTTCACGATAAACCCAAAATCAATACCAATTCAATTCCAATTAAATATTATTTAATTGGTACACTTCATTAAATCTAAATAAAAAGATTTAATCTTTTTCTCAACTGGGTTTAAGGACAGTGTTAATGAAAACACCATTCACGACAAACCCAAATCACATTTGATATTAAATACAAGGCTCTGAATAGAAAATATACCGGCTTATATTCAATATCAAATTCTACGACCAACAAATATCGTATTGGAAATAACGATATTAATATATCTTTCAAATTCCCATAACAATATCTGTATCATCACGAAATCCAACATCAAAATATTCCGAAGACAAATTCGATTCAAATCCATTCCAATTCAATTATTGGAACTCCTGGTTACTTTTAAAACCATTTCAAATTCAATCTATTTATTAAAAGTAAATAGAATTATAATTCTAGTTCGAAACTAGTTCATTTCGATAAAAATCTATTTTTAACTTTTCAAATATGGAGTTTTTCATCCCAATTCTTCACAAATCATTTCTTATGATTTTACACAAATTATTGATATTTTTAATAATTTTATCAAGGCCCGTACAGTCGATTTCCATCAACGACCATCGAACTGCACTTACAGCGACCTTTTTCAAATTTGATTTGGACATAATTCCAAATCCAACCATTAGATTTCTAATTTCTTATATTCGTTAGAAAGCTCTTTTCGATACGAACCCAACGGTTCCGGTTTTAGGAGAATCCGACGGTCGGATCTCTCGCAATATCCATTCGAAGTCAATGGTCGAAATTCGCGAACGGCCGCGGCGCGTTCTATTCAGGCCATTATGTATATAATTATATATATATCGTCGATTTCCTTTCAAAACGTATTTTAGAAACTGTTTTAAATTCGTTTTCGAAACGATTTCAACTTCATAATCAACTTCTAATCAAAATTGAATATTCCAATATAAATTCATTTTAATTACCTTTCAAATTGATTTCAATTCAATTTCAATTCGAATTCAATTCTATTCAATTTCAATTCGAATTTAATTCTATTCAATTTCAATTCGAATTCAATTCTATTCAATTCAAATCGAATTCGAATTTCAAATCATTTCAGTTTATTTCGAATTTCAAATCAATTCAATTTAATTCGAATTTCAATTCTATTCAATATAATTCGCATTTCGATTATATTCAATATAATTCAAATTTCGAAAACACTTTCAATATACATTGAAAATTGAATAAAATCGATATAAATATCGTTCACGTCAAAAATGGCGTCAATCTAATCAACACGGCTTCATATATTTCTATTTTCAAATATTCTATTTCAAATATTTCTTTTTCAAATATTTCTATTTCAAAACTGGAATGAGGCCTAATCAATTACCATATAATGTTAATTATATGGATTTTCTACAACACATGTACAAAATAACAGCGATAAATAATCAACCATCATCCAGAGTGCGTTCTACACTGTATAAGCATCAAATATAAATATTTAACGCTTATAACAGCCTGTCAATCAATCGATCGACATACAACTAATTATTGGGATTAGTGTATGTCATCTATCATCCCAATACCCGTGTGGGGTTTCAATCAATCAAACACATATTTTATTTGTGCAGTTGGGCGATGTGTAAAATTTATTGTCCCAATCAATATCTGTCAAATGTGTGTATATAAACAAATCGTCCGATTTGTTTATAAATATTTATTTTAAATACACGTTAAAAATTCTATTTTTAACTATAAGATATTTTCCACTATAAAATATTTTATTTTGTTTCACATCACATCACACAATCAACTACACACCAAAATCAAACAAACAAGCATACAAGCCGTCCATTGTCTGTGGACGATGGGTGTCGGGTGCTACTAAACACCGTCTGCATCCTAGTATATAATTTAAACTAGAAAAGAAAATTTAAAGTGAGAAATTCTCACAGAG
Source organism: Allium sativum (assembly GCA_030737875.1). Lineage (NCBI taxonomy): Eukaryota > Viridiplantae > Streptophyta > Magnoliopsida > Asparagales > Amaryllidaceae > Allium > Allium sativum. The sequence continues at coordinate 562,650,616 of CM060920.1, read as the reverse complement.
GGTTCCACTCCGCCGTGCTTTGCTTTTGAACTGCTGAACCGTCTGGATTCCTTTGAAATTCCTATGCAGTCCTTTTCACGTTGTTCAAATAAAAGTTATATTTTTACTGCTTCATTCAATAAATAAAAATCGTATTTTTATTTCTACTTCGTATATTTTTACAACGCTTATTTCTATATAAAAATTATATTTTTTATATTTCTATTTCTTATATAAAGATCGAATTTTTATTTCATCGCTATAAAAATTACATTTTTATTTCAACATATATATAAGAAAGATCAGATTTTTATTTCGCTACATAAATAAAAATCAAATTTTTACTATTTATATAATACAAAAATCGTATTTCTATAATCTCTACTATATAAAGATAATATTTTTATATTCTCCATTATATAAAAATCATATTTTTATTACTTCTACTTTATAAAAAATATATTTTTAACCTTTCTATTTTATAAATATTATATTTTTATTATCGCCACTATATAAAAATCGTATTTTTAATATGCCACTTAGTATAAAAATTATATTTTTAGGTTCTTATATCTATGTATATTCATAAAAACTAGATTTATCTATAAATTAAACTAAATATATATAAATATAAATCTCGTTTTCTCCGCTAGCATATATATGATTACCACACTTTTATATTAACACTATACATGTAAAAATTATATTTTTAAAATGTGATTCTATAAATAAAAATTATATTTTCAATCCGCTAAAATTCATACCTTCTTCTAAATAGAATGATATTTTTATTCTAAGCAAAAATCATATTTTTAGTCGAAGTAAAAATCCTATCTTTACCGAAGTAAAAATCACAACTTTAGTACTTTAAAAATCATAACTTTATATTTAAAATCAAAACTTCATATAAGTAAAAATCATTATTTTTACTTTGCTATTTCACATATAAAAATTATATTTTTATCCTAAAATCACATATATAAAAACCATATGAACGAAGACCATAATGTTATAGCCAAAAAAAAAAAAACACATTCGAAGAGAATAAAATAGAAGACTCACATCGAAGGGGGGGGGGTAAGAGGTTTGCTGTTGAAACCGGAGAGAAGAGGGGTGATTTTTCTTCACGTTGAAGGGGAGAGAGGGGACAGGGAGGTGGAGGATCGCGCTGACAGGGCGGGGGTGCTTCAGATGATCGGCGCTTGGCGGTTTGGTGGTGGGTCGGGTCTCGCGTCGAGGGGGGGTGTTTGGAGGTAGGGTTTGCGACAGGAGGGGTTTTAGGTAGAGGAAGGACGAGGCTGGAGGGAGAAGAGAGAGAGGGTGGCAGTAGGATGTCGGTGGAAGGGTGAGGCGCTGCCTGGGCGGTGGCGCACGGTGGAGGGGGCGTCGGGAATCGAGGGTTACGGGCTGGAGGGTCTTCGCAATGATTTTTTCTTCTGTTTGAACGATAAGGGAAAGTGGGGGGGGGTTGACTTGGCAAGAGGTAAAGGAGGGGGGTGTTTATAATTTTATAATTTTACTTTTTTATTAAATTCTAAAAGGTAATTTTTTAATTCGAACACGAAATCAAACCCAACGACTGTCGTCCCTAGCGTAATACCCCCATTCCGAACACAACGGGATATGTCACATAGTCCAATTCGACCGTTTCAATCAGTTTTCGTCAAAATCCAAATATAACTATATATATTGAATTTGAACGCACATTTCAATTTACTGGGGCCACATACTAACAAGAAAAATTCTCAAAAAATATTTTCTAACTTCATATTGACGATATGGTCCTAACAAAACTAGTTTCGCCGAATTCTGAGGCAGTTTGAAAAATGGCCATTTTCCAGTCGATTAAAATCAACTAAAACTGGTCAAACGCGTTTACCTTTGCCACGCTCACATATTGATTCGAAAAATTATGAAATTTGGAATCTAGCAATAATTTGACATCGCGGATCTAATAAAAGTGGTTTCGTCGAAATCCAAGGTCGTTTGCAAAATGACCATTTTCAAGGGCCAAAATTCCATAGCGACTATTCTGAAATTTCAACTGGACGTAACTTTTGATTCCTGCTATGGAATTTTGATTTCTCGGATTCGTTGGAAAGATATTCTCAATTTGATTCAAATATTTTTGGTTTCACTAAAATCCGGTTTATTTTGAATCCTGTACATTCATTTGAAATTTGAAATCGAATTATCGAACTACCGGGCCATTTTCAATTCCTTTTATATATATAAATAAATATTTATATTCTAACGACGATCTATATAAAATATACGTTCGAATTCTATTCAAAATAAATTTCACGTCGTTATTATTTAAAATAATTCATTTTAAATAATCAAAATTCGCTAAAATTGCCAAAATAAAAATTTTAAATTGGCTCCGATTTCCGGGTTATTACAATCTCCCCCACTTAAAACTTTTCGTCCCCGAAAAGGAACGAAGCCGAAAGTTGTTTAACAATTCAACTCAACTTCCTGTATTTTCACTACGGCTTAAGTTTTTCAACTTTTCAGTTTCTAAAAACTTTTCAAATTTTTCAAAAATTTGGCTAAAACCCTAAATTTTCCAAAAATTTCGCCATAACCTCCCCTACACCGGGGACTTCGGGATATTTCATATAGCCTCCCATGGCCTTCTTAAATCCAAAAGAAAAAGAAAAAGCCAAGCGGCCCATAAAATCACCCAAAACTCAAGAAATACAATAAACATGTACCTATTTGTCGGGCAAACAATTTTATTCCTCTTCTCTAGCCTCCTTGCTATGACCTGTTCCATGTAAGTACATGTATATGCAAGCAAATGCGATAAATTTTCAATACAATTCAACATTTGGTTCAGTTAGGCATAATGGTTCAAAATTTTAATTAATCAAAACAATAATCAAACAACACATTCAGCAATCAATTAGTTGATTAACGTTTCAAATCCATAATTTTGATATATAGTCAAAAAATCAGATTTTTGATGCCAAATCACAACAATAAGCCCTATCTAATTTTGGTTCTCACACCAGTCTAATGGAAATATATAGACATCTCACTTTCGATACTCGAAAAATAAATACTGATAACGCTGCAGCATTATCAGAATCATCCCCGGGCGACTAGAGTGTGATTCTATATCTACCCAATATATTAAAACTTCAAATACACGCGGATCAGATGTATACGCAAAATCTTTATATACTGGATAGTCCAAATTCAATATAAATAAATAATCAAATACGAATAATTGATTTAAATTTTCAAAACAAAAATTGTTTTCATTTTTATTTTAAAAATTTACTCTTCACACTCGTTCTAGGAAACTACTGATCCCATCTCTAACGAGTCATTCTATTGGATATTACTAATCCAATATCTGATGAGTTCTTTCGTATAGTTCTAATGTGTCTTGTTCTCTGAGCTTTGTAAACCAAAGCTCTGATACCACGCTGTAACGACCGAGAATTCCGCTCGATCCGAATCAGTCACTAAACCGATCGAGACCGTTCGAAATGCCTGATTGTTTTGAGAACACGACAAATTAGAACATAGATGGAAGAACATTTCATTGTATATTACAACAATTCCATCAGAATACAAGAATATACAGAGTATAAATAAATATTACACAATGGTAAAATATAAGAGATTACAATACATTACATAGCAGCGGAAAATAATACAAAATACAACTGAAGAAGATACACGGATACAAAGCTTTCCGGATATCGTTCCAGCTGTAAACCAGGTTCCTGTGAATATAAATCTGCAAAACCCAAAACTACTAGCTGCCCGTGTCAAAATAAGGGCACCCAGAGTTTAGGTTAAAACAATAAACTCCAGGTCAGTCATGGGACTGGTGTGAGAACTAAAACAGTTATTAATCTTTATTTTAAAGTTAGGTAAATCAAGGGACCACGCCGTATAACACGGAACGGGTTTCCTCCCAAGAACACTAGTGCATAAAACAACAGCGCAATGCTAAAAAAAGAAAAATGAAGCTATTATAAGACCTAAGTCCCATCACACAATGCAACGCAAGCCGGAGGATAGGGTTTTTACCTTATAATAGCCAAGAATGCTTGATATGTTTAAAACAAATTAGTTGATACTATAACAAGTGTATAGTGTATAAAACAACTTCAAATCGTAAGTATCAATCATAGACGGCATTAATGCCCCATACCACTATGTCGCCATATATAGGTATACAATCAAAAACCGCACCATCATGTATTTGGAAATTGGATTTCCGTCATGAACCGAGGCAAGGGATCGTCCTCACCGAATTCGAGATGCTCTAGCCCGCCCCTTAGGCAAGTACTCAGTCAAGCCTTTAGATCGTCAGGGCCGGTCCACCGATGTGGATTAAAATTCCTGGACACTGCGTTTCCCCGCCCTTTGGGGCGTGAGTAAGCCAACGAATGACTACTCCATCGGTCCCGGATCGACTGATATATCCGAGGTGCCTCCAATTCCAACAACCACATGAGCCAAACTCGTCAGCCAGTTCAAGCACTGACGCCACTCCTAGCTAGAAGAAAACACATGTCCTCCCTGAGGTCCGTCTCCCGTTTTTGGTTCACCCCGGGGTGTGAGGCTCGCGAATCTACGCTACACAAAGCTACGCCACAAAGGTCGTGCTTTGATCATCAACCACAAGACTTTGCTTTTCAACAAAAGCCTTGATCATTTGCATCTTAGCATGCCACAAAGGCAAACCACTCCATGCAACCGATATCCATCAATCACACAGAATGATATCCTATGTCCGACACACAGTCCATTTATAAGTCCGTTCTGGGTCTGAACGAAACCGGAGGCACCTTGTACCTCGCATATCCATCGATCTCCAAGTACGTCTGGACGATCACCAACTGATTCCCTCCTCTCGGGTGTACGACCCAATCAAGATCATCAGTAATCACTCAAACGACGTGAAGACCTCCGGTCTTCAACCACCGTCTTCATCTTCGACACCACGTCGAATCAGTTATTCAGAATGGGATAAACCCGATCTTTCTGAATAACTCGCGTATATAATAAAAACGTGTTACACAAACACAACATACACCTCATTCCATTTTAGAATATTCTTTTATTCAAATATTCTTATACTTTGGGAAAAGTTCCCATTAATTTTATCAAAGATAAATTCTTTAAATTTATTCTTTAATCTTCTTTGAATATCAATTCAAACTAGTCGGGATTAGCGAACCACACTGAAGTAATCATTTATTTTATTTCCCAATCCCCACCTATTCATCCCATGAAGTAAAACTGGTAATACTTCATATCTAACACCACGGTGTTATCGGTAAATTTAATTACCATTTCACGTTCAAATCTAATTAAAGATTTAACTATCGCCTAGAGTAAAACTGGCAATACTCCATTCTCGATCTTTTTAATCTAATTAAAGATTCATTAAAACTCCACTTAGTTTTAATCTTTAACTGGGTTAAAGAATCAGTGTCATTTAAAACACGGTTCACGATAAACCCAAAATCACATTCCACTAATTATCGCGTTAAAGAACAAGTGTTATTTAAAACACTGTTCACAATAAACCCAAAAATCAATACCAATTCAATTCCAATTAAATATTATTTAATTAGTACACTTCATTAAATCTAAATAAAAAGATTTAATCTTTTTCTCAACTGGGTTTAAGGACATTGTTAATGAAGACACCATTCACGACAAACCCAAATCACATTTGATATTAAATACAAGGCTCTGAATAGAAAATATCTTATATTCAATATCAAATTCTACGACCAACAAATATCGTATTGGAAATAACGATATTAATATATCTTTCAAATTCCCATAACAATATCTGTATCATCACGAAATCCAACATCAAAATATTCCGATGGCAATTTCGATTCAAATCCATTCCAATTCAATTATTGGAACTCCTGGTTACTTTTAAAACCATTTCAAATTCAATCAATTTATTAAAAGTAAATAGAATTATAATTCTATTTCGAAACTATTTCATTTCAATAAAAATCTATTTTTATCTTTTCAAATATGGAGTTTTTCATCCCAATTCTTCACAAATCATTTCTTATGATTTTACAAAAATTATTGATATTTTTAATAATTTTATCAAGGCCCGTACAGTCGATTTCCATCAACGGCCATCGAACTGCACTTACAACGACCTTTTTCAAATTTGATTTGGACATAATTCTAAATCCAAATGTTAGATTTCTATTTTCTTATATTCGTTAGAAAGCTCTTTTCGATACGAACCCAACGGTTCCGGTTTTAGGAGAATCCGACGGTTGGATCTCCCGCAATGTCCATTCGAAGTCAATGATCGAAATCCGCGAACGGCCGCGGCGCGTTCTTTTCAGGCCATTATATATATAATATATATTATATATATATCGTCGATTTCCTTTCAAAACGTATTTTAGAAACCGTTTTAAATTCGTTTTCGAAACGATTTCAACTTCATAATCAACTTCTAATCAAAATTGAATATTCCAATATAAATTCGTTTTAATTTCCTTTCAAATTGATTTCAATTCAATTTCAATTCAAATTCAATTCTATTCAATTTTAATTCGAATTCAATTCTATTCAATTTTAATTCGAATTTAATTCTATTCAATTTCAATTCGAATTCAATTCTATTCAATTTCAATTCGAATTCGAATTTCAAATCATTTCAGTTTATTTCGAATTTCAAATCAATTCAATTTAATTCGAATTTCAATTCTATTCAATATAATTCGGATTTCGATTATTTTCAATATAATTCAAATTTCGAAAACACTTTCAATATTCATTGAAAATTGAATAAAATCGATATAAATATCGTTCACGTCAAAAATGGCGTCAATCTAATCAACACGGCTTCATATATTTCTATTTTCAAATATTCTATTTCAAATATTTCTTTTTCAAATATTTCTATTTCAAAACTGGAATGAGTCCCAATCAATTACCATATAATGTTAATTATATGGATTTTCTACAACATATGTACAAAATAACAACGATAAATAATCAACCATCATCCAGAGTGTGTTCTACACTGTATAAGCATCAAATATAAATATTTAACGCTTATAACAGCCTGTCAATCAATCCATCGACATACAACTAATTATTGGGATTAGTGTATGTCATCTATCATCCCAATACCCGTGTGGGGTTTCAATCAATCAAACACAGATTTTATTTGTGCAGTTGGGCGATGTGTAAAATTTATCGTCCCAATCAATATCAGTCAAATGTGTGTATATAAACAAATCGTCCGATTTGTTTATAAATATTTATTTTAAATACACGTTAAAAATTCTATTTTTAACCACAAGATATTTTCCACTATAAAATATTTTATTTCATTTCACATCACATCACACAATCAACTACACATCAAAATCAAACAAACAAGCCGTCCATGGTCTGTGGACGACGGGTGTCGGGTGCTACTAAACACCGTCTGCATCCTAGTATATAATTTAAACTAGAAAAGAAAATTTAAAGTGAGAAATTCTCATAGAGGGTTCCACTCCGCCGTGCTTTGCTTTTGAACTGCTGAACCGTCTGGATTCCTTTGAAATTCCTATGCAGTCCTTTTCACGCTGTTCAAATAAAAATTATATTTTTACTGCTTCATTCAATAAATAAAAATCGTATTTTTATTTCTACTTCGTATATTTTTACAACGCTTATTTCTATATAAAAATTATATTTTTATATTTCTATTTCTTATATAAAGATCGAATTTTTATTTCATCGCTATAAAAATCACATTTTTATTTCAACATATATATAAGAAAGATCAGATTTTTATTTCGCTACATAAATAAAAATCAAATTTTTACTATTTATATAATACAAAAATCGTATTTCTATAATCTCTACTACATAAAGATAATATTTTTATATTCTCCATTATATAAAAATCATATTTTTATTACTTCTACTTTATAAAAAATATATTTTTAACCTTTCTATATTATAAATATTATATTTTTATTATCACCACTATATAAAAATCATATTTTTAATATGCCACTTAGTATAAAAATTATATTTTTAGGTTCTTATATCTATGTATATTCATAAAAACTAGATTTATCTATAAATTAAACTAAATATATATAAATATAAATCTCGTTTTCTCCGCTAGCATATATATGATTACCACACTTTTATATTAACACTATACATGTAAAAATTATATTTTTAAAATGTGATTCTATAAATAAAAATTATATTTTCAATCCGCTAAAATTCATACCTTCTTCTAAATAGAATGATATTTTTATTCTAAGCAAAAATCATATTTTTAGTCGAAGTAAAAATCCTATCTTTACCGAAGTAAAAATCACAACTTTAGTACTTTAAAAATCATAACTTTATATTTAAAATCAAAACTTCATATAAGTAAAAATCATTATTTTTACTTTGCTATTTCACATATAAAAATTATATTTTTATCCTAAAATCACATATATAAAAACCATATGAACGAAGACCATAATGTTATAGCCAAAAAAAAAACACATTCGAAGAGAATAAAATAGAAGACTCACATCGAAGGGGGGGGGAGAGGTTTGCAATTGAAACCGGAGAGAGGAGGGGTGATTTTTCTCCACGTTGAAGGGGAGAGAGGGGACGGGGAGCTGGAGGATCGCGCTGACAGGGCGGGGGTGTTTCAGTTGATCGGCGCTTGGCGGTTTGGTGGCGGGTTGGGTCTCGCGTCGGGGGGGGGGGGGGGGTGTTTGGAGGTAGGGTTTACGATAGGAGGGGTTTCAGGAAGAGGAAGGACGAGGCTGGAGGGAGAAGAGAGAGAGAGGGTGGCAGGCGGAAGTCGGCGGAAGGGTGAGGCGCTGCCTGGGCGGTGGCGCACGGTGGAGGGGGCGTCGGGAATCGAGGGTTACGGGCTGGAGGGTCTTCATGATGATTTTTTTTTCTTCTGTTTGAATGATAAGGGAAAGAGGGGGCGTTGACTTGGCAAGAGGTAAAGGAGGGGGGTGTTTATAATTTTATTTTTTTATTAAATTCTAAAAGGTAACTTTTTAATTCGAACATGAAATCAAACCCAACGACTGTCGTCCCTAGCGTAATACCCCCATTCCGAACACAACGGGATATGTCATGTAGTCCAATTCGACCGTTTCAATCGGTTTTCGTCAAAATCCAAATATAACTCTATATATTGAATTTGAACGCACATTTCAATTTACTGGGGCCACATACTAACAAGAAAAATTCCCGAAAAATATTTTCTAACTTCGTATTGACGATACGGTCCTAACAAAACTAGTTTCGCCGAATTCTGAGACCGTTTGAAAAATGGCCATTTTCCAGTCGATTAAAATCAACTAAAACTGGTCAAACGCGTTTTCCTTTGCCACGCTCACATATTGATTCAAAAAATTATGAAATTTGGAATCTAGCAATAATTTGACATCGCGGATCCAACAAAATTGGTTTCATCAAAATCCGAGGTCATTTGCAAAATGGCCATTTTCAAGGGCCGAAATTCCATAGCGACTATTCTGAAATTTCAACTGGACGTAACTTTTGATTCCTGCTATGGAATTTTGATTTCCCAGATTCGTTGGAAAGATATTCTCAATTATATTCAAATATTTTTGATTTTACTAAAATCCGGTTTATTTTGAATCCTGTACATTCATTTGAAATTTGAAATCGAATTATCAAACTACCGCGCCATTTTCAATTCCTTATATATATATATATAAATAAATATTTATATTCTAACGACGATCTATATAAAATATACGTTCGAATCTATTCAAAATAAATTTCTCGTCGTTGTTATTTAAAATAATTCATTTTAAATAATCAAAATTCGCTAAAATTGCCAAAATAAAATTTTTAAATTGGCTCGGATTTCCGGGTTATTACAGACAAATAGTCAACCACTAACAATCATAACACGAAAAATAAAAACCCCATTTATATACAATATAAATGGAAAGAGCTGAGTGAGTTGAACTCACCTCGATTTGAATCTGTCGATAAATATCTGCTTTTTAGTCAAATTAAACTGACGTTTAATTCGAATAAAAATTCCAGTTACATCAAATCCGGGCTAGACCCACTCCATCTCGAAGTACTCGTCTCCACGGTCCCAACGCAACTGACCGTGCGTAAATCTGACATCGTATGAGTGAGAAATCGCGTAAATAAAAATGAATTAAAATTTTAAAACTTGTTTTACTTTAAAATTTAAAGGTTGGGCTTTACCTTTAATTATCGGCCCAAGGAGAACGCGACCCATTTCACCATAAAACCCTTAAACCCGATCCTCCCTTCGATTTGATTCAGCCGCCTCCATCATTTTTCCCAAAGCCGAAATAAAAACAAACCCTAATCCCTAATTTAATTTCAGCAACCGAGAGTCATGGCGTCGCAACCTGTTTCCGCCCTTCGATCCATCACCATGGCGTCGCGATTAAGCCCCCCTATCGTCATTACGTGTCATCGAGCGAAGGGCTTCAACAGATGAAAGCTAAGTTTTCTTTTTTCCTTGATTTTAAATCGCAGTAATATTTGTTTTGATTTTCTGGTTTTTCGAATGGGATTTTCCTTCTTTGGTTTACTGTGTTCGAATGGGTGATGAACACTACTGCGTGCTAGCGTATTTATACTTGCTGTTTTGATTGTAGATTAGTTCAACGTCCATCAGTAGCTTAACTAGGTAATCTAGCTGAAATCCTTAGGCCATTCCCCTTTTGTAAATTTTCGTGTATTGATAGTGATGATACGTGATGGTTAGCAGTGGAAAGAGATTTGGTATTGGGTTTTATAGCACTATTGATCCGTTTAAAATGGATTTGATCGATCCTGGATAGATTTCGACTATGAGTTGTGTAAATAAATTTACAGATTCGAAACTGTATTGTCGATTCGAGTTGGGTTTTCCAATGTAGGTAAACAGTAATTTTAAAAATGGAAATTTTTACTGTATTTTCCTTTTTTTTTTCTGTTTTGATTTGTCTTGTTACAGATTGATGTATATGAATATATATACACATATTCTTCTGTTCATTGAATTGTTTTAATCGGCCAAAAATGTACTTCTAATTTGCATTGTACATTTCTAGCTGTTCTTAAGATTTTGTGTTTAGATCTTAAAATATATGAAAAACAGTGATCAGATTTTACTGTTCATACATGTGCATTATCTGTTCGATAAAGATTTGATGATCTCATTTTTTCTTCTTTTTTTTCTTTTCTTGCTGTTCATGTTGTACATTACTGTTTCAACCATGCTGAAATCTATATGAATTTTCAAGTCCATTAGATCACATTCTAGATTTAATTCTTGTTGTATATGTTTTCAGCTTTCATGTGGCACCTCCCCTTTAGCTGTTCATCCCTAAATGGTCCTGACGTATGACTTAACCTATCTGTATCCTCTGGCTTGCATTGTACAGACAACATATATATGTGTTTTCTCTTAGCTGTCCATTGTCTTCATTGATGTATGAACGTACATACATACCTATTTTTACCAGCTACCCATTGTACTGCTTCCTTAGCTGTTTCTTACACTGTTTTTCCTTAGCAGATTTTCATAGCTGTCCTAGTTATTGTATAACTGCTCTTATTTATTTCATTTCACTGTTTTTGATTTTATTGATTTATTTCTCCTTTGATGTCCATTGTTGTTATGAAATTATCCCTTATGGGTTCTTCTTCTTGTTTCGCAGATCTAAATTGATGGGGACGATGGATTCACTGGTTCGGCAAAAACATAAAGAATTTGATCTACAAGTGCAGATTTTTTCCCTTTTTGTTTTGTATTCGAGCCTTGTATATAGTATCATGTATATATATTTTTTCTCTTTCTTTACTCAAGGAAATTGTATTGCATCAATTAGTTCGTTTGTTCTGTTATGAAAAATACCTATGGATTGTATTAAACTAGTATGGTAGAATCGATACATTTTTTCCTATTATAAATGATGTCTTGCATATGGAATTCTCGATGCAATCTTATTAATATTTCTGATTTAATTTGTGTATAGAGATTTCAAACTGTTTGATTTGTATATAGATTTGGTATATAATATTGTCTTCTTGTGTTGATTCTTTCTAGTTCTTCTTATCCATGTAACCACTTGGTTTTAAGTATGATGCACGTTCGGATTTTATACGTTTTTCCAAACCAAACAGAATACTTTAAAAACGGTCAAATTTAACGATAACAAATTAATATTATCGTATTATTTAAAACAACAAAGTTTTCACTTTCTAGTCAGTAGGGAATTCTTATCGAGATTTGTCCTGAGAATATAAATGGTATTTATGTTTGTACACAAGATTATAGATTCCTACTTCATATAACCTTGGAAAAATATAAATTAAATTTAAATGGGTAGATTAACTAAAATAAATAAATTAATAAAAATCATCGTATTTATTAAACGTTTTCAACCTCAAATGGTAGAATTCAAACTCGACACTAACAATCTGGTTTTAAATAATATATAAATATATTATTATATTCGAACTCTATTTTAATTAAATAAATTCAATTAAATATCCATTATATTTCAAATATAATATGTAAAATGATTTAAATATTCGGATTTAAAGGGTCGAAAAGTCTGGGACGTTACAAAGAAATTGACATTGAACTTTAAAGAGGTAAACAGTGTTTGCAAATATAAGGAATAATATAAAATTTTAATTCAAATAAACCAACGGTTTTGGCAACAAATAAAAGAGGAGCATATGTTTTAGGCAATGAAATAAATAAAATATGAATAAAACCGAAAACAAAAGTGAACTATCTATTTTTGGGAATATATATATATATATATATTAATGAACAATAAATCAAATAATAAATGATATCAAATGAGATTTGACTTTGATATGGGAACGATGAATGGATAAATTTCCAATATGCTTTCTATTATTAAATTTTATTCATATCAAAATCAAATTCATTTGTTTAATAAAATCAAAAATAAATCTAGTTTTGAATCAAAATTAAATATTATTTCATTAAAATCCAAACAAATAAAAATAAATATTTTTTTAAAATTAAATCATAAAAAAATACACTTAAAATTTGAGGTTGTGACAAAAAGACAAAATATATTATAGACTTCAAAAGAATTTCAATAACAAATTGAATAACAAAGCTACTACGACAGAACTATACAAATGGTAAAAAATATCATTCACTGTATTAAGTACAACGTAACTATAGTATAATTTACGGAGTAGGTATAGCCACTCAGTATTACATTAAGGCACAGGGTATTCGAGCATTGCTATAACTAGTATTACATCAAGGCACAGGGTATTCGAACTTTGATCTTATCTAAGGTTTCTCTTATCACATATGGCACAAGCACAAATTTCCCACCGGTTTCTAACCAACATGACGGTGAGTTGCACGGTCTTTCGTACAAAGCTTCAAATGGAGCCATACCAATACTGGATTGATAACTATTATTATATGCGAACTCCACTAGATGCAAATGGTCATCCCATGATCCGCCAAAATCTAATATGCAAGCTCTCAAAAGATCTTCTAATACTCGATTCACCCTCTCTGTCTGATCGTCGGTTTGAGGATGGTACGTGGTACTGAGATGTAATTCTGATCCTAATGCCTCTTATAAGCTCTTCCAAAATCCGCTAGTGAACAACGGATCTCGGTTACTTATAATACCTTTGGGAACACCATGAAATCTCACTACCCATTTCATATACAGTTCAGCTAACTTAGTTGTCGTTCTATTCGACTTGACAGGTATAAACCTTGCACTCTTGGTCAATCGGTCCACAATCACCCAAATGTTATCATGGCCCGATCTAGTCCTTGGTAACCCATCAATGAAATCCATTGAGACTTGTTCCCATTTCCATTCTAGGATTTCTAATGGTTGCAACAAACCACTAGGTTTCTTTTGCTCAGCTTTAACTAACTGGTAGTTCATGCATTTGGATATAAACTTCCCAACGTCTCTTTTCATTCCTTCCCAGTAGTAGGTCTGCTTCATGTCTCGATACATTTTGTTACCACCGGGATGTATGGTTAGTCTTGAGTGACGACATTCTCTAAGCACTTCATCTCCCAATCCATTGACATTGGGCACAACTAGTCTTCCATTCTTTCTAAGCCATCCATCTCGATCAACCCATACTTTTCCATCTCCTCATCGATATCCATATCTAACTTGGAGATGATTTCCAATAAGTTAGGATTGTCCCTCTGACTAGAACCAATCCGTTCAATCAAAGTGGGTCTGATCGTCAAACTTGCTAACATTACTGGATCCAATTCGCACTTTGGTCTGAAATCATACTCTGCGATATACTCCAGTTGCTTCCATTCAAGGAACATGGTCCCTAAACTGACATGTCTTTTACTCAATGTATCAGCTACCGCATTGCCTTTTCCTGGTGTATATGCGATATCGAAATCATAGGAAGGTAAGAATTCTAACCATCTCTTCTATCAGAGATTTAGATCCTTCTGGGAGAAAAGGCACTTTAACGATTAATGATCAATAAATAACTCGAATCTTTCTCCCAAGAGATAATGTCTCCACATCTTCAATGCAAATACGATCGCTGCCAATTCCAAATCATGGGTAGGATACCTTTTCTCATGCGGTTTCAGTTGCTGACTAGCATAAGCTACAACCCTACCTCCTTGCATCAATACAACACCTAGCCCGGTACCACATGCATCTCTATATACTGTCATCTCTTCATTTCCCTTAGGAATGACTAACACTGGTGCACATGTCAACTTTTCCTTTAGACTCTTGAATGCATTCTCGCACTTTTCGTCCCAAACAAAAACTTGATTCTTCTTAGTCAACTGAGTCAACGGTGCTGCTATCTTGGAGAAGTCTTAGATAAACTTACGATAATATTCAGCTAATCCCAAGAAACTTCTTACATCTGTTGCATTCTTGGGCGTGGACCAATGTAACAGCCCGCATTTTTACGTATCGGAAGATCGTAAAATATTTTTATTTTATTCCCTAAGGGTTGGATCATTCTCATATTTTGGTATGTTGCTTATGGGGATGTGAGACATGTCCATAAATTTTACCGATTTTGTTTGTGACCATTTTGCCCCTGTCAGTCTTGTACAGGGCATATGTAACGTCCCGCAATTTTTATCGGTTTGAATTTGAATATTTAAATCAGTTTAAATATTGAATTCGTAATATAAGTGGATTTATATATTAATTAAAACGAAGTTGAACGTATATAAATATATATTTAATATAATCGAGCTCATAACGACGCTGTAGTTCGTAATTTAACGTTCTGAACTTCAACGGAGTATACAGGATCCATTATTAGTCGGATTTCTTCGAAACAAGAAACGTTAGAATCTGTTGAACAGTATCTTCCTAATGAAAGTGAAAAACCAAGATTTCGTATTATAAAAGGGAAGTTATATCCAAATTAAATATTCAGAGAAGCAGCGACATATTCGTTTTTGGCCATAACGGTTTATTTGAAATAACTACACACCGGATTCGAATTTGGACAAGGTTCTTTTGAGACGTAGTGTTAATTTAATTTTTAGAATTTTACTGTAATTTTTAATTAATTAAATAAGCTACTTTTTATTTGGATTATTTCGCACCCTATATCAGTATTTTGGGATTTCACAATATAAGTTAAACGACCGATATTATTATATTTTTGGGATTGTGGCACCTCGTTCGGCACGATCGTATTGTTACTTCTGTCCATGACAATACGTACATGAATGGAAATTTTCGTAATAAGGTACGCTATGCTTTATAACTTTGAATCAAACTAAGCAAACTATTTATATTTATTTATTTAGGGGAAACAGGTGCTACGCTTGGCCATTTCACTATTGATGTGGGTGACATGTACTTTGTTATGCTTGAACTAAAGTATGTTCCCATATTCATGCAGCGCGTGTCCACATTTTGTTTTTTCGTTTTTGTTTTGTTTTGTCAACTAAGAACTTTTTGTATTGTATTCGGATGAACCCATACGTTTCAGTCACTCCAGTACTAATATAAAGATTAAATCAACATCCACCATTTTCGGCAGGACGAGCTTAATACACGTCCTATGACTACATGAATAAAAATGACCAAATGCCGGTTGTGTGATCTGTTCTGGAGGAATGGACATTATGATAAGACACACAGAACCAAAAAAAGTATACAGAAAAGTGACATGCCGAATATATAAACTAAAACTTGCACATGCCTAAGATGTACTCACACTGTCACACCTCTCCCTCTAATACTTCATACCACATACAATATTGCAGACCTCCCCTACATACACCTTGCCATGGAAGTCTTGAGCATGAAGTATCGTACGTTCATCCCTTCCAACGCAGACCTAAGAACATGCCTTCCACTTCTAGGCTTCATTTCACACAGACTACACATTAAATTAGAAGCACATGCCATCAAAATCTAAACACAGGGTACCTATTCTAACGTTGGCCTAAAACTTCATACTCAAGGAAACACAACATTATAGCTACCCTAAGCAAAAGGACCGATACAGACATTTGTATACGAACCTAATAGCTTAGACACAGGCTATCTTTCCCCCTAAAACTTCTCGCTTAAGTCACAGCTAACCTACAACATGCACCAGCTCCAACGTGAGCCACATGTGTTTTCTTTTCATAGCCACCTATGTTCTGTCCTTGAAGCCGACCTATATATGTACTAATTCCTTGGCACCCAAGGGGAATTAACACTATAAATATGAGCTGCATCCACTCCTTGTTCTTCAGCAAATCCATGCGTTCATAAATAATAACAAACCTAAAACACTCCACTGAATATGGCGGAAAAATAAGATAATAATGATATTGCTGAGGAAGTAATACGTGCGTTAATGGTTGGCAGAAGGCTGGAGTTGCGGTGGAAACAAATCAATGTAGAAATCCAAACTCAGTCTCGTGTGTTTGCCGAGGACGGAAACTAAGCTGAAGGGATGAGCTCTGGTTAATGAGCAAGACTGCGGAATGATGGCAGCACGTTCAAGGAAAGTGAGGGGAAAATGCTACTGTAAAGTGATGGTGCGAGTAAATGGAAGGTGTAAGAAGAGGAGATGGGGTAAAAAGGACGTACTGATGTGGAAGAAATGTACAGGGTGGTGCGTTTGTAGTAACAATGAAGTGTTGAGGGAGCCGGTGCCATCCTTTTTCGCCGCTGAGTTCAAGACAACATGCGCTCAAACATTAAGGTGGTTCGTGTGTTGCGAGGAGATACAATATGGACTTTGAAAATGTTGGATTCCTTGCATCGAGTGTAGAGGGTTGGCAAAGTCTGTAAATATTCAGCAACAAAAGGATGACGTGTCATGTATAGGACGGAGGGGCCGAAGTGCCTAACATCGCGAGTTATGGAGCATGTCGAGCTTGATAGTGCGGAACGATGGAGGATGGTGAACTCGAAGTGGCATGTTAATAGGAGAGAATAAGGAACGCTGGGAGGGAAATATCAGAGGGGCTTGTCATGAAAAGGTAAAACGTTGGTGGTGAAGTTGTGGCCATACTGGGACCGGTCTAAAGTGATTTGCCACTCGTCTGAATTCAGGCAAAACAAACCGCTCAATCAAATCAGCCAACGCAAATCGTTATTTAACGGTTAACGCGCCAAGGTGAGTAAATTCACTAACTCTGTTTTATTTAAAATATTTTAATTATATTTTAAATAATGGTTGAATGCTGTGTGATGGTTATTTAGACAGATTATGGTTAAATTGGTTGAATATTATATATCGTTGCATATGTACACACCATTGGTTGGATACTGATTTGACTAATATCAGTGGATGCGGAAATCGGTTGGAGGAACTCAACCGGATTCCTAAATATTTAGATGTATTGTTTGTGCACTGTTTGAACCGTGTTGAATGGAAATTCAACGTTATGTTGATTTGCTAAATAAATGATATCAGCGACAGTCAACCATAAACCCATTTTGTTAAGAAGTTGGTTGACCGTCTGACAAATCAACGAAGTTAATTATAAAAATTATATCTTTATAATTGAAGCGATGTTTAAATTATAATAGAAATTCTATTATAAACTAGTATTGAGTTTGTATTGAGATGGTTTATTGAATTGGGATTAATAATTCGAATAAGAAGTAAATTGCCAAAAAGACAAAGAACGTGATCGATTTTTGATAAGAGAAGTTTAAAGAGAAATGTTTAAGGAAGGTGGAGTGAAGAAATAATGACCAATGTAAATAATTTTAAATAACCGAGTTTTCAAATAAGGATATGGTGTCATAAAATCATATTTATAATATGTAAAGATTTTTGTAACGAAAAGAGATATCAAGATTTTTGTAATGAAAAGAGATGTCAAGAATTTGTAACAGAAAGAGGTGTTGAGATTAATTATAAAGTGGAATATAGTAGCATATTGCAAGTCTCAGAACTATAGCAGTAAAGTAACGCTGTTGACTAGGCTTAAGCGTGACTGTTATGTCAAGATTAGTTATAAAGGAATATAGCAGCGTATAGCAAATTTGAACTGTAACGATAAATGAAACGCTGTTAACCAAACTTAAGCGTGATGTTGATATACAGTAGCATTTCCTAGGGAAGGAAAACAACTTGTTTTGAAATTCACTTATTCTAAAGTAATAAGTAACGA
The DNA here is from genome assembly GCA_030737875.1 of Allium sativum. NCBI lineage: Eukaryota > Viridiplantae > Streptophyta > Magnoliopsida > Asparagales > Amaryllidaceae > Allium > Allium sativum. Next base: position 562,631,985 of record CM060920.1, on the reverse strand, counting down.
CGTTTGTCCAAAGAAATATAAGAACAAATGTTAAATAGAAAGTGGCTGTGGTTGTGTGATGTTTAGTTGTACATCTGAATGAATGTTTATTTTTACTTCGATAGTTAAATAACCGACTATCGAAGTGTTTTGACCCTCGTTGTCAATACGGAGAGTCCGGTTGGATATATTATCAAAAACCACTCCGTATAGGCATAAGCGCTGCGAATTTGATTATGCTGAAGAAAATTGAAGACAGAGTGAAATGCAAGGGTCGTCCTGTTTCAGAATGGTGTTTTCTGTTTGTCCAGTCCCAGGACAACTTGTATGGACGAATGTCTGACAGAGTATTCCTGACGGTCACCTAAGACGTTCTTTTCAAGATATTACGTCTGGTGGCGGAGAAATTCGTTTCTCTTGGCTTTTATACCCGTAATATTTTGGGAAGATCAACTAGTGATTTGACGGGTTTGACGATGTGGCATTCAAAGTGTATGGTGGCCAGATGTTCTAAAAGGTAGACGTAGCCTCAAGCTTCACAACCGGGGAATGACAAAAATCGGGCAGGCAGCATGGCTATGTGGGTCGCTCCCATTAGGGTGTATAATCACCTATCTAGAGAAATTCCTTTTGTTTCTAAATCTATCGATTCTGCCCATTCGGGAACGGTGGTTTGAGTCCAACCGTTGGTGATATACATTCGATACACTCAAGCGAAATGAGTGGTCGGTCATGTGTGGGCCGGGTTGCAAGACGTTCTTGTTGAACCCAGGTGTATTCGCCTCTAGAGATACATTATCGGAAGGTGGTCCCATACCTTGTCATAGTTGGAATCCAATCTCCAATAAGCGCCCTACGGTTTTTGATTTTATACTATATATGTAGAGCGTGAGATGCAAGTGTTCTACTATTTGGTTATTTATTTGATTAGACATTATTATAATATCACTGGATTTGATATCAATAATGATTTGGGTTATAGTAAGGTAAAAGCCGTCCGTGTTTATGTGTGGACCGGTCTTACTATTATCTTTTCTTTCAAAAGGATTTTCAAAGTTAAACCAAATGGTTGGAATTTACTCACACCAGTCCCATGACTGACCCAGAGTTTATTTTGTTTGTTTTCCCTAAACTCTTGGGTGCCCAAATTTGTACGGGCAGTCAAGTGTTTCAGGCTTTTACAGATACGCTTGAAGGAGTTAAAGCAGAAGGCTTCACCGTTAGTATTTAGAGACTATTTCCGCTGTGATATGATGTATTGTACTCTGATAAATGGTATGTATGTTCAAAACAGATTTGTATTTCAAAGCTTATGTTATATAATATATTTTATTCGTTCCGCTGTGAGATTAGTGTTTACTCTGATTCTGCTCAGTTGTGTTCTTCTTCTTCTTCTTCTATTCTATTAGTTCTATCTTTTCTATCTCATCCTCTAACTTCTTTCTATTAATGGTCCGGTATTTTCGATGTCTGAACAGTCGACGCTGGGTTTTGTGTCGATTTTCGGAGTCGAAAATCCTCGGGTCGTTACAGTGGTATCAGAGCTAAAGGTTAAGTGATTACCTTGGCTCTGTGGCGTGACTCAATAGAGATAAGGGTAGCAGTACCTTAGATTGAGTTTGAGTGTATATATATGAGCGCGTATTTGTAAACTAATATAAAAACTGTTTTATATTGTGTTGATTGGTTTGGCAAGTGGTTTATGAATTCTGGTCGAAACAGTAATGCAAACTGTGTCGATAGGTGTTTCTAAACTCTTGAACAGAGTAATTCGACACAGTATGTTTTGAAAAGAGGGTAAATGAAATAATTTTACCCGAAATATATTTTGATATAAAAAGAAGTATATATATTGAGATCATTATAGTATATTGGGTGTGTTGATCGTTATTATAATCAAATAAGGTTATATGTGGGTTCGTTATGTAAATAACCAATCGAAATTTATATGAGTATAAGGTATAAAATCGAATGAATTAAATCTGAAATTTAAACCAGAATTGGAATCAAAATTCTGAAACATGAAATTGTTTGTAAATGAATTTTGAATTAAGTAAATGGAATTTTAAGATCCTGGGAAAATTTTGAAATATTATCCAAGTTTCGAAAAGATATTTTTGAAGTAAATTTCAAATAAAAGTATTTGAATATGAGTTTTGAAAGTGATATAGTATTGAACTCACTTTGATCGCTGGGAAATGAATTCCGATGATGAAGTCGACCATTATCTGTATTCATTTTCGAGTGCTAAGTGACGGATTACTACCAAAGATTTTGTTTTGAAATAAGTTGTTCGGCAATTCAAATGTTTTGAATTGCAATGTTTTGAATATATATGTATATGATTTCAAACTGATTTGAAATGAAAACCCCAGGAATTTGAATTCTGAAATTCAAAATTTACTTATAAAGTAAATAAATAAAGAATTTAAATAAGTCAAATAAAATTTGAGTTGAATTGAAGCCAAGTAAGGGGAAAAACGTACTAGAATAAGGATTTGACTTGGCAAAATAGTTGAGTTGTGAATTGAGATTAGGAAGGGAACCGAACTTGGTTGGGAAATTTGATTATTTGGAATTGGAATTGAACTGGAGTTTGAAAAAAAAAATTTGAGTTGGGATTATTGATTGAGAATAAACTGACTGGAGATCAGTTGGAGATGCATTTGGGTATGCTGAATGGATTGCAAATGGAAGCGAGAAAGTTGGATGCCCAATGAAGGGAGAAGGTCCAGAGTGGCGTGTGGTAGTAGTACCGAATGAACCATGCAGCAGAGAGGCTGACAAAATTCTCCGAAAATTAAAGTGTTAGGAAAATTTTCAGAATTTTGAAAATTTTTGTTACAAAGAAGGGAATTAATATTTTGATCAGTTCAGTTGAAAACTGAAATTATGAAGTAAACCAAAAAGAATTTTTAACATGTTTACAACAGAAATTGTAGCATTTTCCCCTTCTTAGCAATTTCGAGGACGAAATTATTTTAAGGGGGAAGGAATGTAACGTCTCGCAATTTTTATCGGTTTGAATTTGAATATTTAAATCAGTTTAAATATTGAATTCGTAATATAAGTGGATTTATATATTAATTAAAACGAAGTTGAACGTATATAAATATATATCTAATATAATCGAGCTCATAACGACGCTGCAGTTCGTAATTTAACGTTCTGAACTTCAACGGAGTATACAGGATCCATTATTAGTCGGATTTCTTCGAAACAAGAAACGTTAGAATCTGTTGAACAGTATCTTCCTAATGAAAGTGAAAAACCAAGATTTCGTATTATAAAAGGGAAGTTATATCCAAATTAAATATTCAGAGAAGCAGCGACATATTCGTTTTTGGCCATAACGGTTTATTTGAAATAACTACACACCGGATTCGAATTTGGACAAGGTTCTTTTGAGACGTAGTGTTAATTTAATTTTTAGAATTTTACTGTAATTTTTAATTAATTAAATAAGCTACTTTTTATTTGGATTATTTCGCACCCTATATCAGTATTTTGGGATTTCACAATATAAGTTAAACGACCGATATTATTATATTTTTGGGATTGTGGCACCTCGTTCGGCACGATCGTATTGTTACTTCTGTCCGTGACAATACGTACATGAATGGAAATTTTCGTAATAAGGTACGCTATGCTTTATAACTTTGAATCAAACTAAGCAAACTATTTATATTTATTTATTTAGGGGAAACAGGTGCTACGCTTGGCCATTTCACTATTGATGTGGGTGACATGTACTTTGTTATGCTTGAACTAAAGTATGTTCCCATATTCATGCAGCGCGTGTCCACATTTTGTTTTTTCGTTTTTGTTTTGTTTTGTCAACTAAGAACTTTTTGTATTGTATTCGGATGAACCCATACGTTTCAGTCACTCCAGTACTAATATAAAGATTAAATCAACATCCACCATTTTCGGCAGGACGAGCTTAATACACGTCCTATGACTACATGAATAAAAATGACCAAATGCCGGTTGTGTGATCTGTTCTGGAGGAATGGACATTATGATAAGACACACAGAACCAAAAAAAGTATACAGAAAAGTGACATGCCGAATATATAAACTAAAACTTGCACATGCCTAAGATGTACTCACACTGTCACACCTCTCCCTCTAATACTTCATACCACAGACAATATTGCAGACCTCCCCTACATACACCTTGCCATGGAAGTCTTGAGCATGAAGTATCGTACGTTCATCCCTTCCAACGCAGACCTAAGAACATGCCTTCCACTTCTAGGCTTCATTTCACACAGACTACACATTAAATTAGAAGCACATGCCATCAAAATCTAAACACAGGGTACCTATTCTAACGTTGGCCTAAAACTTCATACTCAAGGAAACACAACATTATAGCTACCCTAAGCAAAAGGACCGATACAGACATTTGTATACGAACCTAATAGCTTAGACACAGGCTATCTTTCCCCCTAAAACTTCTCGCTTAAGTCACAGCTAACCTACAACATGCACCAGCTCCAACGTGAGCCACATGTGTTTTCTTTTCATAGCCACCTATGTTCTGTCCTTGAAGCCGACCTATATATGTACTAATTCCTTGGCACCCAAGGGGAATTAACACTATAAATATGAGCTGCATCCACTCCTTGTTCTTCAGCAAATCCATGCGTTCATAAATAATAACAAACCTAAAACACTCCACTGAATATGGCGGAAAAATAAGATAATAATGATATTGCTGAGGAAGTAATACGTGCGTTAATGGTTGGCAGAAGGCTGGAGTTGCGGTGGAAACAAATCAATGTAGAAATCCAAACTCAGTCTCGTGTGTTTGCCGAGGACGGAAACTAAGCTGAAGGGATGAGCTCTGGTTAATGAGCAAGACTGCGGAATGATGGCAGCACGTTCAAGGAAAGTGAGGGGAAAATGCTACTGTAAAGTGATGGTGCGAGTAAATGGAAGGTGTAAGAAGAGGAGATGGGGTAAAAAGGACGTACTGATGTGGAAGAAATGTACAGGGTGGTGCGTTTGTAGTAACAATGAAGTGTTGAGGGAGCCGGTGCCATCCTTTTTCGCCGCTGAGTTCAAGACAACATGCGCTCAAACATTAAGGTGGTTCGTGTGTTGCGAGGAGATACAATATGGACTTTGAAAATGTTGGATTCCTTGCATCGAGTGTAGAGGGTTGGCAAAGTCTGTAAATATTCAGCAACAAAAGGATGACGTGTCATGTATAGGACGGAGGGGCCGAAGTGCCTAACATCGCGAGTTATGGAGCATGTCGAGCTTGATAGTGCGGAACGATGGAGGATGGTGAACTCGAAGTGGCATGTTAATAGGAGAGAATAAGGAACGCTGGGAGGGAAATATCAGAGGGGCTTGTCACGAAAAGGTAAAACGTTGGTGGTGAAGTTGTGGCCATACTGGGACCGGTCTAAAGTGATTTGCCACTCGTCTGAATTCAGGCAAAACAAACCGCTCAATCAAATCAGCCAACGCAAATCGTTATTTAACGGTTAACGCGCCAAGGTGAGTAAATTCACTAACTCTGTTTTATTTAAAATATTTTAATTATATTTTAAATAATGGTTGAATGCTGTGTGATGGTTATTTAGACAGATTATGGTTAAATTGGTTGAATATTATATATCGTTGCATATGTACACACCATTGGTTGGATACTGATTTGACTAATATCAGTGGATGCGGAAATCGGTTGGAGGAACTCAACCGGATTCCTAAATATTTAGATGTATTGTTTGTGCACTGTTTGAACCGTGTTGAATGGAAATTCAACGTTATGTTGATTTGCTAAATAAATGATATCAGCGACAGTCAACCATAAACCCATTTTGTTAAGAAGTTGGTTGACCGTCTGACAAATCAACGAAGTTAATTATAAAAATTATATCTTTATAATTGAAGCGATGTTTAAATTATAATAGAAATTCTATTATAAACTAGTATTGAGTTTGTATTGAGATGGTTTATTGAATTGGGATTAATAATTCGAATAAGAAGTAAATTGCCAAAAAGACAAAGAACGTGATCGATTTTTGATAAGAGAAGTTTAAAGAGAAATGTTTAAGGAAGGTGGAGTGAAGAAATAATGACCAATGTAAATAATTTTAAATAACCGAGTTTTCAAATAAGGATATGGTGTCATAAAATCATATTTATAATATGTAAAGATTTTTGTAACGAAAAGAGATATCAAGATTTTTGTAATGAAAAGAGATGTCAAGAATTTGTAACAGAAAGAGGTGTTGAGATTAATTATAAAGTGGAATATAGTAGCATATTGCAAGTCTCAGAACTATAGCAGTAAAGTAACGCTGTTGACTAGGCTTAAGCGTGACTGTTATGTCAAGATTAGTTATAAAGGAATATAGCAGCGTATAGCAAATTTGAACTGTAACGATAAATGAAACGCTGTTAACCAAACTTAAGCGTGATGTTGATATACAGTAGCATTTCCTAGGGAAGGAAAACAGCTTGTTTTGAAATTCACTTATTCTAAAGTAATAAGTAACGACGTTTGTCCAAAGAAATATAAGAACAAATGTTAAATAGAAAGTGGCTGTGGTTGTGTGATGTTTAGTTGTACATCTGAATGAATGTTTATTTTTACTTCGATAGTTAAATAACCGACTATCGAAGTGTTTTGACCCTCGTTGTCAATACGGAGAGTCCGGTTGGATATATTATCAAAAACCACTCCGTATAGGCATAAGCGCTGCGAATTTGATTATGCTGAAGAAAATTGAAGACAGAGTGAAATGCAAGGGTCGTCCTGTTTCAGAATGGTGTTTTCTGTTTGTCCAGTCCCAGGACAACTTGTATGGACGAATGTCTGACAGAGTATTCCTGACGGTCACCTAAGACGTTCTTTTCAAGATATTACGTCTGGTGGCGGAGAAATTCGTTTCTCTTGGCTTTTATACCCGTAATATTTTGGGAAGATCAACTAGTGATTTGACGGGTTTGACGATGTGGCATTCAAAGTGTATGGTGGCCAGATGTTCTAAAAGGTAGACGTAGCCTCAAGCTTCACAACCGGGGAATGACAAAAATCGGGCAGGCAGCATGGCTATGTGGGTCGCTCCCATTAGGGTGTATAATCACCTATCTAGAGAAATTCCTTTTGTTTCTAAATCTATCGATTCTGCCCATTCGGGAACGGTGGTTTGAGTCCAACCGTTGGTGATATACATTCGATACACTCAAGCGAAATGAGTGGTCGGTCATGTGTGGGCCGGGTTGCAAGACGTTCTTGTTGAACCCAGGTGTATTCGCCTCTAGAGATACATTATCGGAAGGTGGTCCCATACCTTGTCATAGTTGGAATCCAATCTCCAATAAGCGCCCTGCGGTTTTTGATTTTATACTATATATGTAGAGCGTGAGATGCAAGCGTTCTACTATTTGGTTATTTATTTGATTAGACATTATTATAATATCACTGGATTTGATATCAATAATGATTTGGGTTATAGTAAGGTAAAAGCCGTCCGTGTTTATGTGTGGACCGGTCTTACTATTATCTTTTCTTTCAAAAGGATTTTCAAAGTTAAACCAAATGGTTGGAATTTACTCACACCAGTCCCATGACTGACCCAGAGTTTATTTTGTTTGTTTTCCCTAAACTCTTGGGTGCCCAAATTTGTACGGGCAGTCAAGTGTTTCAGGCTTTTACAGATACGCTTGAAGGAGTTAAAGCAGAAGGCTTCACCGTTAGTATTTAGAGACTATTTCCGCTGTGATATGATGTATTGTACTCTGATAAATGGTATGTATGTACAAAACAGATTTGTATTTCAAAGCTTATGTTATATAATATATTTTATTCGTTCCGCTGTGAGATTAGTGTTTACTCTGATTCTGCTCAGTTGTGTTCTTCTTCTTCTTCTTCTATTCTATTAGTTCTATCTTTTCTATCTCATCCTCTAACTTCTTTCTATTAATGGTCCGGTATTTTCGATGTCTGAACAGTCGACGCTGGGTTTTGTGTCGATTTTCGGAGTCGAAAATCCTCGGGTCGTTACAGCATAACTTTTGACTCAGGTCGAATCAGAGGGTGAGACCTGTGCCATTGGAAAGGAATTGATGATTCTCTTTCCGTAGAGTGGTTACATGAAAGATTTGGTTCAGCGGTTTGGGAGAAATCGCTATTTTAAGGTTTTTCAGTTGGCTGTTCAGGTTTTGGAAGGCTAATGGGCTGATTTGGAGAAGGCCTATTAAGGGGTTGGTGGAGGCTATAAATAGAGGGCAAGGGATATGGGGAAAGGTTGGATTTTCCATTCTCTTATGGGGAGGCTTTGATCTCCTTCTTCCTCTAACACCTTTCCACCATTAAAATTCCAAATCCAAGGAGGGACATCGAAGGTCTATACCATTCAAGGCTAGATCAACATCGTTTCAAAGGCGAATTCATCGGATTGAAGAGTTTGATTCGAAGTGTTCGCTGTCCGGATTGCTTTTTCATCGTTTTAGCTTTGTTTTGGATAATCGGTGAGTGATTTACATCTCTCATTCGGATTCATGAAAGTATGTGAGTTATATGCTGTTAATTTCATCATTTCCGTGTTCTTTTCCTTAGATCTACACCATGCTATGTTTATATTACATATGAATCACCTTAGGATCTGATCTAGATAATTTAAATGGTTAATTTCATGATTTTTCACAAGTTTATGCAAGTTAGATCCGTTTTTATGTTCATATGTTCACTTATCATGTTTTGGGAAATTTATGTGTTTTGATGGAAATTGTTAGATTGATGATATTGTTGGTTGCATAACATGTTTGTGGTTGCGTTTGAATGAATCGGATAAGCCAGTTTCGTCGGATTCGTCGTTTGGCGAAGTTTTGGTCGAAATCGAAGTCGAAATGGAGCTGTGCAGGAATCGGGTCGATCTAGAGGGGTCGGTCCAAGACTGGTCGGTCAAATCGTGGCTTGAGAAGCAAGACAGGGATTGGGTCGGCTAAGAGGGAGCAGGCTAGTCGGATCAGTCGCAAGGAAGTGGTCAGTCGGTCTATACTTGTCAGGTCGAGCAAATCTGGAGTTCTGATTTGGAGCAGGCGGGTCGGTCATGTTCCAGGAAGGGGGTGATCAGGTTGGGTCGCTCTAGGGTGGTTGGTCGAGCAAGTGGTCGGTCGGTCTCAGGTGATAAAGGCTGGTCGGTCTTGGAGCTGGTCGGTCTGATCGGTCCAGAAGGTTGAGAAGGGAGTCTGGTCGGTTCAGAAGGATTCTGGTCGGTCCAGAAGGAGCTGAGGGAGTCTGGTCGGTTCAGAAGGATTCTGGTCGGTCCAGAAGGAGCTGAGGGAGGTCGGGTCGGTTCAGGAGGGGCTGATCGGTCCAGAAGGGGTCTGGTCGGTCCAGAATGGGTCTGGTCGGCATTTCTAGTGGAAATTTCTGATTGGACACTTCAAGTGATGTTATAACTTCGAAGTAGTTCAAGTGGGAAGGTTCGAAGTGTTGAATGTGTTCGTTGATCAAGGTGGAACAACGAATGAGGTGACAACTCAAAGGTCGTGAGTTGATGGATAATGGTGGCTCGAGAAGGTTGCTTGAGCTATGGAATATCATCAAGGTTGGACGACTAGAGATGCGAAGGCCGAGAGGTCATCGTTGTCATAAGTTCTAGCAGGCTCAAAGCAGGGGTACGATGGGGGCACCCAAAAGACCAGAAGGTTGCTGGTCGAGTACCCTGGGTCTTGGGGAAAGGCCTAGTGTCAAGGTTGGACATTGTCAAGGTTGGACATATGGAGTTCATGCTAGAACTGGGGTTACCATTAGCCCTTGACATATGGCAAGGTTGGCCGTCATACGATAATGATGGTTTCGAAGCAGGATTGGCGGTGATAACCAGAGTCTGTCATGTATGCTGGATGTTTTGCTTGTGCCATCTCACGTGGGTTATCCAACATCGAAATAGATGTTCCTTGAGTGCTTGTCTGATATTGGTTTTGGCCTCTGGGGCTTGTATTCGAGGGATGTTGAATTCGACTAGGATGATTTGCGTGAGATATATATAATCTTGATCCCATGATTGCTATTGTTGATTGTTTCTGTTTGCTATGAACAAATGGTTGTTCTGGTTTCTATGGATTAATGGTTGAAATGCTTGGTGTAAAGGCTATCACTGTCCGATGTGGGGAAGATAAGGTTGAGTTCTTCTCTGGTGATGTGGGTAGATAAGTTGTTCATTTACCCATTCTCATATACTTTCTTGTTGAAGTTTGTTAGCTGTTTTATCGCTCACTAAGACTATTGTCTGACTCAAGGTTTTATGTCTCCTCTTATTACCTTGGGCTGTTCATCCGGTTGTGGATGGGCAGACTAAGTAGCAAGTTACAGGTAATGGAGCTTAGTGAGACGGGGAAGCTGAGCGAAGACGAGCAGGAGGCTGGCGTACCAGTTTTATTACTATCTAGTATTTCTGTTTCTGCTGTTTGAGTTGCTTGAGAGTTATAGTGAGGCCTTATGTACAAACTTTGATATCAGTTGGATAACCTTTCTGGATGTTGAGAAAGTTTCAAAAGTTTGCTATATGATACCTCATTACTATTACCTGTTGTATATGTTCTATTATATTTCATCCTTGCGCTGTGAGTTCTACGACAGGTTTCGATGTGTTTACCTACTCTGATGATCGTCCATAGCAGCCTGGCACACCTTTCAGCGCATTATTCCACTTGTTTAGTGCGGGGGTTATGGGTGGTCGTCACAACCAATCTTGTACCGTAGCCACCTTCGCAGGATCCACGACAATACCATTCTCTGAAACAACATGGCCCAAGAATCTCACTTCGAAGTTTTTACCATTTTTGAACCAAATAGAACATCAACATAAGGTCCTAAATAATCCATAGCATTCATCGAACAAGTCTTGTCTATCATCCGCTAAAACCATGAATACGTTGACACCCAAATGACTGGTCCAACCAGTATCAAGGGCTAATGGAAGCCCTGACTCCAAATGGACTACCACACATCCAACGCATGTTTATCCTCCAAGGATAACTAGATCACGTCCAACAGATCCAAGGTAAGTGGGCGTCCCCAGATACCCCTGCTTCGAGTCCGCCTAGAACACTCCAAACTATTGACAACTCCTTGGCACTCCATCAGAAGAGCTACCCTTAACTCCATCTTTAACTCAAGTCCACACATAAGCAAAGGGACCCATCGGCCTTAATGGCAAATATAACTGGTGCTTCCCACTCGGAGATGCTTCTTCGGATAAATCCCTTCTTCAAAAGATCGCTTACTTGCACCCCGGGCTCGCGCTGCTCCCTTGGCGCCATGCAACAAAGTGGCATCACTATAGGCCTGGCATCTTCCTAAATCAATTCGAAACTCGATCTCTCGGTGTGGTGGAAGTTCGGTCACTTCCTCGAAGACGTCCGGATACTGGCCAACAATGGGCACATCTGACAACTCATCATGCGAGATGTCGAGGGAATCTATAAAACTAGCCATCACCCCATCACTAGGTAGGCTACCAAACAGTATAGAAAACTAGCCATCACCTCATCACTGGTTAGGCTACCGAACTGTACCCTCCGCCCATCATCCGCTCTAAAGGTCACCGAAGAACCCTCACAGTCTACCGCTCTAATGGTCATCGAAGACCCCTCACAATCTACCATCACCCCATACCTTTGTAGCCAATCGACTCCCGAAATAATGTCAAACCCAGTAAAGCCCAAAACAAAGCAATCACAAGCAAACATACATCCATGACTCGATAGGACTGCATTATGATAAGTCATACTAAGGCTAATCGAACCACTGATCGGGTTCTTCACAACTAAATGTCTATCGACAATCTCAGGTTCCAGTTCCAACCTATCTACCAGGTCACTAGATATGAAGGAATGGGAAACCTCGATATCAAACAAAACTAGAACTGGAACCTCATAAATGGAAAGCATACCTTGAATAACAACACCTTTTACCTTCTCCGCTGCAGTTGGGGGCATTCGACGAAGAAGGAACAGCGTTGATAGCATACACTTCCACACTCTGCTTCTTCTTAGGGGGTTGCGGACATTCTTTCTTGAGATGTCCCACTTGGCCGCAATTGAAGCACTTCCTTTCCCCTGGCTTCGCTCGACATTCTTTGGCATAGTGGCCCTTCTTACCACAGCTAAAGCACTCTACATGTTTCTTGTTCTTCTTTTTCTGGTCATCCTTAGCTTGGTTCTGTTTCCTCTTTTTCTGGGACTCCTCGTTAATCTTGGCGAGACCGACTCTAGGCGCCTGCACTACTACACCACCACCATTAGTAGCATTAGGAACTGCTCCCAGAACATCCCTAAGCATCTCTCGTATGAAGCTAGTAAACATCTCCCTTATGTCAGGGACATTCCCATTGTTGGCCCCTAAACCCGCTTCTTCTTCAACTCCTGATGCGGAGTTCCTCACCGCCTTTCCCGTATTTCGATTCATCGTTCATTCTGTAAAGAGAAAACGATTTACCATCTCCTTAGTGGTGCCAATGCAGTGCGACTTCATCCTTAGCTATACTAATAGTATATATATAGCTTTTGAAAACCAAAATATCACAAATAAGCGCTCTCATATACGTACACTATCTCTCCGTGGTGTCTTTCCGTAGGTTAACTACGCAACCTAGAGCTCTGATACCAAGTATGACGGCCCGTCCCGCACCAGCCGACATTTCCAATGAAAGTGCGCTGTGCCAATGCCCGACTAGCAAGGGACGGTCGCCAAAGAAAGGAATTTGAACTAACAAGGAACCTATAGTATATCTCACAGCGCATGGAACAAAATATAATGATAACATAACTTTGACTTAAAACAGGTGAGTCAGTGCATAAGCTGAAAACTAAACCATCATAGCAGCGGAAAATCCAAAATACAACTTATGTTCCACATCACCATTATTACAACTTTTAAAACTGTCTTCAAAGAAAAATAAGGAAGGTACACTACTAATGCCCAAAGTAGTGACCAGCAACGACATAGGGAGAATATATATATATATATCATACGTGGAAGCCTCCTGCTCGTCTCCGGTACAGCTACTCGTGCATAATCACCTGACCTGTCTCTAGTCTGCCCGTTTAAGAGCACCCAGAGTAATAAGAAGAGAAATAAAACTCTGGGTCATGGTATGAGCGATAAGTAGCAAAACAGAACAATAGCAGTTATATTAAACCATACCTGAACTTGGACCTGCAACCAAAGAGTTAGCACAACAAGATGTACAATACTCTAGGGTGACACTAACATATGGTGTAAAGATACGGGGGAACGGGTGTGCATGTCATGGTGATAGCAAAACATCAAACATAACAGTCATCCTCACATCTCTCACTGTGTGCGTAAAGCATACGATATCTACCACTTTGATCACTAGACCCATCGAGGTAGTGACAGAGTCCGACTTGTATAACTATTGCTACCACCAAGCCTGCCCCATGGATTTATGACTAAATCCTTACAAATGACCCCACTTCATTGGTCCATAGCCAATAGTCCTACCTAGGCCACTATGGCCTTGAATCCGTCCACATACCCCCTACTCCATAGTGATCCAAATTTATAGACATCGATAACCCCTTAGCACACGTCCCACAGCAAAGCCCAACTCATGAAGTTAACTCATTGGTTCCCGTCTAGATCCTGAGTCACAACTTCTCATTCGGACTACCTTTGCATCTCGGGTTTTGGTCTCCTCCGGATCGGTTCGTTATTTCCTCACTTCTCTTCGCTTCAGGTCGTACTCCCAGTTCGGTTCGTGGTTCACGTCCATGGTCCAAGCTCCACGGTTCGGTTCGATCCTCCAGTAGTGGTTCGACACGTGGTACATGCTCCTATTCGTGGTCCTCACCTTCTGATTGGTTCAGGTGTTCTGTTCGTGGTGCCTTCTCTAAGCATCGGGTCGGTTCGTGGAGGAGCAAGTGGTTCGTGAGGGGTTCCTACTCCGGGTCGGGTTGGAGTTGCATGGTAGAATGGTACTTCATGGTTCGGGTGAGCGGTTTGGGTCGGAGAGCTTCAGATGCAAACGGATCGATTCGTGCCTCTAAGTTCGTGGCTTCACCAGCTACTTATGAGGAAGGGGTACTTCACGAAGGTTCGGTTCGTGCTTCCTCCTACTGATCCGATCCGGTTCGGGTCCAATTTCTGCAACTTTTCCAACGACTGTTTTACGCCATACAACGGCGTTTTTGACCATTCTAACTTTGCTAGTCAATCACAAATCATACCAAACAGTCATAGAAACATATAACATCAACCATAAACACCAAAACAACAATATGACATGTTAAAATGAATCAAACATACCCAAAACCCATATTTTCCCCTTAATCCCCCTTTATCATGTTTAAGCATACAATTAGCAAAACTTATCCAAATTAGCCCAAATTTCTATCAGAGCCCTAAAATAATATTTTAGAATTTTACAAATTTGTCCATATTTGTCTGAATTATAATTTCGCTAATTAGCCGTAATTAGTGAAAAACAATGCAAATCACTTACCTTAGCCTAAAATAAAACTTAGATCTGAAACTATCTCTGATTTGGGTCGAATCTTTATGCAACACAGCAGCTCTAACTCTAATTTGGTGCTATTTCTCCTTGATTTGACGTAAATTAGTTTAACCCTTGATTAGAGAGCGATTTGGGATGAAATTAGAAGGTGGAAGCCATGACTAGGGTTAGAGAAATGTTTTAGGAGGCTGAGAAAATGAAAATAGATTGTTTCCTAACTGATTTCAACCACCCCATAACCCTAATTCTGAAATGGGTTATGGGCCTAGCTGCTAATCACCCTAATTAGGCCCGGTTAAGATGTTTTTCATCTTCTAAACCTTTTTTCAGCCATATCTCCCAAACGATGAGTCCGTTTAGCTAATGTGACCACTCTACGGAAAGGTAAACCATCATCCGGATCTAATGGAAGGTTTCAGGTCAAAACTACTTACGAATCAAAAGTTATGGCCGAAACAAGATCAGCTAGGGGCAAAATGGTTAATTAAAAATTGGCAAAAATCGTGAACATGGGAAATGACCCCAATAGTCGTTCCCCAAAGTTACACGACTATAAGACCTCATAGAAAAAAAATATCCTACGATCCTTCGACACGTAGAATGCGGGTCGTTACAGTTGAATTATTTATAGTAAAGGTTATCACTGTCTGATGCGGGGAAGACAAGGTTGAGTTCTTCTCTGATGTCGTGGGTAGATTAGTATGTTTATCTATCCCTTCTCATACACTTTGTTGTTGAAGTTTGTTAGTTGTTTTATCGCTCACTAAGACTGTTGTTTGACTCAAAGTCTTATGTTTCCTCTTATTACCTTGGGTTGTTCGTCCGGTTGTGGATTTGCAGACTAAGTAACAGGTGAGAGGTGATGCTTCAGTGAGGACGATGATGCTGATCGATGGTGTGCAGGAGGCTCACATACCAGTTTTACTACTATCTAATAATTGGTTTTCCGCTGTTTGCTTTTCTGAGTGATGTAGTGAGGCAACTTTGTATAAACACTATTTCCAAGTTATGGATATTACTTTCTGGTTGTATGAAAGTCTAGCGTTTCTGCTTCACTATTACTACCTGTTGTATATGTTCTATTATATTTTATCCTTGCGCTGTGAGTTTACGACAGGTTCCGCTATGTTTACCTACTCTGATGATCGTCCATGACTGCCTGGCACACCCTTCAGCGCATTATTCCTCTTGTATAGTGCGGAGGTTATGGGCGGTCGTCACAACTTCATATCTAATACCCCATGTGTTATCGGTAAAATTAATTACCATTTCACGTTCAAATCTAATTAAAGATTTAACTATCGCCTAGAGTAAAACTGGTGGTACTCCATTCTCAATCATTTCATGAATTCGATAAATTTAATTATCCCATTCTCATTCCAATCTAATTAAAGATTCATTAAAACTCCAACTTGGTTTTAATATCATAAATCATTACTTTATGATTATTCCATTTTAAGAAATTAATCTTGTCTTTAACTAGGTTAAAACAATGTTACTAAAAACACAGTTCACAATAAACCCAAATCAACTTCCATCAACTATGGAATCTTCATGGAAAACAGATCAATAAATAATCAATATAAATTTCTGTATCTGACTAATAATATAAATGGAATAACGGCGAAGCCTTTTAAATTCCATATATAGTAATGGCCTTCCTTTATAGAAGCTCATCTCTATTATTACCAAATCGTATTCCATTCAATTCCAATTCAATAGATTAAATTGGAAAACTTTACTATGGAAAAAATCCCATTAAATCTTAGCACAAAGATTTATAAATTCCAAATCATCTCTTCACTATTAATCGGGTTAAATAACAAGTGTTACTAAAAACACCATTCACGATAAACCCAAAAATCCAATTTCAATTCAATTCTAATTAAATATTAATTAATTGGTAAACTTCTCTAAATCTTATTTAAAAGATTTATTCTTTTCTCATCGGGGTTTAATAACAGTGTTAATAAAGACACCATTCACGACAAACCCAAAATCGAATTTGATATTAAATACAAGGTTCTAAATAGAAATTATACCAGCTTATACTCAATATCAAGTTCTGAAACCAAAAAATATCGTATTGGGAATAACGATATATATATCTTCCAAATTTCCCAACAATATCCGTATAATCACGGAATCCAATATTGAAATATCCAAAGATAATTTCCATTCCAAATCCATTCCAATTTATGAATTGGAAAACCCTGGTTATTTTAAAAACCATTTTTCAATCCAATTTATTATTTCGAAAAATAATTGGATTATAATTCTAGTTATTAACTAGTTTATTTTGATAAAATATATTTTTATCTTTTCAAACTTGGAATTTATCATCCAAATTCTTTTCAAATCATTTAATATGATTTTATACAATTTTTCCATATTTTTAATAATTTTATAATCGCCATTTCAATCGGTTTCCAATAACGATCACAGAACTGCATCCATGGCGACCTTTTTTGAAATTGATTTGGATATATTTGGAAATCCAACTGTTCAAATTTAAATCTCTTATATTCATTGAAAAAATATTTTCGATACGAACCCAATGGTTCCAGTTTTAGAAGAATCCGACGGTCGGATCTCCCGTTACGTCCATTTGAAGTTAATGGTCGAAATTCGCGAACGGTCGCTGTGCGGCGCGTTTTATTCAGGCCATTATAATATATATATATATATATATATATATATAAAATATTTCATTGATTTCCATTTAAACCGTATTTATAAATTCGTTTTAAAACGATTTCAACTTCATTTTCAAATTTAAATCAAAATTGAATATTCCATATCGTTATAATATTAAAATGATAATATTTTCAAAATATAGGATTTTGAAATCAGTTCTTTTCGATATTATTTTAAAATAAATAAAATCGATCGATGAACCGTTCAAGTCAAAATGGCGTTTTTATACTTAACCAGACTTCATATATTTTTATATATTTCCGTGTCCATCCAAAATCGGACATCAAAATCATATTTTGATTATTCACTGAATATTATTTTAAATTATTCGTTATTTCTGAATCGGAATGCGACTCAATCAATTACCATATAATTTCAGTTATATGGATTTCATACATCACATGTATTCAACAATAATGATAAATAATCATCAAACAGTCAATTCACATCCAAAGTGCAATTTATAACTGTATAAGCATTAAATAATTAAATAATGCTTATCACAGTCTGTCGATCAATCGATTGACATATAATTAAATTCAGGGGAGATGTGAATAAATTACCGTCCTCAGACCCATGTGCGATTTCCAAACAACAACAGTCGATTCAAAATAATCTCTAGTTAATAAATTTAACCAAATCTAATTCGATTTGAATTATTTTTCTAATTAGCCAATTTTCACTGTTTAAATTATAAAAATATATTTATAATTTAATTTCAACTACCACAAAATAATATTAAATTATTTTTAATGTTTTAAACATTTCAGCATCACAATCAAAACACAATACAGCCAATTAAATCGTCCATGCTCTGTGGACGAGGGAGGTGAGCTAACAGGCACCATATACAATTTATAATGATTAAAACTGATAAAAATCTACACTAGCAATTCTATATATTTTTATACATGAATACAATAACATGTTAAAATATAATCTAGTTAGAAGGAGTTCTCACGTTGGGTTCCACTCCATCATTCTTTATTTCTAAATCGTTCTGTTTTGATTTAAAATCGCCTCAAATTCTAATTTGCTCCAAATCGCTTCTAGTCAGTTCCATGTTGAAGTGCTCGTCGAGACGAGTCCAACGCATTTTGAATCGTCGGATTTGGACCTCGTATGAAGGAGATATGATAGATTATACATTTGATAATTAAAACGTATAATTAAATTAATTAATTAATTAAGGCCTTAATTACATCATTAGGGAATTAAACCCTTCTCTGTCGTTTCTAGCCGAAGAAAAACCCACCGTCGAAATCTAAAACCCGTCACCGCCTCCACCTGACAACGCCGGACCCGCATCGGAGCACCCCACCTCGAAGCCCGCGCCTTGCGCCGCCCTCCCCCCTGACACCGATGAACTCAAACTACCCCAAAAGCTGGAATTTCGCTTCGAACGATGCCTCTTTGAGTGCCGGTTTCTCTCAAAATACACAACGATAATGAATCAAGGTGGTACGGATTTGGAGAGGGTAGAGAGCTATTTAATTTTCCCTTTATAACGCTAATCTAGTTCGAAGTGGTTTGAGAATAATTTAAGGAAGAAAATTCGACAATTTCGGCCATTCAAAACGAAGTAGCGCTGGCTCCTTTTGATTGGAGAAAGCTAGGGTTTTAGTGGAAAAATATATATATATAATATTTTATTATTTAATTCATATGTTAGTGGTTTCTCATTACGAACTCCAAATTAAACCCAACGACTATTGCCCCTAGTTAAATACCCCCATTCTGGACACAACGGGATATGTTTCGTAAGCCAATTCCACCGTTTCGATTAGTTTTTGTCAAAATTAAAATATAAATAAATATATATTGAATTTAAACATACATTTTAATTTACCGGGGCCACATACTGACTCCAAAAATTACAGAAAAATAAATCTAGCTATGTTTTGACGATATGGTCCTAACAAAACTAATTTCATCGAATTTGGTGGCAGTTTGAAAAATGGTCTTTTTATAGTCAATTAAATTCAAACTAAACTGCCTAAACACATTTAAATTTACCACGCTCACATATTAGTTCCAAAAATTATGAAATTTGAAACCTAACAATAATTTGACATTCTGGATCCAACAAAAGTGGGTTCATAAAAAACGGAGCTCATTTGCAAAATGGCTATTTTTAAGGGCTATATATTATATTAAAAAACATATAACTTACATAGCGACTATTCTAAATTTTAAACTGGACATAACTTTCAATTTATAAAGTGAAATTTCAGTTTGTTACATTTGTTAGGAAGATAGTTAAACAGATTCTAATGTTTCTTATCTTACTGAAATCCGATTTATATTGAATTTTGTACATACATTTGAAATTTAAAATCGAATTTTCAAACTGAAACTTAAAATCGAATATTCAAACTACCGCGCCATTTCAAGTTCGTTTTATAATTAAAATAAATTTATACGTTATAACTTCAATTTAAATAAATTTTAAATCATTATTATTTAAAATAAACCATTTTAAATATTCAAAACCCATTAAAATAGCTAAAATAAAAAATTTAAATTGGTTCGGAAATTCCGGGTTGTTATAGAGATCGAAATAGTTAATCCAAAGGTCGTGTTGTTCTTCATTGTTCTCTTTCTCCAACAAAAGTTGTAGTCATCTAGAATTCTTTCCCTATCTCAACAAGTTTATTTATTCTTGTATTTTTTTTATTTTTGGTTGTAGGTCCATTGTACGTAAACAAAATTGGTATTTTTGAATCAATAAAGAGGGTAGTTGGGTGGAATATCTTGTTTGCATGTGACGACCCTAAACCCTGTACGATGGTGGCAAGGGTAATCTTTGGAATATAACAGATAAACATATAACAGCCGAACATAAATAATTAAATACACCAGATAATGTACAATAGAATACACTGGATAAACATAATCATCAGAGTTACACAGTATACAGGATCATACTTAGTTCAAAATACAGTCCAGCTATACATAAATGTCTACAGCGGAAAACAAACATAATATGTACAATTGGAGCTGAACAACATAAAAAGAGATAAATGATAGAATCCATCTTCAGCTCCAGCTATCCAGAAAGAGCCTGCTAAAATCTGAATACAAGGTTGCCCGTGTAGAAAAAGGGGCACCCGAGTTTGCAAGTGAAACAAACTACGAGTCAGTCATGGGACTGGTATGGGAAATCTACTTAACACATTTTATAATATGGCCAATCACAGGACCCCGCCACTTTCGCGGAACGGGTTTATTCCATTGGATTGCCAGTGCTTTAAAACAAGTAAATCTTTTAAACATCGCAATGCTTTTTATAAAAAAATGAAGCCATCATAGGACTCAGTTCCCATCACACAATGCAACACAAACCGGAGGATAGAGTTTTACCTTATAATGGCCAAAATATGCTTGATACGAGCAAAACAAATCATTTGATATTATTGCTAGTGTATATATGTTTCAAAAACAATTTCAATCATAACTATCAATCATAGACGGCATGGGTACCATATATCGTGTCGATATATATATATATACAATCAAAACCGCACGGTGTCGTATTTGGAAATTGGATTTCCATCACGAACCAAGGCAAAAGATAGCCCTTACCGAATTCGAGACTGTCTAGCCCGAGCCTCAGAAACAGCCGCAACTGCCCCTTGGATCGTCACGGCCGGTCCACCGATGTGGATTAAAATGCCTGAACACTACGTTTCCCCGCCCTTTGGGGGCGTAAATGAGTCCTATGACTCCATCGGCTTCACATAGTCACCGATATATCTGAGGCGCCTCACAACAGCAACAACCACACAGGTGAAAATAATATAAATGTCAGGACTGGTAGGTCACTGACACCACCCTAGCTAGAAAGAAATGCATGTCCTCCCTGAGGTCCTCTCCTGTTTCTGGTCTATATCGGGGTGTGAGGCTCGCGAATCAACGTTATATACAAAGCTATGCCACATAGGCCGCGCTTTGATCATCAACCACAAGACTTTTCTTTTCAACAGAAGCCTTGATCATCTGCCACTTAGGCATGCCACACAGGCAATTCACTCCATGCGACTGATTTCTATCGATATATAACCTCTGAGCTCGTACGTCTCAGAGAAGGGCGTTAAGCAAGAGAATAAATTCTCCGCCGCTAAATAGATATATATTTAATGGAGATCAATAAGTACAGAACAAATTCCAATGTCAGACACACAGTCCATTTACAAGTTCGTCCTGGGTCTGAACGAAACTGGAGGCACTCAATACCTCGCATATCCGTACAATCAACAAGTACGTCCGGACGGCTACTACTTCAGCCCCTTCAAGGTAGCTACTCCTATCATGAGCATCAGTAGCACCCCTCCATTCGACGTGAAGATCATCGGTCTTGCACCGTCTTCATATCTTCGAGTTTCACTCATTGATCAATTATTTGAAATGAGAATCAACTCGACCCTTTCAAATAATTCATGTATATTTAGAATTTCAAATCAATTCATTTCAATGGTTAAATTATTCGATATCACTAATTCTGTTCTTTAATGTAATTTTCACGCCAAACACATTCAACCATCAAATATCACATAAACCAAGAAAATTCAGTTTATTTCCATTCCATATCGTTTATAATATTTTATCATGATTTATCGCTATTTTTATTTATTTAAAAATAGCCAATTCATTCAAACAACGCTTCAGGCCATAACGCGGCTGTGGCACTGTTTTTCTTCAGATTTGATTTACACATATATGAAAATCTAACCCTTGGATCTTGACAAATCTTATATCATTAGAAAGATCTTTTCAAAACGAATCCAATGATTACAGTTTTGGGAAAATCCGACGGCCGGATCTCCCGGTACAATCGTTTGAAGTTACGATTTCAAAAATACGAACTACAGCATCGTTATTCGATTTAATTTAATTATATTTATATTTATATATAAATATAATCGATTATGGCACTGTTTTTCTTCAGATTTGAATTAAACATTCCAGACAATCCAACCGTTGGATCTTCACAAAGTGGGTGTCGTTGGAAAGATATTTCCAAAGCGAACCCAACGGTTTCGGTTTCGGGAAAATCCGATGGTCGGATCTCCCGCACTAATCGTTTGAAATCACGGTTTAAAAATACGAACTGCTGCTTCGTTATTCGATTAATTTTAATTATATTTATATAAATATATATCAATATAATTCTTTCTTCGATTTCAAAACTGTATTCATTTCATATATTTGATAAAAATGATATTTTCATCCAATGGATATTCATTTCAACACATCACTATTTTCAGCACTTCGTATTCACAATAAAAATGTAGATTTTATTGTTTAATCCATATATTCAACACATGAATGTTTTTGACTTCACACATACGATAAAATATGAGTTTTATCGCTCTAGTCCTCTATTCAACACATGAATATTTTCTATAGTTTATATATATAATAAAGATGTGATTTTTATTGTAAAACAATTTATTTCAAAACACGATTATTTTATATAGTTCATACATAAGGTAAAAATGTTATTTTTATCTTTCAAAGAATTTATTCAACACATGAACTTCATTCAACACATGAATTTCTACTCAATACATGAATTTCTATTCAACACATGAATATAGTTCGATAGTTTTTTTTTATATATATATAATAAAAATGTGATTTTTATTGTAAAACAATTTATTTCAAAACACAATTATTTTATATAGTTCATACATAAGGTTAAAATGTTATTTTTATCTTTCAAAGAATTTATTCAACACATGAACTTCATTCAACACATGAATTTCTACTCAACACATAAATTTCTATTCAACACATGAATATAGTTTCAACACATGAAAATAATTCTAACACATGAATATTATTGATAATATCGGCAGCATAACGGCAGGGTAGTTAAAACCGGCACCGTCCCTAGTACGGCTCCTCGCTCTACCTTAAAACCTCGCGGTTTTTGACAATGGGGATTTTCAATATCTAGTTCGTACGCAGAATTTTTTTCCCATATACTAATCCTATTGGGATTTCAACCACAATCAATCATTTCAAATCAACCATTCATGATATTCACCAAATTTCACATCAACCAATAATCCAAACAATATCACAACCAATAAATATCGTCCATGGTCTGTGAACGAGGGGAGTATATATATAGATATACGTATATAACTATATTTCAATTTCATTTCAATATCATTTCAACGCATATATAATTTTTGCAACGCATATATAACTTATACATCGAACATACAACTTATACAACGCTTATACATGTGGTGTACAACGCTTATATAACTCATACATCGACTATATAATTTATACATCGTTGTTTTGCATATCGTTTATAAATTAGAAATCTCACTTTGGGTTCCACTCCACCAAAAATTGCAGAAGGCTCAGAAAAATATCCGGTCTCTTCTAGAATGTAGAAGACGTCCGCACGAGTCCGTTGTCTCTTATTTAACTGGATTTCGACCACATAGCAAAAAGATACGATTTTAGCAGTTTGCTACGCTTTTAAATGTGGAAATCAGTTGAAATTAATTAAACCGATACCTTTCAGCATGTATTCAAAACTAGGTTTGAATTTTCGCTTCAATCCGTTGCGCCTGGAGACGATCAGGTTATACAGCGTCGAGGAGGACGGGAAGGCGCACCCACGCGCAGTGGTGCGACGACGATCGATCGCCTCTGGCGATGGCGGCAGCGGCTTGAAGGTATGAACTTTGGAGAGGCGATGCGCACGAAATACGAGATGATAGGGGGAGTAGCAGGTATGGATTTGAAGATCTTGACGAGCTCTACAAAATCCCCAACTGGGGTGGAAACTAATTCGGCGCATGGAGGGAGTTATGGAGGAGAGAAGGCGGTGAGCCTTTTCCGTCGTCCGCTTCTGATGTTTACGGGGAGAGAGAAAAAGTGAGGTCCAATGAGATTTTTTTATTTTATTTATATATTTTTAAAATTCTAAAATACCCCTCCTCCCATACTAACTCCAATCCAAACCCAACGACTGCCGTCCCTAGCTAAATACCCCTATTCCGAACCCAATGGGATATGTTTCGTAGGCCCATTCGATTGTTTCAGTCAGTTTTTCTTCAAATTAAAATATAAAACATTCAATATTTGATTTGAACGTACGTTTCAATTTTGTTAGGGCCACATACTGATCCCGAAAATTCCAGAAAAATAAATCTGGCTATGTTTCGATGATACGGTCCCAACAAAACTAGTTTCGTCGAATTCTGAGACCGTTTGAAAAATGACCATTTTCTGGTCGTTCCAATTTAATTGAAATTGACCAAACACATTTTCCTTTGCCACGCTCACACATTAACTTCAAAAATTATGGAATTTGAAACCTAGCAATAATTTGACATCCCGGATCCAGCAAAAGTGGTTTCGTCGAATTCTGAGGTCGTTTGCAAAATGTCTATTTTCAAGGGCTATATATTCTCTATAGCGACCTTTCTGAAAATTCATTTGGCCATAACTTTTGATTCTCTCTATGAAACTTCGATTTTTCAGATTCATTAGAAAGATATTCATAAACAGATTTAAATATTTTTGGTTTCACTAAAATCCGTTTTATTTTGCACCCGGTACAGTCAGTCAAAGTTTGAATTCCAATTTTGAAACTACCGCGCCATTTCAGGCCTTGTTTATAATTTAAAATAATTATATTTATTTTCAAACATCGATTCAAACATACTTTTTGTCATTATTATTTAAAATAATTTATTTTTAAATATCTAAAATCCACTAAAATAGCCAAATTAAAATTTTTTAAACTGGCTCCTATTTTCCGGGTTGTTACATTGCGCATGTGATTTCATATTTGTGTTGTTTTTTCATAGAAATCATCTTTAAGTATTTGGGTGAATAAGATCCTGGTCGCTTCCGCAAATGTGCAATTTTCCTAATAATTGGTATCAGAGCTAGATCATCGCAAAGCTTAAATTGGTTTTGGATTGAAAAAAAAAACAGTTTTTGATGTTGGATATGATGGCGTTTCCGAATATGACTATTTTTTACGGAAGAAATTGGGGGATCTGGAAGCCTAAGACGGAGGATGTGCTTTACCTCAATGATCTTCATGATCCGATAGATGGAGATGGGATGAAGCCCTCGGGTGTGGATGAGGGAACGTGGAAGAAGATGGATAAGAAGGTGATTCCCTTGATTCAGCAATACCCAGATGATTCGGTATTCCATCATGTGGCTAGTTATGAATTCGCGGAGGATTTGTGGGATAAGTTGGTATCTTTATATGAGTCGAGGAGTGCTACAAGTAAGGCTTTTCTGGTTCAAATGCCTGTTCAGTTGAGATTGGATAAGGGGAAGTCTATTGTAGGGCACCTAAATGAATTTCAAGATTTGATCAATCAATTGGAAAATCTGAAGGTCAATTTTGATGATGAGTTGCATTCTCTTTTATTGATGAGTTCGCTTTCAGAAAGTTGGGAAACTTTGGCTGTTTTATTGAGTAATTCCAATGCTAGTGAAGCTATCTCTTTGGAAAAGGTACAAAACAGCCTTTTGAATAAGAACTAAGGAGAAAAGAGTCGGGTTTGAAATCAGTTTGAGGTGAGGGTATGGTAGTAAAGGACTCAGGGAAAGATACAAGAAGGAAGAAGAAAGAGGCTAATGGTAAAGGTGCCATCACTTGTTACTATTGTAATAAGCAAGGTCACATATGCAAAGATTGCCATGCTTATCAAAGGGCTAAGAAGAAGGTTGTGGATGGTGATAGTAGTAGTGATGAGGCACATGCAGGTCTTGCTGTAGGTTCCTTTAGTGATGTTTCTTGTGATGTCCTGTTTAGTGAAGTTAATCCTTGGAAGATGGATTCGGGAGCCAGTTTTCACATTTGTAAGGATGTGAAGTATTTTTCTTCTTATGAGAAGAATGTTGACATGATTAGAACA
Organism: Allium sativum; assembly: GCA_030737875.1. Classification (NCBI taxonomy): domain Eukaryota; kingdom Viridiplantae; phylum Streptophyta; class Magnoliopsida; order Asparagales; family Amaryllidaceae; genus Allium; species Allium sativum. The sequence goes on along the minus strand of CM060920.1, from coordinate 562,605,884 downwards.
ACCAATGGAGTAGAGCTACCAATTTGTGGTATTGGATATATCCGATTTTGTATGCATGATGGCATGGTGAGAGAAGTCTCTGGAGTTAGACATGTACCAGTGAGTTCGCATAACCTCATTTCTCTCGGTCAGTTGGATCGCCGTGGTTGCAATTATGATACTCAAGGTGGAGTTTTGAGAGTGAAGAAAGGTGGTCGTGTTGTGATGAGAGGTGCCTTGGAGGAGGGAAACCTGTATAGATTGGTTGGTTCTGTGGTCAACCGTGGAAGGCGAGTAACGGTTGAAGAACCTAGTCCACAACAAGGTGGAGAGGTTAATTTGGTCACTGCTGATGGTATAAATAGGAGTCTTCATGTTGATGATGCTTGAGGGATCCGGAGTGATCAAGGAAGGGGCTCAGATCAAGTAATAGACGGGTGTCGATGTGGAAAATCCACAAGGTGGAGATCCTTGTGGTATTACAAGCATTTTTAGACCGTTAATATCGCGTGGCGCATCTCGCGGGGAAGATGCATTTTTTTGGGCAGGCGGTGGGTTATTTTTGTAATGGTTTAGTTGAGAGTAGGAGTCGTTGAAAGAGTAGATGACTTGTGTGTTGGAAGTTCGTTTGATGTGATGTGATGTGATTTCATATCAAGGTTGTGACGATCTCAAAACACGTACGATGGTGTTAAGGATAATCATTGGAATATAACACATTAATCATCATTAGCAGAGTACAGATAATAGCATAAACAACAAATAGAATAATTTTACATAAATATGACAGCAGAATCATAACATGTAACAACATCAGAGTAGCACTGTGTAGGATATGACTTAGTGCATAAAAAGTGAATGATCAGTCAACATTGCCATAAGCGAAATATATACATACAGTGAGACATAATAAAGATATCAGTCTACATCGCCTGAGGCGGTACATATACATAAGATAATACATGTTGGAAGTAAAACAGTCTACATCGCCATAGGCGGAATCATATACATAAGATAAGGATAGCGGAAAGTCAATAGCCAAAATACAAGTAAATCTAATCCTCGCCATCAAGCCAAAAACGCTCCGTGCTGCAGTGCTAAGCCAAAGTAACCTGTCGTCTGTCAACTAGGCTGCCCGTGTGAAAATAAGGGCACCCGAGTTTGCAAAGTGAAACAAACAACGAGTCAGTCGTAGGACTGGTATGAGAAATCTACTTAACTGGTTAAGCAACAGTAACAAGGAAAATCATAGGACCACGCCACTTTCGCGGAACGGGTTTATTCCAGTGATTGCCAGTGCATTTAAAACAAAGTAAATTCTTTAAACAACGCAATGCTTTTAAAAAGAATGAAGCTGTTATAAGACTCAAGTCCCATCACGCAATGCAATGCAAACCGGAGGATAGAGTTTTACCTTATAATGGCCAAAATATGCTTAATACGTGCAAAGCAAAATCACTTGATATTATTACTAGTGCATATATGTTTCAAAAACGAATACCATCGTAAATATCAATCATAGGCGGCATAGCTACCATCTACTATGTCGCCATACTAGTTCTACAATCAAGTCCGTTATTTCGTATTGGAAGTTTGGATTCCATCATGAGTCGAGGCAAGGGGCAAGCTCCTCTCCGCTTTGAGACACTCTAGCAAATGCCTCAGGACTACACACTATGGGTAACCCTTGGATCTTCAGGGCCGGTCTTCTCTTACGTTTGAGGATTGGCAATTCCTGAGCACACGTTTCCCGGTCCTAACAGACCTAAAATCGAGGCGTCTCGCATCCCAACAACCACAAAGGTGAAAATAATATAAATATCAGCCAGTTTACGCACTGACACCACCATAGCTAGAAAGAAACGTCGTGCACTCCTTGGGTCCTTATCCCGTTTTTGACTCATACCGAGGTGTGAGGCTCGCGAATCCACGCTATACACAAAGCTAGGCCACGTAGGCCGTGCTTTGATCATTAACCACAAGACTTTACTTTGCAACAGAAGCCTTGATCACTGCATCTTGGCATGCCACATAGGCAATTCACTCCATACGACTGATTTCTATCGATATATAACCTCTGAGCTCGTACGTCTCAGAGAAAGGCGTTAAGCAAGAGAATAAATTCTCCGCCGCCAAACAGATATATATTTAACAGAGATCAATCAGCACAGAACAAAATCCAATGTCAGACACACAGTCCATTTACAAGTCCGTTCTGGGTCTGAACGAAACCGGAGGCACCATATTCCCCGCATATCCGTACAATCAACACATACGTCCAGACGGCTACTACTTCCGTCCCTTCAAGGTAGCTACTCCTATCAGGAACCTCAGCAGCGCCCATCCAACCGATATGAAGATCGTCGGTCTTGAACCGTCTTCGTATTTTCGACTTCGAATCGTTCGATCAATTATTTGAAATGAGGGTTAGCTCGGCATTTTCAAATAATTCACGTATATTTAGAATTCAAATCAATTCTTTCCATGGTTAAATTATTCGACATTCACATTTCAGTTCTTTAGTATAATTTTCATGTCAAACACATTCAACCATCAAATATCAAGCAAACCAAGAAAAATTGGTTTATTTCCATTCCATGTTGCTTATAATATTTTATAACGATTTTTCTCCATTTTTATTTATTTAAAAATGGCCATATTTAATTAAACGACGTTTCAGGTCGTGCCATGGCACTGGCGCTGTTTTTCCCCAAATTTGTTTTACACATATCGGGAAATCTAACCGTTGGATTTCTACAAAGTTTATACCAATGGGAAGATATTCCTAAAGCGAACCCAACGGTTCTAGTTTCGTGAAAATCCGACGGTCGGATCTTTCGGTAGAGTCGTTTGAAGTTACGATTTCAAAACGCGAACTGCACGGCCTCGATTCGTTTTAATTTATATTTATATTTATATTTATATATATATAAATTTAATTCATTCGACGATTTCAATATCGTTTTCACTTCAAATATTTCACTAACGCCTTTATATTTCGAAAAATTTCGCCATAACCTCCTTTGTACGCGAAGGGGTTTGGAAATTTATTAGGCCGTATTAGGTACCCAATAAATCCTAATAAGCATACACATATTTATAGTGATATATTCTGGTGTCCACAAGGGAGCGTATATAGATCATAACTCCAGAGAATAAATTCTCATCACCCTATAAATGGTTTTTTGTGCCTTAATGACCAGAGAGACGTGTTTATTGTTATCTCCAGACCCGTGTGGTTTTTTTTTATTAATCTGGCAATTTACCGTTACAATTTATATAGTCCATATCGGTCATCAGTTCAACCTGTAATATATAGTCATCGCCATACAAGCCTCTCGCTCGTATGGTAAATCTTCAACCTCGTCACACAAGCTCCAAATGCTTATGTGGTATATGATGAAGTATGCCTATCGTCAAGAAGTATGCCATGTAGTGTAGTTCAAAATTAATTGTTACTATCCTATGGCGATGTTTATTTTTACACACAGAATAACCAGCACTCCGCATCCAATGGCGTTTACAGGAGTTGATATAAAAATAAAATTGCGCAGCCAACTCATTAAGGCTTACCTATTTGTCGGGCACGCAAATAAATTCTTTACTCAACAGCTAATCCATTTTCTCTGTTCAACACATGTATATATATGCAGAACAAAGCTAATAATAATATTCCTAGAGAACAAATATTTATTTCAACACACTGTTATTTTTAACACTTATACATAGGATAAAATGATATTTTTGACGAACAAAAATATATTTCAACTCTTGGCTATTTTATTTAGACCCTAACCTGGTTAAAAATAATATTTATAACCCCCAAACATTTATTTCAACACGTGTGTATTTTTAGCGAGGCGTATACATGATAAAGGTAATATTTTTATCATCAGAAATATTTATTCAACACATGAATGTTTTTAGCACTTCATGTTCGCAATAAAAATGTAAATTTTATTGTTAAAGCAATTTATTTAAAACACGAATACCATTCAACACATGAATTTCTATTCAACGAATGAATGTTTTCTATAGTTTGTATATATATAATAAAATGTGATTTTTATTGTTAAAGCTATTTATTTAAAACACGAATACCATTCAACACACGAATTTCTATTCAACGAATGAATTTCTATTCAACACATGAATGTTTTCTATAGTTTGTATATATAATAAAAATGTGATTTTTATTATTAAAGCTATTTATTTAAAACACGAATACCATTCAACACATGAATTTCTATTCAACCAATGAATTTCTATTCAACACATGAATGTTTTCTATAGTTCGTATATATATAATAATAATGTGATTTTTATTGTTAAAGCAATTTATTTAAAACACGAATACCATTCAACACATGAATTTCTATTCAACGAATGAATTTCTATTCAACACATGAATGTTTTCTATAGTTTGTATATATAATAAAAATGTGATTTTTATTGTTAAAGCTATTTATTTAAAACACGAATACCATTCAACACATGAATTTCTATTCAATGAATGAATTTTCATTCAACACATGAATGTGGTTTCAACATATGAAAATAATTTCAACAAATGAAAATAATTCTATCACATGAATATTTCAGAAAATTTTGACAGCATAACGGCAGAGTAGTTAAAACCGGCATCGTCCCGATGTACGACTCCTCGCTCTACCTTAAAACCTCGCGGTTTTTGACAATGGGGATTTCATGCATCTAGTTCGCACGCAGGAGGCATGTTTTATTTTCATTTCCACAATCATATTCTAATATTTTTTAACCACAAGAGGGTATTTTTCAACCACAAAGGTATTTTTCAATCACAATCCAACAATATCAACCACAAACAATTATTTTCAACCATTCGTCATACCACATATTTTCATGCCAATCACAAGCAATATATATCGTCCATGGTTTGTGGACAAGGGGAGTATATATATATTCGTATATAAATATATTTCACTTTCATTTCAACACAATTTCTATGCATATATGTTTCATACAACGCTTGTATAATTTATACATCGTTCATATAACTTATACAACACATGTACATGAGGTATACAATGCGTATATAATTTACACTTCGCTTATATAACTTATACAACACGATTTCATTCACATTTGAATTTAGAGTTCTCACTTTGGTTTTCGAGGTGCTAAAAATCGTAGATAGCTAAGAAAAATCTGCGGTCTCTTCTAGATAGTAGAGAGCGTCCTTGCGGTCATGATGTTTCTTGTTTCATCGAATTTCATTAACACACCATAAAGATATAATTTTTCAAAGTTTGCAACACTTAAAAGTGTTATTTTCAATTTAGAAAATCAAAGCCGTTTACCTCTCAGTTTAGTTCCAAACTCGATTTTGATTTATCGCGAGAACCGAGGCTCGATACGACGATCGAAGAGTACAGCGTTATAGAGGGTGGAGAGGGCTTCAGGCGCAGGGGGGTTTCGTCGAGATCGATGGTCGGGATTGGTCAGGGCGGCGGTAGGAAGAGTGGAACTTGGAGGAGGTGCTGCGCGCGAAACACGAGACGAGGGGGGTCGAGGCTAGGTCGGATTTGAAGAGGGGAGGCGGCACTTTCGAAATTGGGTGGTGGAGGGGTCTGGCGATGGCTGTGGCGGCGGCAATTTGGTCCGGAAGGTTGGAATGACGTGCGTCGTCGAGAGGAGGGAGGGAGCGGGTTTTGACTGGGTCAAAGGGAAGTGAGAGAGAGGGTGGTGATTGGCCCATTATATTTTATTTTTAATTTAATTTAAATTTGAAAATACCAGTTTCTCCATATGAACTCCTTTTCAAACCCAACGACTGTCGCCCTTAGCTAAATACCCCCATCCCGAACACAATGGGATATGTTTCGTAGGCCAATTCAACTGTTACAGTAAGTTATTTTTCAAATTAAAGTATAAAACATTCAATATTCAATTTGAACATACATTTCAATTTGCCAGGGCCACAAACTGATTCAAAAAATTCCAGAAAAATAAATCTAGCTATATTTTGATGCTACGGTCCCAACAAAACTAGTTTCGTCGAATTCTGAAATCGTTTGAAAAATGGTCATTTTCTGGTCGATCCAATTTAACAAAAATTGACCAATCACATTTTCTTTTGCCACGCTCACATACTAGCTTCAAAAATTATGAAATTTGAAACCTAGCAATAATTTGACATCCCGGACCCAACAAAAGTAGTTTCGTCGAATTCCGAGGTCGTTTGCAAAATGTATATTTTCAAGGGCTATATATACTCTATAGCGACCTTTCTGAAAATTCATTTGGCCATAACTTTTGATTTCCGCTATGAAACTTCGATTCTTCCGATTCATTAGAAAGGTATTCATAAACAAATTTAAATATTTTTGGTTTCATTAAAATCCGTTTTATTTTACACCCGGTACAGTCTGTCAAAGTTTGAATTCAAAATTTCAAACTGCCACTCTATTCCCAATTCATTATTTCTTTGAAATATTCTATTTCAATTGTTTAAATTTCTTTGAAACTAACCAATTTAAAAAATTTAAATTGGCTCGCATTTTTCGGGTTGTTACAATGGTGGAGTGTTGTGATTTGTGACATGAAATTACATATGTTAATGAAGATTGATTTCGTTAATTGATTGATTGATTTGATTGATTAATTAATTAATTGACTAATTGATTTGATTGATTGATTGGTTGATTGATTGATTGGTTAATTGATTGATTGTATCATAGAAGGAAAGAAATGAATAACTTTATTCTGGATATATTTTTGAGGGACAAATTGGATAGTTGCCTATGCCTTCTATTCTCCTATATTAGCAGCATCTAGGATTGGATTAAGAGCACGTGATTGATACCGAAATTGTTAATCCAAAGGTTGCCGCTGTTCTTCATTGTTCTCCTTCTCCAACAAAAGTTGTAGTCATCTAGAATTCTTTCCCTATCTTAATAAGGTTATTGATTCTTGTAATTTTGTTTATTTTTTGTTATAGATCCATTGTATGTAAACAAAATTTGTATTGTTGAATCAATAAAGAGGGGGGTTGGGTGGAATATCTTGTTTGCGCGTGTGATTTCATATCTGTGTTGTTTTTTCACAGAAATCATCTTTAAGTATTTCGGTGAATAAGATCCTGGTCGTTTCCGCAAAGGCGCAATTTTCCCAATAGTTAGCACCGAAAGGAGATAAGAGGCAGCGAAGTCGTGAAACAAAACTGTGTAGGCAACGATGAGTAGTTAGATAGATCCAGAGAGGAACACCGCGTTGGGCAGAGAAGGGTTGGTTGGAGATTGTTAGGGCACAGGGAGGGGTGTAGGGGCAGAGGATCGGAAAGAAGAGGGGTCTTTGGAGAAGGAGCTCAGATCTGTCGAGGACTAGATGTGAAAAAATGATTCGAAGACAATACCCATGCAGACGAAAACTAGGCAAAGAGTGAGAAGGAGAGATGAAAAAGTCGATCGATTGACAGTGGGAAGGAAACAATGGTGGCAGTTGAGGCAAAGAAAGGAAGAAAAGAAAATTCGCCTAGTCGTCATTAGTGGGTGGAGCTCCAACCGTTATCCAAATGATTAGTTTTAATTTTTATTTATACAAATAATTAATAGACAATGAATTTGTAAATGATACTTATTTGTTAGATTCTGATTTTAAAAATTGATATATATTTTGAATTTGCAAAGAAGTTTAACCGTTAGATCATATTTTAAAGAATGAAGTGATTTTTTGAATTTGTAAAGAAGTTTAACCATTAATTCTATTTTTAAAGGGTATTGAAATTTGTTAATATTTATAGAGACGTAGTTTTGATAGTTCTTGTTGAGAGCAAAAAAGTGTGACATTAAAGACATTACAACTTTTAACAAAGATAAAGATTAAGTTTTTTTTCTTTCTAAAATATGGTATTAAACTTTAAATCTAATGCAAAATATCTTGAGAGTTTCAAGCTGAATAGAGATAACATAGAGGGTTAAGGATAGAGTTTTAAAAGGTTTTGCTTTACTATTATTTAATAGATAACATAAATGGAACTTAAGCTAATGAAAAAATTGATTTGCAACCTAATAATAAAAAGTGGATTTTTGTTTCAACGACACATTTTAGTAAAAAAAAAGCATATTTAAGGACTGTCAACTATTGTTATCTGCATCAATGTCAACTTTCTTGTTTTTATTGGAAAAAGTTTAAATATTTCAAACTAAGGACATACATTAGCATTTCATAAATAATAAAAATTAATATAATAATATTTTCATGTGATTATAAGATTAAAAGATAAAAAAATAAATTGGAAATGTTTTTTATAAATATGAAAAAAAGGAATGTAAGTAAATCCAGCACATAAATCCAAATGCATATCGCTTCAATTTTTTACATGTAGCTTTTTTCGCGTACTAAATGAAATTAGCTTTAAAATGACTTAGTTCTGTGTTTAGACGATATAATATAATGCTATATTTTTAAGTTATAAAGTTATATTTATTTAGCTATTCGAGCTAATTATTTCTATATGTTTATAATCGATCGAAATAATTTTAAGTCACTTTTTTCTTTCAATTTTTGGAGTATATTTTAATTAATTTTAGTAATGATGAGAAATTAAAGTGAAGTTGAGGTTGACGTTACCCAACTCGGTATTTATCTTTGATCTAATTATTGAACTTAATTGTCTTTTGGTTCTTTTTTTGAGATGTGTCCTTAAAATTAAATACTGCAAAATTAACTAGATTTCAACATAAGCACATGACTAAATATTCATGTAGATTTTTTTTTATGAATGTGTTAATCCTATATAATTTATAAAAAAATATTTCATGTGTAAAACATACGCCATCATCATACGCGAAATGCATGCTGTAACGCTCAAAGTTAGGATAGAAATATAATTTTTTAGTCTGACAACGAAGTTTTAGAAATAACCTTGCATTTGAAAAAGTGGTTAAGAATTCAAATCCCATCAAGAATAAAATTTAACATTTATTTTTAAATGAAAATTTTGAAACCTAAATAACTTACATATCAAAATATATTCTACTAGAATAAAAAATACATTTTTATTTTTTATGTTTCTTAATTTTTTTAAATAAAATAATACATAAAAAAGCTTAAAGTCTTTACTCTATCTTTCCCATGCATGTGTACACGTGCATTACATATACCATAAAATCTCGTGTAAATTTTTTGTTTTATCTTGCTTAGAGAGAAACACAATAATCCTTTTTAAAGGCGGCCTTTCTTAGAATTTTAATAAACATGGATGGCATATGTAACAACCCGGAAATGCGAGCCAATTTTTTTTTTATTATTTTGGCAAATTTAATGAATGTTGAATATTTAAAAAAGAATATTTTAAATAAAATCGACGAGAAATTTATTTTGAAAAGAATTAGAACGTATATATTTATACGCATCGTCGTTAGAATATAAATTTTATTTATAAATATAAAAGGATTTGAAAATGGCGCGGTAGTTCGATAATTCGATTTCAAAATTCAAATGAACCTACCGGGTGCAAAACAAACAGGATTTTAGCGAAACAAAAAATAATGGAATCTAATTGAGAATATCTTTCCAACGAATCCGAAAAATCGAAATTACATAGCGAGGGTAAAAAGATATGTCCAGTTGAAATTTTAGAATAGTCGCTATGGAATTTCGGCCCTTAAAAATAGCCATTTTGCAAACGACCTCAGATTTCAACGAAACCACTTTTGTTGGATCCGCGATGTCAAGTTATTGCTAGGTTTCAAATTTCATAATTTTTGAATTCAATTTGTGAGCGTGGCAAAGGAAAACGCGTTTGACCAGTTTCAATTGATTTTAATCGACTGGAAAATGGCCATTTTTCTAACGGTCTCAGAATTTGACGAAATCAGTTTTGTTAGGTTCGTATCGTCAATACGAAGCTAGAAAATATTTTTTTGGAATTTTTCGAGTTAGAACGTGACCCCAGTAAATTGAAATGCACGTTCAAATTCAATGTATAGAGTTATATGTTGATTTTGACGAAAACAGATCGAAACGGTCGAATTAGCCTACGATACATATCCCATTATATTTGGAATGAGGGTAATTAGTTATGGACGACAGGCGGTGGGCCTCGTTTAGAGGTCGAATAAAAAAGTCAACTTTTTGAAATAAAAAAAACCTCTCTCCTCTCTTCCTTAATTCCGCTCAGGCCCCCCCGATTCATTTTCAAATCAGAAAAAAAAGAAAAAAAAGGACGAAGGGGCGGAGCGGCCTCCTCCATCGCCGCTGCCACCGCCCAAGGCGGCGCCCTCCACCAGGAACCCCCTCCTCTCCTCTCGCGCTCGCTCCCCTCTCCTTCCTTCCACCTAAATCGAACCCCAAACCCGTTCAGCCTCCCTCCAACCGACGACGTGCACCGCCCTCCGCCTGTGGCTCCACGCCGGCCATCTCCAGCCGCATCCCGACCTGCGCCCTCTCCCCACGCCACCTCAAGCCGACAGTCCACGTGTAGCCCCCCTTCGAGTATAAAAATCCAAATTTTCTTGTATAAACCAGTGAACCCTTCCCCGATGCCGATTGGCTGAAGCCACCAGCGAGCTCCAACACCTCCGGTGATCTCCGACAGCACTCCTCCATCTCCGTTAGCAAATGTGAGTTTGTTTTTGAATTTTATTATTTATTTTCTATGAGAAATAAATTAAAGAAATGATTTTTATATAAAGAAAGATGGCATTCTTATATAAAGAAAGTTGGAATTTTTTATACATATAAAGTTTATATTTTTAACATGAAAAAGCTTTGATTTTTATCGTATGGTAAATATGAAGTGGAAACTATAAAAATATGATTTTTAATACGAGGTTAGAGTTATAAAAATCCGATTTTTATATTATATAGATAGTAAAGATTAAATCTTTATATTTGAAAAGGCGAAATCTTTATATAGAGAATAGCGTGATAAAAATAGAATTTTTACCTGTATAGTAGCGGTGTAAAAATAGAATTTTTATCTATATAGTAGCGGTGTAAAAATAGAATTTTTATCCATATAGCGTAGTTATAAAAATATGGTTTTTATATACATAGAAACAATATAAAAATGTGATTTTTATATATGTAGTGAAAGCGGGCAACGAAAGTGATAAAAAGCGAGAACGACGAAGATTTCTACATAAGAAGAGTCGAGACGTTTGGATTAGCTAGTCGGTGAGAACTCCTCACTTTGAATCTTATTTTTCTAGTTAAAAATATATACTAGGATGCAGACGGTGCTTAGCAGCACCCGACACCCGTCATCCACAGACCATGGATGGCTTGTATGTTTGATTGTTTGTTGTGATGAAAATTGATTGTGGAACATGAAATAAAATATATATATATAGTTAAAAATATTTTATCGTTAAAATATTATTTTTAATGTGTGTGTGTGAATGAAAACATGTGTTTGTTGATGTGAAACCCCATACGAGTGTTGGGATGATATTTGAAGTCCACTCATCCCGATTGATTAGTTGTATGTCGATCGATTGATTGACAGGCTGTTATAAGCGTTAGATATCTATATTTGATGCTTATACAGTGTGGTGCACTTTGGATGATGATTGATTATTTATTGTTGTGATTATATACATGTGTTGTATGGAATCCATATAATTAACATTATATGGTAATTGATTGGGCCTCATTCCAATTGGGAAAATAAAGAATAGAATGAAGTATATATCCATGTGTTGAATAGAATAAATAATCATGTGTTGAAAATTGTCGTGTGTGGAAAGAAATATTTTAACAATAAAATTTACATCTTTATCATATTTAAGGTTAGAAACTAACTGGAAAATAGATAAGATGAGTGGTTTCCTGGGTATTGATCTGATATTGGTTTCAGCCTTCGGCGTTAATACCTAGGGAATCATTCTCTTACTACTTTACAATTGGAGTCTGATTTAAAAATCAAACGATAGATACCATAATTTTATAAAATATATTAAATAACAAAAATAGTTGTGTTGGCAGCACTCATTCGTTGAGATTAGTCAAGTGTTGAAAGAAATATAGATTCATGTGTTGAATAGAATAAATATTCATTTGTTGAATAGAATAACGAAGTGATTAAAATATATAAAGCCGTGTTGATTAGTGATGCGCCATTTTGACGCGAACGATATTTATATCGATTTTATTCGAATATCAAAAAGGAAGTGCTTTCAAAATATAAAATTTTGAAAAGATATATATCGATGATGTGGAATATTCAATTTTGATTTGAAATTGAATATGAAGTTGAAATCGTTTTGAAAACGAATTTAAAACGAATTATAAATACGTTTTGAATTGAAATCGACGAAATATATATAATATATATTATATATATTAAATGGCCTGAATAGAACGTGCCGCCCTGCGGCAATTCGCGAATTTCGACCATTGACTTCGGATTGACGTTGCGGGAGATCCGACCGTCGGATTCTCCTAAAACCGGAACCGTTAGGTTCGTATCAAAAAGAGATTTCCAATGAATATTAGAAATTTGAAATCTAATGGTTGGATTTGGAATTACGTCCAAATCAAATTTGGAAAAGGTCGCTGTAAGTGCAGTTCGATGGCCGTTGATGGAAATCGACTATACGGGCCTTGATAAAATTATTAAAAATATCAATAATTTGTGTAAAATCATAAGAAATGATTTGGGAAAAACTGGGATGAAAAATTCCACATTTGAAAAGATAAAAATAGTTTTTTTATCGAAATGAACTAGTTTTGAACTAGAATTAAAATCAATTTATTTTTGAAATAAATAAATTGAATTTGAAAGTGGTTTTGAAAATAATCAGAATTTCCAATACGTGAATTGGACTGGAGTTGAATCGAAATTATCTTCGGAATATTTCGATGTTGGATTTCGTGACTATACAGATATTGTTATGGGAATTTGAAAGATATATTTTATATCATTATTTCCAATACGATATTTGTTGGTTTCAGAATTTGATATTGAATATAAGCCGGTATATTTTCTATTCAGAGCCTTGTATTTAATATCAAATGTGATTTGGATTTGTCGTGAATGGTGTCTTCATTAACACCGATTCTTAAGCCCAATAGAGAAAAAGATTAAATCTTTCTATTTAGATTTAATGAAGTGTATCAATTAAATAATATTTAATTGGAATTGAATTTGAATGTGATTTTGGGTTTATCGTGAATCGTGTTTTAGAGGACATTGATTCTTTAACCCAGTTAAAGACAGGATATTGATTTTTGAAAAGATTAAAACTAAGTGGAGTTTTAATGAATCTTTAATTAGATTGAAATGTGAATTGATAATTTAAATTATCAAATCTGAAAGGTGATCGAGAATGGAGTACCACCAGTTTTGCTCCAAAGCGATAGTTAAATCTTTAATTAGATTTGAACGTGAAATGGTAATTAATTTTACCGATAACATCGTGGTGTTAGATATGGAGTATGATCAGTTTTACTTCATGGGATGAATAGGTTGGGATTGGGAAATAAAATAAATAATTACTTTGGTGTGGTTCTCTAATCCCGACTAGTTTGGAAAACCATAATAGGGTTTGAAATGATATCCAAAGGAAGATTAAAGAATAAATTTAGAAGAATTTATCTTTGATAAAATTAATGGGAACCTTTCCCTAAGAATGTGATTTTGTGAATAAAAGAATATTCTGAAATGGGAATGAGGCGTTTGTTGTGTTTGTGTAACATTTTTTTATTATATACGTGGGTTATTCAGAAAGGCCGGGTTTCTACCCATTATGAATAACCGATTCGGCGATAAGTCGAAGATGAAGACGGTGGTTGAAGACCGGAAGTCTTCACATCGTTTGGGTGATTACTGATGATCTTGATTGGGCTGTACACCCAAGATGAGGGAATCAGTTGATGATCGTCCAGACGTACTTGGAGATCGATGGATATGCGAGGAAAGTGGCTCCGGTTTCGTTCAGACTCAGAACGAACTTGTAAATGGACTGTGTGTCTGACATTGGATTTTATTCTATGTTGATTGATCTCTATTAAATATACATCTTTTTGGAGGCGGAGAATTTATTCTCTTGCTTAACGCCATTCTCTGAGACGTACGAGCTCAGAGGTTGTATATCGATGGACATCAGTCGCATGGAGTGAATTTCCAGTGTGGCACGCGTAAGTGGCAATTGATCAAGGCTTCTGTTGAAAAGCAAAGTCTTGTGGTTGATGATCAAAGCACGGCCTGTGTGGTGCAGCTTTGTATATAACGTGAATTCGCGAGCCTCACACCTCGGTATGAGTCAAAAACGGGATAGTGACTGCAGGGAGAGCACGATGTTTCTTTCTAGCTATGGGTGGTGTCAGTGCTTAAACTGGCTGACATTTATATACTTTTCACCTATGTGGTTGTTGGATATGAGGCGCCTCGGATATAGTTCTGTTAGGATCGGGAAACGTGTGTTCAGGAATAACTAATCCTCAAAAGTAAGAGAGGACCGGCCCTGAAGATCCAAGGATCATAGTGGGGTCCTGAGACATTTGCTAGAGTGTCTCGAATCGGAGATGAGCTTGCCCCTTGCCTCGACTCATGACGGAAATCCAATTTCCAATACGTGTATTGCGGTTTTATTTGTAGAGCCTAATATGGCGACATAGTAGATGGTGGCTATGCCGCCTATGATTGATACTTATGATTGAAATTGTTTTGACACTATACACTTATAGTAATATCAAAATAATGTGTTTTTGACGTATCAAGCATGATTTGGCTATTATAAGGTAAAAACCCTATCCTCCGGCTTGCGTTGCATTGTGTGATGGGACCTGGGTCTTATAATAGCTTCATTTTTCTTTATTTAGCATTGCGCTGTTTGTTTTATGCACTGGTATTCTTGGGAGGAAACCCGTTCCGTGTTATACGGCGTGGTCCCTTGATTTACCGAACTTTAAAATAAAGATTAATAACTGTTTTAGTTCTCACACCAGTCACATGACTGACCTGGAGTTTATTGTTTCAACCTAAACTCTGGGTGCCCCTATTTTCCACACGGGAAGCTAGTAGTTTTGGTTTTGCAGATTTATATCCACAGGATCCTGATTTACAGCTGGAATGATGCTCGGAAAGCTCTGTATCCGTGTATCACCTTCAGTTGTGTGTTATATTGTTTTTCCGCTGCTATGTAATTTATTGTAATCTCTGATATTTGTCGATTGTATATTTATTCATACTTTGTATATTCTTGTAGTCTGATGGAGTGGTTTTAATAAACAATGAAATGTTCTTTCGTCTGCGTTCTGTTATGTCTTGTCCTCAACGCAATCCGTGCTTTCCTTCACGGGGAAGTTCGGGTCGTCTCAGAGTGGTATCAGAGCCTTGGTTTACAGAGCTCGAGAACATGACACATTAGAACCGAATGAAAGAATTCATCAGATATTGAATTAGTAATATCCAATTAGAATGACTCGTTAGAGATAGGATCAGTAGTATCCTAGAACGAGTGTGAAGAGTATATTTTTCAAATGAAAACAATTTTGTTTTGAAAGTTAAATTCAAGTACACGTATTTGAATATTTATTTATTTTGAATTTGGACAATCTAGTATATAAAGGTTTTGCATATACGCGTCATGAACGTATATTCGAAGTTTTAATATACTGGATAGATATAGATTCGCTCTCTAGTCGCCCGGAGATAATTCTGGTAATGCGGCCGCATTATCAGTATTTATGTTCGAGTTTCGACGGTGTGATATCTATATATTTCCATTAGACTAGTGTGAGAACCAAAAATTTACTTAGGGTTATTTGTTGTGATTTGGCATCAAAACATGATTTTCTGTATATGTATCAAAATTATGAATTTGAAACGTTAATTCACTAATTGATTGATGGTTGTGTTGTCTGATTATTGTTTGAATTAATTATATGTTGAACCATTTAGCCTAATTGAATCAAATATTGAATTGTATTGAAAATTGGTCGCATTTGCATGCATATACATGTATATACATTGAACAGGTCATAACAAGGAGGCTAAAGCAGAAGAATAAAATTGTTTGCCCGACAAATAGGTACATGTTTACCATAATTTACTGTTTTGTTAGGGTGATGATGATTTTATGAGCCGCTTGGCTTTTTCTTTTTCTTTTGAGTTGAAGAAGGCCATGGGAGGCTATATGAAATATCCCGAAGTCCCCGGTGCAGGGGAGGTTATGGCGAAATTTTTCGAAAATTTAGGGTGTTAGCCAAATTTTTGAAAATTTTGAAAAGTTCTTCGAAACTGAAAAGTTGAAGAACTTAAGCCGTATAGGAAATAATGGAAGTTGAGTTGAATTGTTAAACAACTTTCGGCTTCGTTCCTTTTCGGGGACGAAAAGTTTTAAGTGGGGGAGATTGTAACAATCCGGAAATGCGAGTCAATTTAAATTTTTTTATTTTGGCAAATTTAATGAATATGGAATATTTAAAATAGATTATTTTAAATAAAATCAACGAGAAATTTATTTTGAAAAGAATTAGAACGTATATATTTATACGCGTCGTCGTTAGAATATAAATCTTATTTATAAATATAAAAGGAATTGAAAATGGTGCGGTAGTTCGATAATTCGATTTCAAAATTCAAATGAACCTACCGGGTGCAAAACAAACCGGATTTTAGCGAAACCAAAAATAATGGAATCTAATTGAGAATATCATTCTAACGAATCCGAAAAATCGAAATTTCATAGCGGGGGTAAAAAGATATGTCCAGTTGAAATTTTAGAATAGTCGCTATGGAATTTCGGCCCTTAAAAATAGCCATTTTGTAAACGACCTCGGATTTCGACGAAACCACTTTTGTTGGATCCGCGATGTCAAGTTATTGCTAGGTTTCAAATTTCATAATTTTTGAATTCAATTTGTGAGCGTGGCAAAGGAAATCGCGTTTGACCAGTTTCAATTGATTTTAATCGACTGGAAAATGGCCATTTTTCTAACGGTCTCAGAATTTGATGAAATCAGTTTTGTTAGGACCGTATCGTCAATACGAAGCTAGAAAATATTTTTCTGGAATTTTTCGAGTTAGAACGTGACCCCAGTAAATTGAAATGCACGTTCAAATTCAATGTATAGAGTTATATGTTGATGTTGACGAAAACTGATCGAAACGGTCGAATTAGCCTACGATACACATCCCATTATGTTCGGAATGGGGGTAATTAGTTATGGATGACAGGCGGTGGGCCTCGTTTAGAGGTCGAATAAAAAAGTCAACTTTTTGAAATTAAAAAAAACCTCTCTCCTCTCTTCCTTAATTCCTTTCAGCCCCCCTCCCCCCCCCCCCCCCCGATTCATTTTCAAATCAGAAAAAAAAGAAAAAAAAAGAGGACGGAGGGGCGGAGCGGCCTCCTCCATCGCCGCTGCCACCGCCCAAGGCGGCGCCCTCCACCAGGAACCCCCTCCTCTCCTCTCGCGCTCGCTCCCCTCTCCTTCCTTCCACCTAAATCGAACCCCAAACCCGTTCAGCCTCCCTCCAACCGACGACGCGCACCGCACTCTGCCTGTGGCTCCACGCCGGCCATCTCCAGCCGCATCCCGACCTGCGCCCTCTCCCCATGCCACCTCAAGCCGACAGTCCACGTGTAGCCCACCTTCGAGTATAAAAATCCAAATTTTCTTGTATAAACCAGCGAACCCTTCCCCGATGCCGATTGGCTGAAGCCACCAGCGAGCTCCAACACCTCCGGCGATCTCCGAAAGCACTCCTCCATCTTCGTTAGCAAATGTGAGTTTGTTTTTGAATTTTAATATTTGTTTTCTATGAGAAATAAATTAAAGAAATGATTTTTATATAAAGAAAGATGGCATTCTTATATAAAGAAAGTTGGAATTTTTATACATAGAAAGTTTATACTTTTAACATGAAAAAGGTTTGAATTTTATCGTATGGTAAATATGAAGTGGAAACTATAAAAATCTGATTTTTAATATGAGGTTAGAGTTATAAAAATACGATTTTTATATTATATAGATAGTAAAGATTAAATCTTTATATTTGAAAAGGCGAAATCTTTATATAGAGAATAGCGTGATAAAAATAGAATTTTTACCTATATAGTAGCGGTGTAAAAATAGAATTTTTATCTAAATAGTAGGGGTGTAGAAATAGAATTTTTATCCATATAGCGTAGTTATAAAAATATGATTTTTATATACATACCAACAATATAAAAATGTGATTTTTATATATGTAGTGAAAGCGGGCAACGAAAGTGACAAAAGGCGAGAACGACGAAGATTTCTACATAAGAAGAGTCGAGACGTTTGGATTAGCTAGTCGGTGAGAACTCCTCACTTAGAATTTATTTTTGTAGTTAAAAATATATATTAGGATGCAGACGGTGCTTAGCAGCACCCGACACCCGTCATCCACAGACCATGGATGGCTTGTATGTTTGATTGTTTGTAGTGATGAAAATTGATTGTGGAACATGAAATAAAATATATATAGTTAAAAATATTTTATCGTTAAAAATATTAATTTTAACGTGTGTGTGTGAATAAAAACATGTGTTTGTTGATGTGAAACCCCACACGGGTGTTGGGATGATATTTGAAGTCCACTCATCCCGATTGATTAGTTGTATGTCGATCGATTGATTGACAGGCTGTTATAAGCGTTAGATATCTATATTTGATGCTTATACAGTGTGGTGCACTCTGGATGATGATTGATTATTTATTGTTGTGATTATATACATGTGTTGTATGGAATCCATATAATTAACATTATATGGTAATTGATTGGGCCTCATTCCAATTGGGAAAATAAAGAATAGAATGAAGTATATATCCATGTGTTGAATAGAATAAATAATCATGTGTTGAAAATTGTCGTGTGTGGAAAGAAATATTTTAACAATAAAATTTACATCTTTATCATATTTAAGGTTAGAAACTAACTGGAAAATAGATAAGATGAGTGGTTTCCTGGGTATTGATCTGATATTGGTTTCGGCCTTCGGCGTTAATACCTAGGGAATCATTCTCTTACAACTTTACAATTGGAGTCTGATTTAAAAATCAAACGATAGATACCATAATTTTATAAAATATATTAAATAACAAAAATAGTTGTGTTGACAGTACTCATTCGTTGAGATTAGTCAAGTGTTGAAAGAAATATAGATTCATGTGTTGAATAGAATAAATATTCATTTGTTGAATAGAATAACGAAGTGATTGAAATATATAAAGCAGTGTTGATTAGTGATGCGCCATTTTGACGCGAACGATATTTATATCGATTTTATTCGAATATAAAAAAGGAAGTGCTTTCAAAATATAAAATTTTGAAAAGATATATATCGATGATGTGGAATATTCAATTTTGATTTGAAATTGAATATGAAGTTGAAACGTTTTGAAAACGAATTATAAATACGTTTTGAATTGAAATCGACGAAATTTATATAATATATATATTATATATATTAAATGGCCCGAATAGAACGCGCCGCGCTGTGGCAGTTCGCGAATTTCGACTATTGACTTCGGATTGACATTGCGGGAGATCCGACCGTCGGATTCTACTAATACCGGAACCGTTGGGTTCGTATCGAAAAGAGCTTTCCAATGAATATTAGAAATTTGAAAGCTAACGGTTGGATTTGGAATTACATCCAAATCAAATTTGGAAAAGGTCGCTGTAAGTGCAGTTCGATGGCCGTTGATGGAAATCGACTGTACGGGCCTTGATAAAATTATTAAAAATATCAATAATTTGTGTAAAATCATAAGAAATGATTTGGGAAAAACTGGGATGAAAAATTCCACATTTGAAAAGATAAAAATAGTTTTTTTATCGAAATGAACTAGTTTTGAACTAGAATTAAAATCAATTTATTTTTGAAATAAATAAATTGAATTTGAAAGTGGTTTTGAAAATAATCAGAATTTCCAATATGTGAATTGGACCGGAGTTGAATCGAAATTATCTTCGGAATATTTCGATGTTGGATTTCTTGACTATACAGATATTGTTATGGGAATTTGAAAGATATATTTTATATCGTTATTTTCAATACGATATTTGTTGGTTTCAGAATTTGATATTGAATATAAGCCGGTATATTTTCTATTTAGAGCCTTGTATTTAATATCAAATGTGATTTGGGTTTGTCGTGAATGGTGTCTTCATTAACACCGATTCTTAAGCCCAATAGAGAAAAAGATTAAATCTTTCTATTTAGATTTAATGAAGTGTATCAATTAAATAATATTTAATTGGAATTGAATTTGAATGTGATTTTGGGTTTATCGTGAACCGTGTTTTAGAGGACATTGATTCTTTAACCCAGTTAAAGACAGGATATTGATTTTTGAAAAGATTAAAACTAAGTGGAGTTTTAATGAATCTTTAATTAGATTGAAATGTGAATTGATAATTTAAATTATCAAATCTGAAAGGTGATCGAGAATGGAGTACCACCAGTTTTGCTCCAAAGTGATAGTTAAATCTTTAATTAGATTTGAACGTGAAATGGTAATTAATTTTACCGATAACATCGTGGTGTTAGATATGGAGTATGATCAGTTTGACTTCATGGGATGAATAGGTTAGGATTGGGAAATAAAATAAATAATTACTTTGGTGTGGTTCGCTAATCCCGACTAGTTTGGAAAACCATAATAGGGTTTGAAATGATATCCAAAGGAAGATTAAAGAATAAATTTAGAAGAAAAGTCTTCACATCGTTTCGGTGATTACTGATGATCTTGATTGGGTTGTACACCCAAGATGAGGGAATTAGTTGGTGATCGTCCAGACGTACTTGGAGATCGATGGATATGCGAGGAAAGTGCCTCCGGTTTCATTCAGACCCAGAACGAACTTGTAAATGGACCATGTGTCTGACATTGGATTTTATTCTGTGTTGATTGATCTCTATTAAATATACATCTGTTTGGCGGCGGAGAATTTATTCTCTTGCTTAACTCACTTCTCTGAGACGTACGAGCTCAGAGGTTGTATATCGATGGACATCAGTCGCATGGAGTGAATTGCCAGTGTGGCACGCATAAGTGGCAATTGATCAAGGCTTCTGTTGAAAAGAAAAGTCTTGTGGTTTATGATCAAAGCACAGCCTGTGTGGCGCAGCTTTGCGTATAACGTGAATTCACGAGCTCACACCTCGGTATGAGTCAAAAACGGGATACTGACTGCAGGGAGAGCACGACGTTTCTTTCTAGCTATGGGTGGTGTCAGTGCTTAAACTGGCTGACATTTATATACTTTTACCTGTGTGGTTGTTGGATACGAGGCGCCTCGGATATAGGTCTGTTAGGACCGGGAAACGTGTGTTCAAGAATAACTAATCCTCAAAAGTAAGAGAGGACCGGCCCTGAAGATCCAAGGATCATAGTGGGGTCCTGAGACATTTGCTAGAGTGTCTCGAATCGGAGAGGAGCTTGCCCCTTGCCTCGACTCATGACGGAAATCCAATTCCCAATACGTGTATTGCGGTTTTATTTGTAGAGCCTAGTATGGCGACATAGTAGATGGTGGCTATGCCGCCTATGATTGATACTTATGATTGAAATTGTTTTGACACTATACACTTATAGTAATATCAAAATAATGTGTTTTTGACGTATCAAGCATGCTTTGGCTATTATAAGGTAAAAATCCTATCCTCCGGCTTGCGTTGCATTATGTGATGGGACCTGGGTCTTATAATAGCTTCATTTTTCTTTATTTAGCATTGCGCTGTTTGTTTTATGCACTGGTATTCTTGGGAGGAAACCCGTTCCGTGTTATACGGCGTGTTCCCTTGATTTACCGAACTTTAAAATAAAGATTAATAACTGTTTTAGTTCTCACACCAGTCACATGACTGACCTGGAGTTTATTGTTTCAACCTAAACTCTAGGTGCCCCTATTTTCCACGCGGGCAGCTAGTAGTTTTGGTTTTGCAGATTTATATCCACAGGATCCTGATTTACAGTTGGATTGATGCTCGGAAAGCTCTGTATCCGTGTATCACCTTCAGTTGTGTGTTATATTGTTTTTCCGCTGCTATGTAATTTATTGTAATCTCTGATATTTGTCGATTGTATATTTATTCATACTCTGTATATTCTTGTAGTCTGATGGAGTGGTTGTAATAAACAATGAAATTTTCTTTTGTCTGCGTTCTGTTATGTCTTGTCCTCAACGCAATCCGTGCTTTCCTTCACGAGGAAGTTCGGGTCGTCTCAGCATACAAGATTTTAACATGTAAACGATTGTGTTAATAGTGTCAATATAAAGGTATTATGGGTATCAATCTATAAGCATGTATGCTTGCTTAGAATTTTAATGTTATGAAATTTTAAATTGGTTTCAAATGCACTAGAAAAGTACCAACTTTGAATTGTAAAATGAGATTCACGGACTTCGAATGGGAAATATGCGAGCCTATAACAAGGTTACTTAAATTTCAAGTTAAAGTCAAATTAAGTTAAAACAAAATATCAAAGATTCTGTTAAAATAAAATTAGTTTAAAATACATTAAACTTAACTTTTACTAAAAGTACATTGAACATTATTTTAAAGTGATCGGCATATCCATGTTTAGGGTTGCTAACATAGTTACCGTTATCGTACCTTTTTTACTATAAATTGAAATTGCTTACCGTTACCATTACCGATCGACTGGTATGCTAATGATTGGTATACCGATAATTTGATAACCGTTACATTAATAATGGTAAATTACAATTTATCCATCAAAGAATGTAACTAGACTTATTTTATATATACTATAATGCATCTTCATTATATTATATACAGTATTAGTTAATAAAAGACATAAATGAGAAGGGAATGACGCATATTTGAAATTATTTCACCTGATTATTAAGCTAAATTTAATTATTTATTTGGTTCTCAATGCATGTAATCAAGCATCAGATGAATACACATATGTTTCAAATTGATTGGTAAAATTATGATTACTGCTGATACTCAGAAAATGTTACAATAATTTATCGTAGGAAATGGTAAATTCACCTTACTATACCTTTTTAACTAATATACCGATTTTAGTTAAAAATAGTTACTAATCTACTAATAATAGCATGACGATGATAAAATTACTGTTATATAACAGTCCATTTCACGATGATGCAAGGTCAAATGCAACGGTTTTTTTTTACCGGTTTGTAGCGCAATCATCGTAAGTGCGGTAAGCACGAAACTCGAAAGTAGCGTCTTTCGGCAGCACAAATTAATATTTTCCACTATTTGAAAACCATGATGTGTGGGCAGGGACCTACGAGCAAGCACAGCTGTTAACGTACTTTAGATTTGAGTAAGCGCAGTAGCTTAGGGTGCATTCTTAACCAACGCAAGCGGGGTATTTGAGCGTGGCATTTGAGCGGGGTATTTGAGCGTGGTACTGTAGCGAACGGGGATTGTGTTTTTAGCTGCGAACGGGGTATTTGAGCGTGGTATCTGAGCGGGGTATTTAATTGTTAAATTATTTGTTTTGACTTAATTAAATACTAATTTCGTGAAACAAAATGACTACATTTCATTACACAAAGAAAATACAAACATAAATACGACAGAAATACAATAACACGATGACATGAACCTCCCACTTGTTGGTATTTATCAGATAAGTTTGATATTCTTTTTCGTGGCGTTTGTCTGCAAGCCCTCTTATCAACCAGCTTTTCGCTATCTCATCTGGAAGAGCAGTGAACATATCATTTATTTTGGGGTCCAAAACAATTAATAGTGCGTTTGCAACATCAAATTCACCCGTTGCTCCAAGACGTTGCTTGCGAGCCACCGTATTTGCATAAGTTGTAGAACTTCCCGTTGATTCTACGCTAGTACCTGTATTAGGACTATCAGAATGCATGCGAGATTTTTTCATCTGTCTCTCGTGCATTAGGTCAATGAGCATAGCCATCTTATCATCATTTTCACCACGCCGCCTTCTTAAATTTTGACGTGCAGTTGGTTGAGTAGGCGGATTCATTGGATTTTGGGTTGACGGAGGGATTATTGGAGCTTTATAATTTGGTGGACTTATTGAAGTTTGTTGCACTGGAGGATTTGACGGCGAATTCAAATTTGGAATATGATTATTTTGCGTGTCATCCAATGGATTAGAAAACCCATTGAAAGCCCATGTTCTGTCAAACGTGCTTTGTGTTGATGGTGGCGTGCCAGTCTATGACGGTTGTACAGTAGCAGCAGGAGTGTACGACGATTGACCAGTTGCATTCATCCCACGAAATAATTGTTGCATCAACTCTAAGTTTTCTATTGGACGTTTCTTATATTTCAAGACACCCGTTCCAAATTCCTAAATGTAAGAAATAAATTGTAAGAAACTGTCTATAAATGAATGGTAACAAAATAAATTTACAGACCTTAACACGATCTTCCCACCATTCATCGCTTCCAGAGACCGTTCCTTTGTAAGCATCCCAACCCACGCTAGTCTTGCTCATCAGTGCATCCCATTTCATCCAATCTCGTCGAAGACTATCATATTTGTTTCGGATCTTGGTTTCGTCAATCGGTACGATGTCCGAAATGGTTTCTATGGCATCGTTGAACTTTTCTGCAATCACTTTATGCACACCTTTTTTGTTGCTGCCACAAGCACCATATGCATCAACAGAACATTGCAGCATAATCTGAGTTGCAGTAAATGACCAGTGATGTGCAGCTTTTCGATTGGCCATACTGAAAAATGAAAAAAAAATTAGAAATAAATTTAAAAAAACAACAGAGAAACTAGGTTGAATAACGGAAAATAATATGAATACCAAACTGAAAAAAACCTGATTGTTGCTCGAATTCGGTTGAAGATAATATTAGAAGAGGATTGGGTTGGTGTAGTGTGGATGAAAAGGTAGGTGAAGGTGATGGTTTTGTAGGTGGGTAAGAAGAACGTTGGAAATCAAGCCATTGACGTCCAACGCGTCGAACGCCAATGGCTTGATTTCCAACATTCAGCTATCGTTTCATTTGGAAGGGGAAAAAGGTCTTCGCGTCGGACGCGTCCGACGCGAAGAAAAACCTGAGCGTGCCAAATTAATGCTGTGAACGCACCCTTACTCAAATGAAATGACTGTTTAAAAGTTTAGGAGAAAAACGTAAACTTTCAGCCAAAGCATGATATCGATAATACAGACTATAATAATTCACGTTTCTAAATGCCACATAGCAAGAGCAAGTTTTGTCTTCATATATTTAATGTCGTAGAACTATTCATAAGGAGGCATACTCACTGAACTATTCATTTTACTATGAAAAATTAATATGAAGTACGTTTTGATCATCCATTGTGGTGTCTTCATAATATCAATATGTTCATTATATTTCCTCTTTATGATTGAAACGTCTAAGTAGTTAGTATGAAATGAAAAGATGAATTTGTTTAAATCATGGCACCATTTATCTATTATTATTATTAGTTGATCTATAATGTTAATAATCATCTAACTAATAATAACTAGTTAAATTATAAAATGGAAGCTAAGCTCTACCTTTCAAATATCTATAATGTTAATAATTAAAGGATGATCCTGAATAGAGGAGAGCACTCATGTATCTATTATAATAATAGCCAAAGTCAGACACATTCTGAAGGAATAGGCATATACAAAAATTATGGGATCTTCACATGGATGATCGACAAGAGAGAAAGCATAAGCATGCTTAATTATATATATATATATAGTAATCCCTTTATGGAAAAGAACGAAACTAGTAACAGGGTTAATATGAAAAAATAGTAAAACTGAATAAGTTTCCTGCATTTTCATTAATTCCATACATATTCTCTCATGATATTCGGTAGTGTTTGGTTTATTTCATATTTTGATTTTTTAGTTTTTGGTGTTAATTATGAAAGTTGGAAAGATTTGAAGTATAATGGAGGCGGCGGATCAAAGACGGAGGAAGTGATGAAGGGACAAAAGGATGATGAATGGATGAATTTGTTGTCGTCCTTCCATTATTTCTTGAAATGTGCAAAATGATAAAAAGTTATTTTTGGTTTTGTGTGTTAACTTCGTTTTGTAAAACGATCGTTTTTCATGTTATGTGTGCATCATTTGTACTTTTGTACGTGCGAAAACTCAAAATTAATTTTTTTAAAGAGAACGCACCCTTCATTTTTAAATCTTTTTAAAAAATTATTACTATTATTGTACTTATTACAATGTTTTACTAATTCTCTATCCACTATACATATATGTACTAACATTTAGTAATTTCTACAATTATTTACTTAATTCTTCCAAGATTTTCCTATGTTCTACATTCAAGTCACATATATCCAAACTAATTATGCATTCTTAAATTTAAAATGTTTAAGTAAATGCAATTGACTAATATCTGTTGTTTCGTTTAATAAGTCCTAAAAATAAAATTTCATTGTATTATATACCAAATTTATGCTGGCAAAAAGGAAAAAGCTTATTTTTCATTTAAGTCCATGTAATTCAATTTTTTTTTATAATTGTATAAGAAAACGTTTTAATTCTCTTACATTGGTCTAAAATTATATTCATATAACTTATTCTTTTTTTGTAAAATCTAGTATTTTATTACAAATAAAAATTCAACTGAATAACGATTTTTGTGACGTGTAATCCAAATCGACGTGAAGTTTTGATAATTAATGTATTGGTAAATGTGAATTTGAAATTTGGAATGATATCAAATAACTGAATCGATTTGAGAAATTTATAAATAATATCGATACTTGACGTTAATTGATTTATGACGTTGGGATATAGTTTCAAATTTAAATGACCACGGTGTGAAATAAGCTTTTGCTTGTTAAAGATACCGGAGTTGGTATTGTCATACTATCTGCCAATATAGATAACGCTTTAACAACTATGCATGTGGTGGAGAATTAAGAATGAAGTAGGATGGATTTGGTGGACGCTACTGGAATGAAATAAGAGAACGATGATGGATGGCCTTGACCTTCGTGTCATAATTAAAATGACTAAAATGGAAGCCATATCCAGGCCAAGTGGGGTCGCACCTTCGATTAGACACCCTTATTCGATATGATATCTCTTACTTTGTGATTGATAGGTGACTTCCTTCGATTTATGGGAGTGTTGTACGAGCTGGGTAGTAGTTGTAGCTGTGCGTTACCACCAGCCTGGGTCCACAATCCGGTAGAATCCTACAGTTGAGTATCGCCTCGATGTCGTATCATATTATCTTGATCAACCCCTCTACGACTTTGATTTGTATTATACCTGTGGAGTGCTCTCTGATAGCCACTAGTTTAAAATGGACTTTATGATATCTGTATAGACATGGTAATATAAATGGTGTAAGGGTAATCTGGTAATCTAGTTTGCTATATTTTAATGTATTTACTTTATTGACTAAACACTATTATAATAGCGTATTATATTATATGTATATAGTTCCACGGATCCTTATAGAATGGGAATCCCAAACATCCTCTATATTACTAATGCATTTCATTGAACATTTCATTTAAGTTGATTTACTTATATGATAATATTAGTCCTAACTTGAGTGTATTTTTTCATTGTGCTCGGGTCAGACCGAGTATTATAGCTTTGGGATCTCACCTTTCGGAGATGGAGATGTCTGAAGACTCATATGTTTATTTTCTATTTTCGTTGACTCCATATATACTAGAAAACCTGTGTGTTTAAACTTCCGTTTTATTAAAAATTGTAACTCTGATATGTTGTATTATTTTATTTCACTATGAGATGTTGTATTATTCTGTGTTTATGATTCTATGATTTGATTCTTATTAAACCCTATAGCAATAACAATCTGTCGTTTCAAACGATCTTAGTTGGTTTTATTAGCAACTTAAATGGTTAGAAATAGAAGGTAGTTACAATAATGAACGATCCAACATTTGGAGAGTGTTACATTGAAACGACCCGCAAATCCGTGCTATCTGAGTTGACTAAAAACACCACACGTCCAACTCAAATAACACAGAAATACGACTCATTATTAGAAAGAAGTTAGAGGATGAGAAATAGAAAGAAAGAAATATTAGAATAGAAGAAAAACGAAGATCACAAACTCACAGCGGAACGAATAAAATATATTATATAACATAAGCTTCGAAATACAAATCTGTTTTGTACATACATACATACCATCATCAGAGTACACATAACATTTGATCCAGCGGAAGTAACTCTAAATAACTAACGTTGAAGCCTCCTGCTTCAAGCTCCTCCAAGTGTATCTGTAAAAGCCTGAAACACTTGACTGCCCGTACAAATTTGGGCACCCAAGGGTTTAGGGAAAACAAAACAAAATAAACTCTGGGTCAGTCATGGGACTGGTGTGAGTAAACTCCAACCACTTGTTTAACTTTCAAAACTCTTTTCGAAAGAAAAAATAATAGTAAGACCAGCCCACACATAAACATGGACGGTTTTTACCTTACTATAACCCAAAACACTTTGATATCAAATCCAATGATATTATAATAATGTCTACATCAAATAAATAACCAAATAGCAGAACGCTTGCATCTCACGCTCCACATATATAGTATAAAATCAAAAACCGCATGGCGCTTATTGGAGATTGGATTTCCAACACGACAAGGTATGGGACCACCTTCCGATGATGTATCTCTAGAGACGAATACACCTGGGTTCAACAAGAACGTCTTGCAACCCGGCCCACACATGACCGACCACTCATTTCGCTTGAGTGTATCGAATGTATATCACCAACGGTTGGACTCAAACCACCGTTTCCCGAATGGGCAGAATCGATAGATTTAGAAACAAAAGGAATTTCTCCAGATAGGTGATTATACACCCTAATGGGTGCGACCCACATAGCCATGCTGCCTGCCCGATTTTTGTCCTTTCCCGGTTGTTGAGGCCTGAGGCTACGCATACTTACCATTCATTGATAACACAATCACTTTGAATGCCACATCGTCAGATCCGTTAATCACTAGTTGAGTTTGCACAAATATTCTGGATATTATGCTAAGGGATAAATCCGTTGCAACCATATATATTCATACAGACCAACCCATTTGATCATTGGAAATACTCTGTCAGACATTCGTCCATATACGTTCGTTCTGGGATTGAACGAAACCGAAGGCACTATTTCTATTAATAGAAAAGCCCTTGCACTTTACTCCGTCTTCAATATATTCAGCATACTTGGTTCGCAACGCTAATGCCGATACGGAGTGGTTCTTCGGATAATAATCCAACCGGTCTCTCCATATTGACAACGATGGTCAAAAACTTCGATAGTCTGTGATTTAACTATCGAATAAAAACAAGTGTTCATCCAAACATATCAAACAAATCACTGGGCTCTTTAATTAATATTCATTAATTAAATCTCTTCACCATTTTTCTCTATCAATATTTGTTAACCAAATATTTTCAATAATCATATTGCCCCTTTTCGCTATTTTTGATTTCGTTTCCTTATCGAATTCTATATATATCGATATATAGATTTCTAGTTGTCAAATTTCTTAAAAATATTCTAACTCCTTAAATTTCCGGAAAAATTCGCCATAACCTCCCCTGTATCGGGAGCATCGGGAAATTTCAAATAGCTTCCCGGTATCTTCCTCAATCAAAAGAAAAAAGGAAAAGCCAAGCGGCTTGCCGATACGGCGCATAAAACCCATATATGAATTTAAACATGTACCTTTTTGTCGGGCACATAAATAAAAACCTTCATATACTCCATCCCATATCTGTTTAACACCTGTTCACCTGTTTCCCATTCAGTTTAACTCAATCCAATCGTTTGAAATCAGTTTCGCTCATTTATTCTTTAATTAGCCATTTTTGCCTATTTCACTTCTTCGTTGAACATAACATGTTCGAACAAAATATTTAACTCGTTCATAACCAAACCGAATTTCGATTTCAATTCTAGTTTCCTTTTTGATTCCGAATATATATTTTCAAATCGAATTCACTTATTCAAACCCCAATATCCCTTCAAAAACTCATTAACTAATTTCTATTAAGTTTAGTTAATTCTATTCAATAAATCAAAATCTGGTTCCTGTTTCAAAAATCATATTCATTTACACAACTTGAATTCGCATATATTTTACAACTCAACTCTGAGATTTTCTAAATAGAACTTCGGATTTTATTTGCTTAAAATCCTTTTATAATATTAAATAAACCATTATGGTTTCAAAACGATTCTGGCGCTGTTTTTCTGAAAATTTGATTTTGACATAACTCAAAATCTATACGACGAAATTCAGATTTTTCTCCTTCATTAGAAAACTATTATCAAACTGGTCCTGACGTTTCTTGTTTCGAAGAATTTCGACTTCAATTGGGTTCTGTATACTCGATTGAAGTTCGAATCGCTAATTTACGAACTGCAGCGCTGCGGCGAGTTCGTTTCAATTATATTTATATATATAAACCTTTAAACTTCTTAAAATGAATTCAATTTCATTTAACTCTATTTGAACTCCTTGATTAAATTTCCAATCTCACTTTTATTTGAATTCTATATTCGAAATTCCATAGTTTAAAACCCATTTGAATTTCATATTCAAATTCCATAGATCAAATCCTTTTTGAATTCAATTTGAATCTCTTACATTCAAATTTCATTTTCCATTTCCGACCCCATTTGAATTCCTAATATTCAAATTTCATTTTCAACACCATTTGAATTTCTAATATTCAAATTCATTATTAACACCATTTGAATTTCTTCACTCAAATCCATTTGAATTCCCTTGAATTCAAATTCCATTTCAAAACCCTTTGGATTTTCTATTTTGAAATCCTATTTGAAATTCAAAATTCCAATTCTACTTTGAAATCCTATTTTTCAAAGTTTATTTCAAATTCTATTTTGAAATCTCATATTCAAATTTCTATTTGAATTTCTGTATTCAATTCCATGTTCAAATTCAATACTCGAATTTCTATTTCAAATCTCAATTCAAATTTCATATTTGAATTCCATTTCAAATCTCTATTCAAATTTCACATTTGAATTCTTCTTTGAAATACTATATTTCAAATTCTATTTTGAAATTCTACATTGAAATCTCTATTTGAATTTCTTTATTCGAATTCCTTTGAATTCAGATTTTATTTTAATTC
This sequence comes from Allium sativum, assembly GCA_030737875.1. Lineage (NCBI taxonomy): Eukaryota > Viridiplantae > Streptophyta > Magnoliopsida > Asparagales > Amaryllidaceae > Allium > Allium sativum. The sequence goes on along the minus strand of CM060920.1, from coordinate 562,574,803 downwards.
CTTGAATTCAAATTCTACTTTGCATTCTAATTTCATCTATTCAAGTTCTATTTGAATTTCTAATATTCAATCTCCTCTTAAAATTCAAATATTTAAACTCCTTTAAAAATTCAAATGTTATACTCAATTTCATTTGAGTTATATATTTAAAAATTTCATTTTCAAATCCTATTTTGAAATTTCATTTGTACTTCAAATATTTCAACTCCTTTCTAATATTTAAATTCTATTTAAATTTCTACTTAAAAATTCTATTTCAAGTTCTATTTTGAAATTTCATTTCAAAATTTAATTTCACACTTGTATTTCTATTTCTGAATTATCAAATGATAATTCTCTTTACTTCATTTATAACTTTGTTATAAAAGAACTATTTATAAACTTCGTTTATAAAGAACTACTTGTTTTATTTTTCAAAACAAGTTTATATTTTATTTCCATTTAAAATTCAAATTCTATTTAAAAATAGAATTTCTTTTTAAATCTCCAATATCCTTTTTACGATATTTTAAATACATTAACACTTAGCCCAGTGATATTTAAACAATCAAATCACCCAATTTTCAATCATTTGATTTTAACACATCATATATGAATATATATATGAAATCAAACAAACAACAAACAAACAAATAATAGACTTTTGAGGAATCCAGTTGGATTCCTCCAACCTGTTTTCCTGCATCCACAGATGTTAGCACATAAATAATACCCATTCTGCTTCGTGGCAGAATATCGCGGTATAGAAGGTCATCCACTAATCATAGCGTGGGGCGTATAGGGTAATCATCCGCTATGAAACTGCGGGCATCCGCTAATGAGACTGCGGGAATCCAATCAATCAACCCAATATATATATATATATATAGCCTAAATAACTAATATATATAAAACAACCAGAAAGCATTCACACAAGCAACAAACAATTATTTTTAATGAAATAAAATAAAAATAATTCTAAAGGTGAGTGAGATTTACTCACCAGATCTTCCTTTTCTGATTATCCCATTTATTTCCATGTTGTCGTATTTATGAACCTACTCGAATTGTCTCAACCGAATCCAGTTCGCACCTATGATTTATTTAAATTTTATCCATCGATAAATCATTTATTTATTTAAATTAAATACTATAGTGAATAAATCAATTATACTATGTAAATTAAATTCGTTAAAACGATTACCTTATCGCCTCGACCAACTGAACACCCTAGCAATCGTTGACTGCAATGATCCAACCCCATTGAAATCGAACCCAAAACAGCTCCATCTCGAAACTGTGATCATCCCTTAAAAACTGCACCAACCCACTGTAGCATTTCATCGAATACCTCACTGTCAATCACCATTCCAACATAGTTAACCACATCATCTCTCAGATGTCGACTTCCTCAATCACACAGTCCCCTTGGACCTCATCATCGCACCCACATCCAACAACAATGACCGGCTACACCCATACAGACATCGCCATTTCCAAAATCCCCAAAATCACAGACCCGTTTGAAGACATCGCAACCTCCCTCTTCTTGAACAACAGAGCCGAATCCCCTATTTCCATCACTATCGCACTCTTCCCAGAACAGTTCAAACTCGCATCCTACGCCGTCGATTAGCTCCAGCACTAGGTCACTCCAAATCCTTAAACGGAAATCGCACCTAGCTCGAACGATTTGTGCATGGAGTAGAAGGCCATACGAGTTAAACGGATTTGATTCTGGGGCTTGCGATTTCAACAGAAGGGTGCTTTGATTTAAAGCGAGGAAAGGGACACTTCGGGTGCTTTGATTTCAACAGAGGGACGGAAAATAGAAGAGGAGCGGGTTATTGCGATGTGTATATATACGTGATAAGGGAAACAAATTGTACACAGGCATTAAATCGATGTTTCCCTTAATAGTGAAGGTAGGAGACAAAGTTTTCTGCTCGAGAAAGAACTGTTGCGTGATTTTATTTGTTTAGGGTGGCTCGATTTATTGTAGGTCGGCTGAAAGTGAGTTTGTCTGATTTAATTATATAAAATATTTCAAAATATCTCGTGGTTCCTAAATAGCAAATCCCGAACCGCTATCCAACAGTAAGGACCAATGTATGCCAGTTATATCATCATTCTGAACTTAATGAATCTGGTTCTGAGATTTTAATTTGAACGTATATTTAAAATAGCCATCATTTTAAATTTCAAACAAATAATTTCTTCAACGATGAATTTCTATTATCATCGTTCATATAGTATATATATTGTTCATCTGAACTGTTTCGATTCAGTTCTACCTTAGAAATTGAATTATCTCAAACTTCTCGTATTTCGAAAATTATCAAAATAAATCGTGTTTCGATTATTTAATCGATAACCCAATAAAATACCATTTATATTTTAAATTCAATATTTAAAAACCCTACTAAATATTTAAAATAAACTGTTCAAAAATCTGGGTCGTTACATTCTTTCCCCCTTAAAATAATTTCGTCCTCGAAATTGCTAAGGTAGGAAAATGGTACAAATCTATTACTTTTTCAAAAATTCACTCATGTTGAAACTCAACTCCTCATATTTCTATAACTTAAATTTCAACCAAAACTTTTTGGTCTTCACACATTTGATTCGAATGATCTACGATCAATCCATTTATATCCAATCTATATTCCATTAAACCTATTCAAACTGATTCTAGTTAATTGATTCACTTCAAACTATTTAACTTGCTTAAGTTAAATTTTAATTCTAGAATTCAAATCCTTGGGTTTTTGATTTCAAATCACTTCTGAAATCTCCATATATTTATTTTCATTTCAAATTCAAAACATTTGAATTTTCAAACCACTTGTTTTCTTTTAAACAAATTTCCATCAAAAACTTTTTCTAAGGTAGCAATTCATCACTTAGAAACTCAGAAATGAACACTGATGATGTTGCAATCATCATCAGAATTATTTCCCAGCCACTGAAGTGAGTTCAGTGCTTTATTATTTCAAAATTCATCTAAAATGATTTTCTTTCAAATCCTTCTAAAACAAATCTATATTATTTTAATATATTTTGAAAATAATTTTTCAACTTCTCAGGATTTTGAATTCTTAATTCTGGTTTGAATTAAATTCTAATTCATCTCATTTGTATATTAAATTTCTATACAAATTCTATTTGGTTATAAATAACCATTCTAAATTTATAATCTCATTTGATTTTAAAATCAACATCCAACACATCCATATAATAATAATTCTAGAAAATTATTCTTTCTATATCAAAATAGAAATTTTGGGTAAAATTATTTCATCTACCCACTTTAAAACAATATCGTGTTCAATCTTCTGTTCAAGTGTTTAGAAATTCCTATCGACTTTGTGGCGTCCCACGATTCGACCAGAACTCATAAACCACTCAACAGACTAGCCAACAAAATATAAAACAACTTTTATATCAACTAACAAATACGCTCTCTCGTATCTATACACTCAACTCATTCTAGGGTACTACTGACCCTATCTCTAATGAGCACATGCCACACAAGCCTAGGTATTCGCTCAACCTAAGCTCTGATACCACCTGAAACGACCCGCAAATCCGTGCTATCTGAGTTGACTAAAAACACCACACGTCCAACTCAAATAACACAGAAATACGACTCATTATTAGAAAGAAGTTAGAGGATGAGAAATAGAAAGAAAGAAATATTAGAATAGAAGAAAAACGAAGATCACAAACTCACAGCGGAACGAATAAAATATATTATATAACATAAGCTTCGAAATACAAATCTGTTTTGTACATACATACATACCATCATCAGAGTACACATAACATTTGATCCAGCGGAAGTAACTCTAAATAACTAACGTTGAAGCCTCCTGCTTCAAGCTCCTCCAAGTGTATCTGTAAAAGCCTGAAACACTTGACTGCCCGTACAAATTTGGGCACCCAAGGGTTTAGGGAAAACAAAACAAAATAAACTCTGGGTCAGTCATGGGACTGGTGTGAGTAAACTCCAACCACTTGTTTAACTTTCAAAACTCTTTTCGAAAGAAAAAATAATAGTAAGACCAGCCGACACATAAACATGGACGGTTTTTACCTTACTATAACCCAAAACACTTTGATATCAAATCCAATGATATTATAATAATGTCTACATCAAATAAATAACCAAATAGCAGAACGCTTGCATCTCACGCTCCACATATATAGTATAAAATCAAAAACCGCATGGCGCTTATTGGAGATTGGATTTCCAACACGACAAGGTATGGGACCACCTTCCGATGATGTATCTCTAGAGACGAATACACCTGGGTTCAACAAGAACGTCTTGCAACCCGGCCCACACATGACCGACCACTCATTTCGCTTGAGTGTATCGAATGTATATCACCAACGGTTGGACTCAAACCACCGTTTCCCGAATGGGCAGAATCGATAGATTTAGAAACAAAAGGAATTTCTCCAGATAGGTGATTATACACCCTAATGGGTGCGACCCACATAGCCATGCTGCCTGCCCGATTTTTGTCCTTTCCCGGTTGTTGAGGCCTGAGGCTACGCATACTTACCATTCATTGATAACACAATCACTTTGAATGCCACATCGTCAGATCCGTTAATCACTAGTTGAGTTTGCACAAATATTCTGGATATTATGCTAAGGGATAAATCCGTTGCAACCATATATATTCATACAGACCAACCCATTTGATCATTGGAAATACTCTGTCAGACATTCGTCCATATACGTTCGTTCTGGGATTGAACGAAACCGAAGGCACTATTTCTATTAATAGAAAAGCCCTTGCACTTTACTCCGTCTTCAATATATTCAGCATACTTGGTTCGCAACGCTAATGCCGATACGGAGTGGTTCTTCGGATAATAATCCAATCGGTCTCCCCATATTGACAACGATGGTCAAAAACTTCGATAGTCTGTGATTTAACTATCGAATAAAAACAAGTGTTCATCCAAACATATCAAACAAATCACTGGGCTCTTTAATTAATATTCATTAATTAAATCTCTTCACCATTTTTCTCTATCAATATTTGTTAACCAAATATTTTCAATAATCATATTGCCCCTTTTCGCTATTTTTGATTTCGTTTCCTTATCGAACTCTATATATATCGATATATAGATTTCTAATTGTCAAATTTCTTAAAAATATTCTAACTCCTTAAATTTCCGGAAAAATTCGCCATAACCTCCCCTGTATCGGGAGCATCGGGAAATTTCAAATAGCTTCCCGGTATCTTCCTCAATCAAAAGAAAAAAGGAAAAGCCAAGCGGCTTGCCGATACGGCGCATAAAACCCATATATGAATTTAAACATGTACCTTTTTGTCGGGCACATAAATAAAAACCTTCATATACTCCATCCCATATCTGTTTAATACCTGTTCACCTGTTTCCCATTCAGTTTAACTCAATCCAATCATTTGAAATCAGTTTCGCTCATTTATTCTTTAATTAGCCATTTTTGCCTATTTCACTTCTTCGTTGAACATAACATGTTCGAACAAAATATTTAACTCGTTCATAACCAAATCGAATTTCGATTTCAATTCTAGTTTCCTTTTTGATTCCGAATATATATTTTCAATTCGAATTCACTTATTCAAACCCCAATATCCCTTCAAAAACTCATTAACTAATTTCTATTAAGTTTAGTTAATTCTATTCAATAAATCAAAATCTGGTTCCTGTTTCAAAAATCATATTCATTTACACAACTTGAATTCGCATATATTTTACAACTCAACTCTGAGATTTTCTAAATAGAACTTCGGATTTTATTTGCTTAAAATCCTTTTATAATATTAAATAAACCATTATGGTTTCAAAACGATTCTGGCGCTGTTTTTCTGAAAATTTGATTTTGACATAACTCAAAATCTATACGACGAAATTCAGATTTTTCTCCTTCATTAGAAAACTATTATCAAACTGGTCCTGACGTTTCTTGTTTCGAAGAATTTCGACTTCAATTGGGTTCTGTATACTCGATTGAAGTTCGAATCGCTAATTTACGAACTGCAGCGCTGCGGCGAGTTCGTTTTAATTATATTTATATATATAAACCTTTAAACTTCTTAAAATGAATTCAATTTCATTTAACTCTATTTGAACTCCTTGATTAAATTTCCAATCTCACTTTTATTTGAATTCTATATTCAAAATTCCATAGTTTAAAACCCATTTGAATTTCATATTCAAATTCCATAGATCAAATCCTTTTTGAATTCAATTTGAATCTCTTACATTCAAATTTCATTTTCCATTTCCGACCCCATTTGAATTCCTAATATTCAAATTTCATTTTCAACACCATTTGAATTTCTAATATTCAAATTCATTATTAACACCATTTGAATTTCTTCACTCAAATCCATTTGAATTCCCTTGAATTCAAATTCCATTTCAAAACCCTTTGGATTTTCTATTTTGAAATCCTATTTGAAATTCAAAATTCCAATTCTACTTTGAAATCCTATTTTTCAAAGTTTATTTCAAATTCTATTTTGAAATCTCATATTCAAATTTCTATTTGAATTTCTGTATTCAATTCCATGTTCAAATTCAATACTCGAATTTCTATTTCAAATCTCAATTCAAATTTCATATTTGAATTCCATTTCAAATCTCTATTCAAATTTCACATTTGAATTCTTCTTTGAAATACTATATTTCAAATTCTATTTTGAAATTCTACATTGAAATCTCTATTTGAATTTCTTTATTCGAATTCCTTTGAATTCAGATTTTATTTTAATTCCTTGAATTCAAATTCTACTTTGCATTCTAATTTCATCTATTCAAGTTCTATTTGAACTTCTATTTGAATTTCTAATATTCAATCTCCTCTTAAAATTCAAATATTTAAACTCCTTTAAAAATTCAAATGTTATACTCAAATTTCATTTGAGTTATATATTTAAAAATTTCATTTTCAAATCCTATTTTGAAATTTCATTTGTACTTCAAATATTTCAACTCCTTTCTAATATTTAAATTCTATTTAAATTTCTACTTAAAAATTCTATTTCAAGTTCTATTTTGAAATTTCATTTCAAAATTTAATTTCACACTTGTATTTCTATTTCTGAATTATCAAATGATAATTCTCTTTACTTCATTTATAACTTTGTTATAAAAGAACTATTTATAAACTTCGTTTATAAAGAACTACTTGTTTTATTTTTCAAAACAAGTTTATATTTTATTTCCATTTAAAATTCAAATTCTATTTAAAAATAGAATTTCTTTTTAAATCTCCAATATCCTTTTTACGATATTTTAAATACATTAACACTTAGCCCAGTGATATTTAAACAATCAAATCACCCAATTTTCAATCATTTGATTTTAACACATCATATATGAATATATATATGAAATCAAACAAACAACAAACAAACAAATAATAGACTTTTGAGGAATCCAGTTGGATTCCTCCAACCTGTTTTCCTGCATCCACAGATGTTAGCACATAAATAATACCCATTCTGCTTCGTGGCAGAATATCGCGGTATAGAAGGTCATCCACTAATCATAGCGTGGGGCGTATAGGGTAATCATCCGCTATGAAACTGCGGGCATCCGCTAATGAGACTGCGGGAATCCAATCAATCAACCCAATATATATATATATATATATATAGCCTAAATAACTAATATATATAAAACAACCAGAAAGCATTCACACAAGCAACAAACAATTATTTTTAATGAAATAAAATAAAAATAATTCTAAAGGTGAGTGAGATTTACTCACCAGATCTTCCTTTTCTGATTATCCCATTTATTTCCATGTTGTCGTATTTATGAACCTACTCGAATTGTCTCAACCGAATCCAGTTCGCACCTATGATTTATTTAAATTTTATCCATCGATAAATCATTTATTTATTTAAATTAAATACTATAGTGAATAAATCAATTATACTATGTAAATTAAATTCGTTAAAACGATTACCTTATCGCCTCGACCAACTGAACACCCTAGCAATCGTTGACTGCAATGATCCAACCCCATTGAAATCGAACCCAAAACAGCTCCATCTCGAAACTGTGATCATCCCTTAAAAACTGCACCAACCCACTGTAGCATTTCATCGAATACCTCACTGTCAATCACCATTCCAACATAGTTAACCACATCAGCTCTCAGATGTCGACTTCCTCAATCACACAGTCCCCTTGGACCTCATCATCGCACCCACATCCAACAACAATGACCGGCTACACCCATACAGACATCGCCATTTCCAAAATCCCCAAAATCACAGACCCGTTTGAAGACATCGCAACCTCCCTCTTCTTGAACAACAGAGCCGAATCCCCTATTTCCATCACTATCGCACTCTTCCCAGAACAGTTCAAACTCGCATCCTACGCCGTCGATTAGCTCCAGCACTAGGTCACTCCAAATCCTTAAACGGAAATCGCACCTAGCTCGAACGATTTGTGCATGGAGTAGAAGGCCATACGAGTTAAACGGATTTGATTCTGGGGCTTGCGATTTCAACAGAAGGGTGCTTTGATTTAAAGCGAGGAAAGGGACACTTCGGGTGCTTTGATTTCAACAGAGGGACGGAAAATAGAAGAGGAGCGGGTTATTGCGATGTGTATATATACGTGATAAGGGAAACAAATTGTACACAGGCATTAAATCGATGTTTCCCTTAATAGTGAAGGTAGGAGACAAAGTTTTCTGCTCGAGAAAGAACTGTTGCGTGATTTTATTTGTTTAGGGTGGCTCGATTTATTGTAGGTCGGCTGAAAGTGAGTTTGTCTGATTTAATTATATAAAATATTTCAAAATATCTCGTGGTTCCTAAATAGCAAATCCCGAACCGCTATCCAACAGTAAGGACCAATGTATGCCAGTTATATCATCATTCTGAACTTAATGAATCTGGTTCTGAGATTTTAATTTGAACGTATATTTAAAATAGCCATCATTTTAAATTTCAAACAAATAATTTCTTCAACGATGAATTTCTATTATCATCGTTCATATAGTATATATATTGTTCATCTGAACTGTTTCGATTCAGTTCTACCTTAGAAATTGAATTATCTCAAACTTCTCGTATTTCGAAAATTATCAAAATAAATCGTGTTTCGATTATTTAATCGATAACCCAATAAAATACCATTTATATTTTAAATTCAATATTTAAAAACCCTACTAAATATTTAAAATAAACTGTTCAAAAATCTGGGTCGTTACATACATACTCTATTCACAATGATATGTCGATATCCAGTCTTAATGCATCTTAACTAGGAATATTTAAAATGATACTTTTTTTACTATGGTAAATCATTCATGATTACAACACGTTGTAACAACTATCAAAAAATGTACCTCTTATGGATTTTCCATTAAATTAGTTAATCAATATAACACATTATATTAAGTATATAATAAGAAGAAAACATCTTTTATTTTGAACAAGATTAGTTACTGAGTTAGATGTATGTAAAACAACATAATTGCACCTAGGGCACAACTTTAACTCCGTCAGTTTAACGTCCTAGAAATTTTGATAGCAGGAATGCGATTAATTCAAGAATTAATGATTAATAATCAATTTTTATATTTATATTTTGGGTAGAATTAAAAATTAAATATATTGTTCTTTGTATGAATTGAATTTAATTCTTAATTCAGAATGGCTGATTAGAAATCAAATATTTATCGTTGAATATTTGGATTTGAATTTGGTTAAATATTTGAATTGGCTTTGAAACACGATTGAAAAAATAAATGGTTGAATTCGAAAATAAACGTAGTGGACGTTAAATAAATTAGAGATTTTATTTGTTGTAATGTATAAAAAATTGGTTTGGTTATGTATGTATTTGTATGTATAAAAAGAGATTGAATTTAACGTTTCAAAATTTGGAAACAAACGGAGCTATTGTGTGAGCAAACGAGATAAAATCGCTGAACCAATAAATAATAAAATATCATTGTACATAAACGGAGCCGAATTACAATTAAATTAATTTTATTGGATTCAAAATACGAAAAACAAAGAAGCATGTATAATTTTTGTTGCACTTGGAATTGGTCTTAGCGATATGAAATTAGAGCGGTACATGGTTATTCGAGGTAAAATATAATATTAAATTTAATCGAGTTATAACGTTCCTCAGTAAATTTTGTGCAGTCATATATTCTAAATAACGTGGATCCCCTATAACCAACGATTGAATGTTGTTCTTATCCTCATTTCCTCCTTTTATAAAGTAGCGTTCTTTCCTCGGTTCTCTCAGCAAATCAGTTCCTTCTTTAAATTTTAATTGCCGAAATCGAGCCTTCCTTAAACTCAAAAATGGTTTCAACAAAACCCTTCCATCGTCAAAGCCCCAAAATTTTATTTTCCCCAAATCGCACCTTTACCCTAACTCCACGTAGAAGAAACCCCTCGAAGAACCCTAAACTGCCTTTGTCCATCGCGCTACCTGCTTTGCACTCGCCTCCGTACCCTCGTCCGCCTTCCACCTAATCAAGCACTGCCGTCTCAATCGAAATCCATCGCTCCGCCATTTGATTCTTCTTGTCCTCCACCGCAGCAACGTTCAGCAATCATTGATCAAAGTCGTGCCTCGAATTGATGGTCAGCGAGTCATTGCTGCAAACTAGCGCCGCTACAGGTAAGCATCACTCACGATTCATTTTTGAGTCAAGTTTATTGATTTCAGTAGTTAGACTAAATACGTTTTTTGTTGTTTCGTATATGCAATTATATCAATGGAGACTTAACCATTGATACTCGGTCTGAGTTGCTATGTACCCACCGTATGTGCACTATGCACTGTCTTATTTCACACCTAAGACTTCGGCCTTTATTCTTCAGTCACACCCTGGATATTGCACTTACCATTTGTCAACATATTTGCTCTATGCCACGAATGATATTGATACATCTGTATACAATGTATATTGGGTGTTAATTTTTGTTAGCCGTGTACCTAATACTGCTAGAAAAGTACGGGCTGAGATTATATCTCGAAAAAAAATCAAATAACTTCATATCCATAATTGGAGGTTGCTTCAACAATCACCAATGATTTAGTTGTTTATACATAAACACTTTCCTGTTGGACTCAGATAAATTTATATTCTACAATGATTGAAAATGCTTTAGGGGTGTTTCTATGAATCGTGTGCTAATTTAAAATAGAAATGAGAGTTTAGTTCATTCAATTGGTTTTGCTATCGTGAAAATGTAAAATCGAAACGAGTCTGATTTTAATAAAGACAATCCAAACTGACTCGGACCAAATAAATTTTGGTTGGTTCGATCTGTCATTTGGTCAATCCAAACTTGAGAACTATTTTATTATGACTCGAAATGTTGCATCTGAGGTTTATAAAGAACCCAAGTCACTTTGAATACCCTATGGAACGAAGGATACACATACCCTTGCTGTTAACTTGTAAACCACTCTATAACCATATACGTTTGCATTTTGTTTAGTCATACTTGAAATGCCGCATATTTGGGGTGCACCTTTGCCATTGTTTGATGATCTGCTTGGGATATAAGTATGTTGCATGTATGCTCACCACCATACTGATTAGTGAAAGATAAAAATTTAAAGACAATATACATATACATGAAGTGATCCATTTGAATCTAATCTATGAGTAAACAGTATTAGATGTTGTTGATCCAAAATCTGCACTGCTTTAATATGTTGTGCGCAACATTTTTTTTTCATACTATATACGGGAAAAAAAAGGAGAAAGAAAAAAAAACGGCTTCATGCCTTGAAATTTTTGGATTTATGCCACCTTCAATAATATTTCAATTCGCACTACCATGAATGGAGCTTTCTGAACACTTTTGAATTTTTAGCAATTTTGCTGAATGATATGCTGGCCTTTATATGTTGCATAACCAATCCTGGTACTTGCTATACTTTACCCTGGTATCTATGAATGGTTGTGCACCTATGAGTGCTGTGTTGGCATTCTTGTTTGGTTTCTATCATGGTTTTATTTAATTAATATTGCTAGAATTCATTTATATATCTTTGATAATGGTTACAACATCAAATGGGTACCAAAAATGGTTACATGGGTTCTTTTATTATCTGGTTTTATATCTAGCTAACATTGAAAAGAAAAGGGACACATAAAATTAAACAGTAAGCATGAAGTATTCTTTACCACTATATTTATATTGTGACAACAAGCATGTGGTATTCTTGCCAACTATATTTATATTGTGACAATTTAGTATTTTGTCAACTATTTACGTTAGTGACAGTAAGCATGTATATTTATTGCCAACGGTATTATAGACAGAAATTATTTGGTAATTTGACACAATTAATACTACACTTGGACTTATTGTTCATATCGACTTATTCCATGAGCATTTAACACATTTTATTTGTTGTCCTTCACTGCGTGAACTTTACTTCGTAAGCATGGGTTCAATGTATATATGTAGCGACCGATGTACACATGTATATATACATACTACCGTATGTGTGTATATATGTCATTAGCATACGTGTATATATAAATATAAATGCTGTTCGAATTTGTTCCGTCCCAAGTTGCTAAGTTATTATCTCATGTTGGGTATGGGAAGCTGAGGCCGTCCACACGTGTACACACATGTGGATAGGCAAGCTCTCATGACCCTGAAGATATAGAACTAATATGAATAGATGTCACATTTGATTTCGTCATTGATATCGAATTTATCCGGATAGATACTATACATCTTTCATTTTGTATGTTTCGATGTTAGAATTAACTATTGTATTTCGGTTTCTATTGAAATTAATTTACTTGAACTATGATTAATCCTGACTCGAGTGTTTTATGTTTTTGCATGGAACGCTCGGGTCAGACCCGAGTGTTACAGATTTAAAGATTACCGCTTAGGATTCGAAGATTGATGAAGCCGGGGATTCCAAAGACGGCGCACTCTAAAGATTTAAATAGTAAATATTTTTATTGTATTCAAACTGTATTTTCATTCCGCTATATAGAAAAATATTTGTATCAAAAGTCCGACTAATATATAAAAAATTATTTTTCTGTTCAATTCTGTGATATTTATTTAATTCTGTATTTTTCTATGTTGATTCTATTTTAAAACTCAGTAAGTTAAATAACAATTCGTCGATTTGAACATTTTAAGTTGGTTAAATTACCAATTTGAAGCGGCCAAAATGGTGGGACGTTTACAGGTGGTATTAGAGCTTTGGTTTATTCAAAGCTTAGCTTATCAGGCTTAAAATAAATAGGATCAACACTAGAAAAACGGATTTTGAAAATAAAAAGTTTTGAAATATAAAGTTAAAATGAAAAATTATTTTGGAAAAATTGTTTTGGAACTAGTGTTTTGAAACTCATATAGCGGAAGTAAAAATTTATTTTAAAATTCAAAATTCTTTTCGGAATCCCCATTATTCGAATCTGGTTTTGCCAGTGCTTATCTTCGATAAGATCCCCATAGGTTTGAATCTTAATCCGTCATCGAACAATATCAAAGGAAAATAAGTATATGATAATTAACGAATCAGTTTCTCTAATCGTGTGTTTTAGCAGTTAAAGATAACCGAAACTCATTGGAATAAGAATTAAATGGGAATTTGAATGAAAAAGGGAAATTTAAAATCATTCAAAGGAAAGATGAAACGATGAATTTTATTTTGATATTTGGAATATAAGATAATGGAAATAAAATCCAAAAAGGTTATAATTGGAATTCGATGGTATCAAATTGTATTACTAATTTATATAAATTATTCGGAACTTGGTAAGATAAATTAAAATGGGTTTTGAACCAAATGTATCATCGAATATATAAATTCGGTAATAAGTTGTGAATTTGTTAATGAATTAACGAGAAGTGAATGGTAATTGAGAATTGTAAGTAAAGTGGAATATGAATGGAAATTTTTAGTAGATGTTAACCTATATTTAAGGGAATCAAAATTTTATGTGATGATTCCGGATGACTACAAAAGAAATAATATTTACTTTAATGAGTAAATTACGTTTGGAAGAAAAATGTGGAAAATGGAATTAGGGATAAAGGAAATGAAGCTGACCAGTATGGTGAGATTATTCTGAAGTTCAGAATGTAAATCAAATGAGATTTTTCCACAGTTCAGAATGAATTATCGAATAAGAGATTGTTTAAAAGAAGTTATTCATGGAAATCAACTATGTCGAATTTTAGGAAAATTTTATTTACTTTCCGTTGTTAATTTAAATTTAATATATTGTTCAAATTAATGAATAAAGTATATTTTAAAGTAAAATAGTTCAAAGGCGTGAATGATTGTTCGCATTTGTAAATTGAATCTGAATATTGCATATGAAATGTTTTGATAAGAAATTAAGAAATGAAGTTAAGGAATGTAGAAACTGACTGGAGATTAGTTAAGGTGAATAATTTCCTGAGTATTGATCTGATGTTGGTTTCGACCTTCGGGGTTGATGCTTAGAGAGTTGTTCTCTTGCTAATTTATAGTCGAAAGACGTGAATGTGAAAGAGTAATAGCGCGTGAATGAAATTTGAAAGTTTAAAATTTTGGATTAAGTGATGAACAAATGGGAAATTGAAAGGAATTGGTTTGTGGCAATGGGTTCATAAATCCGAGTTTGCAAACATAGTAAATATCTGAATTGATTGAGAAATCAAAGAACTGAAGTTTTGAAATTTGAATGGAAATTTGAGAATATTTGGTTTTAGATATTGGATATAGAAGTTTTTCCGAAACTTGCATGAGAATAGGGCTGGCAATTAGAACCGAAAACCCGAACCGACCCGAAAAGACCCGAACCCGAACTGAACCCGATTGGTCTCGGGTCGGGTCTAGGTGATGAAAAATACCATCAAGTCCCAATCAAACCCGACCTGCATAGACCCGACCAAAAAGTATTGAAATATATGTATTTTTAATGTTATTATTCAATTGGACACGACCTGAGCTTCGACCCGACCCGACCCGAAACGAAGCTTGGGTCGGGTCGGGTCCAGAATTTTGAAATGTATAGTTTAGACCCAACAAGATCCGACTCACCTAGAAATGAGGCCCGACGGGTCGGGTCCGGGTCCACCGGGTCGGGTCTAATTGCCACCCTTACATGAGAAATTATATATATATCGAATTCGAAAACCATTGATTTGGTAGATAATGGATTGAGATAAAATCTTATATAACAGAATTTATATAAGAACGAGATATTTGGAAGTATGATTTGGAAGGAAAATTTTATGTATGATGAAAAGTATGAAATAAAGTACTACATGTTTTCAAGTCAAGATAAGGGAAGTGCCTTCTCCTTTGAATTTCGAGCTTAGTGAGATGTGATGGTGGTGGTAGTAGGTTGTCCGGGCATAAAACTCGAGTTGTTTGAAAGAACACGACCGTGTAGCGTAATTCGCATGGCTGTAGATGGCCTATGGCGGACAGATGTTTCTTGGGGGAACCAAGAGTAATCATTGTGTCTGCTGCGATATACAGTCGTGATAAAGGCGTAATACGCAGAGCTATGAAAGCTTAAGGGTATGGATGTTTCCTGAGGGAATCATGCGTAACCATTGTGTACCTGCGGTCCCCATGGCATATCTACAAGTAAAAGAGATGTAACCGCTGGAGTTACTAAAGGTAGAATGGAGCCATGCGATGTTTGAGATATCTTAGTGAGGTTAAGCCACCTGTTTGATGCAGCACCATGTCTTCGTGAATGGATTTGTCTTCGTGACTTGATTAGTCTTCGTGACATGATTTATACTCATGATTTGATCTATCCTCATGATTTGGTTCATTTTCATAAACTTGATAATTTGTTTTCATGACCCTGAGATAGAGCAATCAACGCTCAATGACCTAAGTTTTCTAAAATATCTTTCGTTGATCTGTTCATGATGAAATTCGCAGGGAAGTGATTTCCTACGGATACGGATGTTTTCTGGGGGATCCAGACGAAAACCATTGTGTATCTGCGATTCATGAACAATCAACATATCAACATCACATTGGTAATTTCCGTATATGTTCCTTTAAAAAGATTTTTTGTATATGTATTTTTTCTCTTGTGAATTGAAACAAGGATATTTAGTACTTAGAGATTTTAATCGTGTGCCTGGCCAGTGTATGCCTAACATATGTGAGAACGACAATAGTCTTGTCAAAATTCGAGTTATAAAATATTTTCAAATAAATAATTTGAGATTAAAATATATTTAATTAAATAAGTTAAGAAAGAGAATTTTGGAGTAATAATATAAAGATTTTCTGTTTAAAAGTTATAAGAGATTTTGGATTTGGAAATTTTCAAGTCGAAATTTGAAATTTGAAGAGGAGATGTTATTTACACTCTTCAATGAGTGTTGAAAAAGATTAAATGAATTGAATATAAGGTGATGGTGGTTGAACCAGGATTGCAAGGAACAAATGGAACGATGGATAAGTAAACATTGACAGATAATGAATAACTAGAGATGTATAAATTCAATCTATGCAGAATTTGAAATTTAAGAAGATATTGGTTCTGAAAAGAGATTTGATTTTTTGAGTTAACTGAGTGTGGTGGGTAAACAAAGGTGATTGATGACTTAAATATAGATATTTAAATTAGTCGTGGAAGAATTTCACACAAATATGAAAATTGGATGTATATAATGGTATAACCTTAATGATCTTTCCTTTTCGAAGATGAAAAGTTTTAAAGGGGTGGATTGTAACGTCCTAGAAATATCGATAGCTTGAATGTGAAATTAATTCAAGAATTAATGATTAATAATCAATTTTTATATTGATATTTGCGTTAGAATTAAAAACCGAATATATTATTCATTATACGAATTATACCTGATTCTTAATTCAGAATGGTTGATTAGAAATTAAATATTTATCGTTGAACATTTGGATTTGAATTTGGTTAAATATTTGAATTGGATTTGAAACATGACTGAAAAATATAAATGGTTGAATTTGAAAATAAACATAGTGGATGTTAAATAAATTAGAGATTTTATTTGTTGAAATGTATAAAAAATTGGTTTGGTTATGTATGTATTTGTTTGTATAAAAAAGATTGAATTTAAAACGAATGGAGCTGTTGTATGGGCAAACGAGATAAAATCGCTGAACCAATAAATAATAAATTATCGTTATACATAAACAGAGTTGAATTACAATTAAATTAATTTTATTGGATTCAGAATACGAAAACGAAGAAGAACATGTAATTTTTGTTGCATTTGGAATTGGTCTTAGCGTTATGAAACTAGAGCGGTACATGGTTATTCGGGGTAAAATATAATGTTAAATTTAATCGAGTAATAACCTTCCTTAGCAAATTTTGCAGAGTCTTATATTCTGAATAATGCGACTCTCCTATAACCTATGATTGAATGTTGTTCTTAACCTCATTTCCTCCTTTTATAAATTAGCATTCTTTCCCCAATTATCTTAGCATATCGATTCCTCCTTTAAATTATAATGGCCGAAATCGAGCCTCCCTTAAACTCAAAAATGGTTTCAACAAAACCCTTTCATCGTCAAAGCCCCAAAATTTTATTTTCTCCAAATCGCACCTTTACTTTAACTCCACGGAGAAGAAACCCTTCCTCTCCGAATCGAAGAACCCTAAACATCCTTCGTCCATCACGCTACCTGCGTCGCACTCGTCTTCGTACCCTCGTCCGCCTTCCACCTAATCAAGCATTGCCGTCTCAATCGAAATCCGTCGCTCTGCCACTTGATTCTTCCTGTTCTCCACCAACGTTCAACAGTCATTGATCAATGTCGTGCCTCGAATTGATGGTCTGCGAGTCATTGCTGCAAACTAGCACCGCTGCAGGTAAGCATCGCTCACGATTCATTTTTGAGTCAAGTTTATTGATTTCAGTAGTTAGACTAAATACGATAGTTAATTTAGGCTACTTCGTATATGTGATGGTATCAATGGAGACTTAACCATTGATACTCGGTCTGAGTTGCTATGTACCCACCGTATGTGCACTGTCTTATTTCATGCCTGAGACTTCGACCTTCATTCTTCAATCACACATTGGATATTGCACTTACCATTTGTCAACATATTCTCTCTATGCCATGAACGATATTGATACATCTGTATACAATGTATATTGGGTGTTAATTTTTGTTAGCCGTGCTCCTGATACTGCTAGAAAAGTATGGGCTGATTATATTTCAAAAAAAAAAAAATCAAACAACTTCATATCCATCATTGGAAGTTGGTTCAGCAATGACCAATGATTTAGTAGCTGATACATAAACACTTTCCTGCTGGACTCAGATAAATTTATATTCTACAATTATTGAAAATGCTTTAGGGGTGTTTCTATGAATCATGTGCTAATTTAAAATAGAAATGAAAGTTTTGTTTATTCAATTGGTTTTTCCATCATGAAAATGTAAAATCGAAACGAGTCCGATTTTAATAAAGACAATCCAAATAGACCCGGACCAATAAATTTTGGTTGGTTCGATATGTCATTTGGTCAATCCAAACTTGAGAACTATTTTATTATGACTCGAAATGTTGCATCTGAGGTTTATAAAGAACCCTAGTCACTTTGAATACCATATGGAACGAAGGATACACATACCCTTGCTGTTAACTTGTAAACCACTCTATAACCATATACGTTTGCATGTTGTTTAGTCATACTTGAAATGCCGCATATTTGGGGTGCACCTTTGCCATTGTTTAATGATCTGCTTGGGATATAAGTATGCTGCATGTATGCTCACCACCATATTGACTTGTGAAAGATAAAAACTGAAAGACAATTACATATACATGAGTGATCCATTTGAATTTAATCTATGAGTAAACAATATTACATATAGATCCAAAATCTGCACTGTTTTAATATGTTGTGCACAACATTTTTTTTCATACTATCTATGGGAAAAGAAAGGAGAAAGAAAAAAACTGCTTCATGCCTTGATTTTTTAGATTTATGCCACCTTCAATAATATTTCAATTCGTACCTACCATGAATGGAGCATTCTGAACACTTTTGAATTTTTAGCATTTTTGCTGAATGATATGGTGGCCTTTATATGTTGCATAACCAAACCTGGACTTGCTATACTTTACCCTGTTATCTTTGAATGGTTGTGCATCTATGAGTGATGTGTAGGCATTCTTGTTTGGTTTCTATCATGGATTTATTTAATTAATATTGCTAGAATTCATTTATATCTCTTTGATAATAGTTACAACAGCAAATGGGTACCAAAAATGGTTACATGGGTTCTTTTATTATCTGGTTTTATATCTAGCTAACATTGAAAAGAAAATGGACACATAAAATTAGACAGTAAGCATGAAGTATTCTTCACCAACTATATTTATATTATGACAATAAGCATGTGGTATTCTTGCCAACTATATCTGTATTGTGACAATTTTTACATTAGTGACTGTAAGCATGTAGATTAGCCAACGGTATTGTTGACAGAAATTATTTGGTAGTTTGACACAATTGAGACTTCACTTGGACTTATTTTTCGTATCGACTTATTCCATGAGCATTGAACACATTTTATTCTTTGTCCTTCACTGCGTAAACTTTACTTCGTAAGCATGGGTTCAATGTATATATGTGGTGACCGATGTACACACACACACACACATATATATATATATATACATACTACCGTATGTGTGTATATATGTCATTCGCATACGTGTATACATAAATATACATGCCGTTCGACTTTCTTCCGTCCTAAGTTGCTATATTATTATCTCATGTCGGGTATGGGAAGCTAAGGCCGTCCACACGTGTACACACATGTGGATAGGCAAGCTCTCATGACCTTGAAGATATAGAACTAATATGAACAGATGTCACATTTGATCTCGTCATTGATATCGAATTGATCCAGACAGATACTACACATATTTCATTTTGTATGTTTCGATGTTAGAATTAACTATTGTATTTCAGTTTCCATTGAAATTAATTTACTTGAACTATGATTAATCCTGACTCGATTGTTTTATATTTTTGCATGGAACGCTCGGGTCAGACCCGAGTGTTACAGATTTAAAGATTACAGCTTAGGATTCGAAGATTGACGAAGCTGGGG
This sequence comes from Allium sativum, assembly GCA_030737875.1. NCBI lineage: Eukaryota > Viridiplantae > Streptophyta > Magnoliopsida > Asparagales > Amaryllidaceae > Allium > Allium sativum. The sequence goes on along the minus strand of CM060920.1, from coordinate 562,554,685 downwards.
ATTCCAAAGATGGCGCACTCTGAAGATTTAAACAATAAATATTTTTATTATATTCAAACTGTATTTTCATTCCGTTGTATAGAAAAATCTTTGTATCAAAAGTCCGATTAATATATAAAAGATTATTTTTCTATTCAATTCTGTGATATTTATTTAATTCTGTATTTTTCTGTGTTGATTCTATTTTAAAACTCGGTAATCTAAACAACGATTCATCGATTTGAATGTATTAAGTTGGTTAAATTACCAATTTGAAGCGATTAAAATGGCGGGACATTACAGTCAGCATCCTTTTCATATGTTGTTTCCCCTCATCGGTATGAAAATTGTCATTCTTCGGAAAGATTAATCCAGACCTTGTTGAAAAATTATCGCACTTAGAATTATCCAAACTTAATCTTTTTAGTGTAACACCTATGTGATTGGATTAGGACAATCCCAATAACTTCTTGGATCGAATTCAATTGATCCTTATACTAAGTATACAGGTTGCTTTTCCAAATAATTCATTGAGAAGTTCTTTGCTACATGCTTTGTCGATTCAATAATGCACTGTCATTGCCAATCAAGAGAAAATCATCAACATATAGGGAAAAGATTAAAAAAAGCACTTCCTTTCTCCTTCCAATATACACACACTTTCATTGTATTTTGATAAAAACCAAACCCTTTGATTACTTAATCAATAACTTAGTCCAAACTTCTTGGTGCTCATTTATATTAACAATTTGCAAGCCTTTCCCTCCTGTAGTTGATTTTGAAACCTTTGGAGATGACATGTAAACAATCTTTTCTAAATAACATTTAAGGATGTTTTTTACATCCATTTACCATATTTTGTAGTCATAGAACATGACAATTGTATGAATTATCTAAAAGAATTTAAGCATGGCTATGGTTCAATAAATTTTTTCATAATCTACATCTTTAATTTGATGACACCCTTAAGTAAGTAGACTTGGTTTACAATTCTATATTTGTCCATTGCATTTAGAGTTTTCTTTAAAACCAATTTGCAACTAATGAATTTTATCGCTTTGAATAATGTCAACTAAAGCCCACACTTTATTATCATAATGAAATTCGTTTTGAATTTCATAGGCTCAAGATAAATTGGATGGTTTTCACTATGTAATACTTATTGGAATGATAGAGGAGTGTTCTCTTTTAAGACATAGTTCTCTTTTTCTCCATCCATGAGAATGTCATAGTATCTCTTTAGTTCATGAGATTCCTTTTTGTATTTACAAGTAGGTTATGTGTTTTGCATAATGGTGAATTTGACTCTCATACCGGCTCAACTTTGTGTAAATCTATTGGTTCTCATCCAATTCTACATCTTACCTATTAATTTACTTTGATAGATTTTTCTTTTAAATAGGCATCGTATTAACAAAAATTAACTTTATATTTCTCAATATTATATAAATTATATCCCATAGAATACTTGGGATACCCTATAAGTTTACATGGGATTAATCTTGCCTTAAGTTCATCGATATTCTTAATATAGGCATGATAACCCCACATCTTCAAATTATTAAGGTGGGTATCTTTCATTCCACATCATATATGGCATCTTAGGCATAAATTTAGTAGATATCAAATTCAACATATGCGTTGTGGTTTTAAATGCATATCCTTATACGAAAGTGGTCACTAAGCCCTAATCATCATAGAAAAATCATATATAGTAAGGTTTGATTCCATCTTTTAAAATAACATTATGCTGTGGCATACGGTGAAGTAATTTGAGAAATAATCTCAATGTCTTCTAAGTAATGTTGGAGTTCTTTTCCAATATATTCTTGGTCTGATCGAAGTATTTTTATTATATGGTTAGTTTTGATTTTCCATCTCATTCGTATATGCTTTAAATTTTTCATAGAGATCAGATTTATTCTTTGTAAGATATACAAATCACGAGAAATTATTTGTAAAAGTTTTGAAGTAAGTTGAACTCACCATTGTCATTGTAGGTATTGGGCCACATACATCAGTAAGTATGAAAATCAAGGGTTAATTAACTCTTTCGTTGCTCCAAATAAAGGCGTGCTTGATTATTTTCCCTTTAAGACACTACTTACAAGCGTCAAATGATTCTAAAAAAAATAATTAGTTTGTGTAATTTTTTGTCACTAGTATGACCTAGCCTACAAAAACATTGCCTATAAAATCGTAGATATCTATTATTAACATCAAAGAATTTTTCTAATAATATATATATATACATATATATATATATACGACCAAAATTAATTACATAAATGTCATATACTAAAAAACCACTATTAATACAATTTCTGCCAATGGAGTATTCACACAGCAAAATTCATAACCAGTCTTATATAATCAAGAAATTTATATAATATTGCAAATGAAGTGTTCATTAATTAAAAGTAGATTGAATTCACTTGACAAATTTAAATGAGCCTCAGCTCGCAGTTGCATCTGCTATATATCCATCGATAGCTTGAAGCTTTGTTGCTTTCTTCGCAACATGTCTTCCGCTAAGCCCTATACTGAATTACACATAGGAGTTCGAAATTTAGTATCTGTAACCTAAGACAATTTATTGACTGCAAATCAATTTTGGATCATAGGCATATGCATACCTCAGAAATAGAAGAAATAATTTCTTTCCCTTTTTTACCCATCTTCAAATGGTCCAGACAATTCCAGTTTTGAATTCTTTTCTTATGACAATGATGACATCCAACCTTGTCAATAGGTGCATTCTTCTTACACTTTCTAGAACCCTATTTCTCTTCTTCTAACTTTGAAAAGATAAGACTTTTCCCTTTATAGCCTTGTTCTAACCCATGAACAGTCCCTTAGACAATCTCAACATATTAAGTAGCTTGACAAAGTTTACACTCAATTACTTGATATTGTGTATGAATGACTAAAACTACGGAGTTACGAGCCCAAGACCAAATCCACTTGCAATTTTGTCACTCACAATCACCCGTAGTTCTAAAAGTTTATCAATATAACCTTTTATTTATAAGACAAATTCCTCAACACGACCACTCTTATTCATCTTCGTGTTGACAAAGTTTATAGTAATATCTACATTAAGGAATGAGATTTCTCACATAAAAATGACATTGGGAATTTCAAAGATTTTATAAATAAACATATGTTCATATTTTCTTTGGTTTTTTTAAAGTGGACAACACGAATACTTAAGAGATGTCAAAATCATCTACCCAACTGTTCTTTTGAGATCAACATCCTCAAGGGTTTTTTGTCTTAGTGATTCGGTTATAGATGACCTATATGCTCATATGTGAGTGCTATCTTAATTGCTCATGGTCAGTTAATGTATGTTAGTTTAGCAAGTTTACCAATTTTTGAAAATGGCTTTAGATTGATCATTATGTAAAAAAATTAGTTCAAGTTCATTAAAATAAATTAAACTTTAAGGATGATCTTATATTTTAGATAGGTTATGTAGTACATTTCATATATCTAGTAAGATCCCGCTAGACTTTTATGTTTCTCAAAAAAAAAAGGAAGCATAAAATATTCTAAATTTTCTAGTGGGAGTTAAGACTTTCATGCCTTGGAAATCTAACCTTAAGAAATAATAACAAATCTTATGCCCCACATGAGATAGTTGATACCTTATTGGTTGTATCATGTACAACTTCTAACACATTGTCTTAGCCCTAGTTTCATCTCAACCTCGAGGAGTACCAACAAATCGAAAGGTATTATTCACGCATACCTACCATTTCATGATGGCCTAAGTATAACTACACATACCTTTAGAATATCAACAAATACGTGAATATATTTTACCTTATATTCAATATTTTAATGGTTCTACGCACAACATCTCTAGCTTGAGAAATATCAACAACTATAAAGCATGCAACTAATTTATCAATATATAAATTGTAGATGAAAACTTCCAATAGGGTTTCATAATTCATAGATACGTACATGCACCATGTGTGTGTGTGCATGGTCAATTTAACAAATAATGTAATTCTTATAAAATACCCTATTGATTGAAGTCTAAGGCACAATTGAAATAACGATATACACATAATGGGTATGTGTCCTCAAACCTAAATCGGATCTATTAGATTCTACTTAAAATTTATACATTCGCATCTAATAAATTTAATTTGGCATTTTATAAGTTAATTTGTTTATAACTGTTTATAATTCAATTAACTTATACAGTATTCTTATATATATATATTTTATTGATTAAATCATATTTAATTAATTTTAATTGATTATTTAATTACTTAAATAATCAAATTATTTTCAAAATTAAAATTTTACTATATTAATTATCATCCTAAATAATTTAAGATGAATATTAATAATAACACTTATTATTTATATGTATATACGTATATCATATATATATATATGTATCTTTGAATAATTAATCAACATTTAATTAATATACTTTTATCAATTAACTATTTATTTGGTTAAGACATTTTAAATCAAATAATTTCTTAATAATTTTCAAAAATTAGTATATTATTTATCTTAGACAATTTAAGCTATTAAAACATGTACACCAATTCATATTTATATGTCTATATACATTAATTATTAATTAACCATTCATTAACTTGTCCCAATTTATTAAATTATTAAATAATTTTTAGAAATATTAATATATTTTCATAATAATTTCAAAATTTATTCTATCATTTTTATAAAATGTCATTTATATTTTAAACTTAACTTTTAAATTACGATAATTTAAATATTCAAAAATGATTCCGAAAATTAGTCGAATGTCCAAAATCAATTCAAGCCTTCATATTGAGGATAACCATCAAGCTTACATCATCCTTTAGACTAGGCTAGTAGCCAGGCTGGGTAGAATACTTAAATACCCAAACTTGACCTTAGATGCTAACTTTCTAGATTCCCTGGGTAAGCTTTAATAAGTATTTCCAAATATTGATACTTTAGACTACATAGGTTATTAGACTCAGATACCACTGAGGGATCAAATTGAGTCGTAGCAGGTTAAATGAGTGAATTTCCATTTTTTTTAAAGCATTTTGGAACTTTTTTTTGATCATCGAAGTCTAACTTATTTTGAATTCAATCTAAAATATTATTTAAATACAATATTTTTTGTTTAATCTATTTATTTAGTTAGGTAATGAATTTTTTGTATTCAAAGTCGAGTATGACCAAATATAATTATGTGTATAAAGCACCTGAAACATGTAAATGATTTATATAGTTAATGTACGTGTTTATAATGCTATGATTTACATCACAATAGACATATTTACCCTCTGTATATGTGTTTATTGCCCATATTTGTATTTTGAATATACATAATAATATGTATTTTTAAATAAAATAAATTTTGACTAGTTCTATTTATTTTTAATTAATATTTTAAAAACTAACTTTAAATTTTGAAAATTTTAAATTAGGTCTAATTTTTAAAACAAAATAACTAATTTTAATTAAAAATTGCATATAAATGATTTATTTTGTAGCAGAACTATACATATAGACACATACGTGCGCACACACATACATACAAAGACACACACAGACACACACAAAGATATATATATATATATACGTATATAATTCAGTGGTAAGAAGTTCCCCTACCCAGTAATAGGTCGTGGGTTCAAGTCCTACCTTGAGCAACTATACTGTGAGCAAAATTAACCTGGTGTAGTGGAGGTCCAAGGGGGTAAAGCGCGGACTGGGTTGTCCTATACCCCCCTTAGATGAGTGGCTTTTCATAATCTTCTGTGACCGTTCATGTTTAATATATGTATGGGATAAGATCAAGAGGGCACCCCAAATAGTGCAACACCCCTTTGGCCCCCTGATTTCCACCATACATCCTGGGTTCTCTCTCCTCCCACTAACTTTCTCCCCCTACTAACTTAGTTTACTATAAATGAATGGTGGAAATAGAGGGGTCAAAGGCATGCTCCATTTTTGGGGTGTTGTTGAACGCTCATATATATATATATACACATCTGTGTGTGTGTGTGTGTGCGCGCGCGCGCGCCTACGCCTGCGTGTTTGTGTAGGGAAGGGACTAAAAATGGGATAAACACCCAATTAAATATCAAATTATGAAAATTAGAGAAAGAAGATGGAGTAAATGCGAAGAAGAAAAAACATGATCTTCATCATGATTTGGCGAATACTCCGACCTACGTCCAACTAGTCAATTTACATTTATTATTCTTATATTTTACAAAGCTATTCTTACAACTCGATAGTCTTAACTTGATGGGAATCTAGTAGAGTATTTTTTTAATGTTATGATTTCACGACTAGTAGAAAATCCAAAATAAAGATGAAGAAGAAAAGGTTCTTTCTCCAAGTACTCTCCACACCCTATTATAGGTGAAAATCTCTATAATGAATTCAAAATTTTCTATATATGATATCCACATCGTATACATTTTTTCATGAAAAAAGCAATCCGTTGGTGTAGAAGTTAAATCTTAGTTGTGTGTTACAACTCGGTACTGAGCTGTCAATGACTTAAGTCATTTTGGGTCTTTCTCCGAGTTTGCTCTAGGTTGTCTCATTCTTGTGCTTTTAGGTTACGCATCATCTACTCCAAGCTTTTGATTCTGTTGCTTTGAGTAATCAATTTCCACGGTATTTTCTAACCCATATAAGTCATCTCACACTCAAACGATTTTCAAAGTTGAACACTCATTCAAAAAATTCAAATCATAAAAATAAAAACATCCTACGCTTCTACCCTATCAACCATTACCCCAAGGCATCTAACTCAAAGCATGCCTAGAGACAAAATGAGATTTCATACATGTATAGCGACTTGATTTATCCAAAACAAAATTAGAAGTTTATGAATCATACCTATCTCATATCCAACCCAATAAAGGGATAACTAGTATTACCGTACAACGGTGAGAAAACCGACCGTTAAGGTGTTTAATATGAAATACAAATTTATTTATTAAAACTTATTTTAAGTTAGATTTATTTTCTTTTCTTTTTAAAGAAATTTGTAATAACCCGAAAATCTGGGCCAGTTTAAAATTTTTATTTTGGCTATTTTAGTGAATTTTGATTATTTAAAATGAATTATTTTAAATAATAACGATGAAAAATTTGGTTTGAATAGAATTCGAATGTATATATTTATATAGATCGTCGTTAGAATATAAATATTTATTTATAATTATAAACAGAATTAAAAATGGCGCGGTAGTTCGATAATTCGATTTCAAACTTCAAGTGAATGTACAAGATTCAAAATAAACCGGATTTTAGTGAAACCAAAAATATTTGAATCTAATTGAGAATATCTTTCCAACGAATCCGGGAAATCAAAATTTCATAGCGGGAATCAAAAGTTACGTCCAGTTGATATTTCAGAATAGTCGCTATGGAATTTCAGCCCTTGAAAATGGCCATTTTGCAAACAACCTCGGATTTCGACGAAACCACTTTTGTTGGATCTACGATGTCAAATTATTGCTAGGTTTCAAATTTCATAATTTTTCGAATCGATATGTGAGCGTGGCAAAGGAAAACGCGTTTGACCAGTTTCAGTTGATTTTAATCGACTGGAAAATGGCCATTTTGCAAACGGTCTCGGAATTTGATGAAACTAGTATTGTTAGGACCGTATCATCAATACGAAGCTACAAAATAATTTTTTGGAATCTTTCGAGTTAGTATGTGACCCCAGTAAATTGAAATGCGCGTTCAAATTCAATATATAGAGTTATATGTTGATTTTGACGAAAACTAATCGAAACGATCGAATCAGCCTACTAAACATATCCCATTGTGTTCGGAATGGGGATAATACGTTAGGGACGACAGTCGGTGGGTCTCGTTTCGAGTTCAAAATAAAAAGTTGCTTTTAGAAAATTAAATATAATAAAATATATAAATTAAAAATATCCCCTCCCCTCTTTCTCTTTACATTCAACCCCCCTTCCAAAATCCAATCAAAAAATAGGGAGGTTGTCGCGCTGCTCTTCCCGTCTCCCTTCCGATCGCCCAACCACCGCGCCTCCGTAGGCGTCAGCCACCTCCCCCTAGTCGCGACTGCTCCGCTTCCTCCCCCTCCCCTTGACGCTCGCTCTTCTCTCTCTCCTCTTCCTCAAAGAAACTGCCACGCCTCCTTCCCCAAAAACCCGCCAATCCACTCCTCTATTCGAACCCCTACCAACAGCAAGGGCTTTGTGGTGGTGGCCGCCGATAAACGGCAGGTGGAGGAACCGCGCAGTGACGGTGGTGAGTTCCTGGTGAGTGTGAGTTACAGGCAATTGAAGATGAAGCACACCCTTAGGTATGGAAATCAACGCTAATGATATTTAAGCAATATTTATTCTCAGATTTTGATTTAAATCAATAATAAACTTATTTTCAGTTTTAAATGTTTAGAAATATAAAACATCCATCGTTTTGAATTTAAACCATACCTTGTTTTGAAAATATAAACAACTTTGATTTGAAGATAAAAATAGACTTTGATTTGAAAATAAAAATAGACTTGATTTTATAAAGTAAGAATAACAGGTGTTTTTGAAATGGAAATAACAGTTAGAAAAGATACGATTTTTCTACATGAAAGGGTTAGATTGTTACTTTATAAAAGATTAAATTTTTAATTTATAGAAGATATAAAGATATGATTTTTACTTAGGTAGAGTATTAGAAATATGGTTTTTGTTAAAGTAGAAATATAAAAATATAATTTTTATATATAAATAATAATAAGAATTCGATCTTTATATATGAAGTAGAAATAAAAATATGATTTTTATTTATTAGAACGAAGCAATAAAAATATAATTTTTATTTGAACAGCGTGAAAAGAACTGCATTGGAAATTCAGACAGATCCAGATGGTTCAGCAGTTCAAAAGCAAAGCACGGCGGAGTGGAACCCTCTGTGAGAACTCCTCACCTTTAATTTTATTTTTCTAGTTATAAATATATACTAGGATGCAGACAGTGTTTAGTAGCACCCGACACCCGTCGTCCACAGACCATGGACGGCTTGTATGCTTGTTTGTTTGATTTTGATGTGTAGTTGATTGTGTGATGTGATGTGAAATGAAATAAAATATTTATATAGTTGAAATAAAATATTTTATAGTGGAAAATATTTTATAGTTAAAAATAGAATTTTTAACGTGTATATGAAATGAAATAAAAATAAACAAATCGGATGATTTGTTTATATACACACATTTGACTAATATTGATCGGGACGATAAATTTTACACATCGCCCAACTGCACAAATAAAATCTGTGTTTGATTGTTTGAAACCCCACACGGGTATTGGGATGATATTTGGTGTACACTAATCCCGATTGTTTAGTTGTGTGTCGATCGATTGATTGACATGCTGTTATAAGCGTTGAATATTTATATTTGATGCTTATACGGTGTAGAATGCACTTTGGACGATGGTTGATTATTCATCGTTGTTATTGTATACATGTGTTGTAGAAAATCCATATAATTAACATTATATGGTAATTGATTGGGCCTCATTCCAGTTTTGAAAAAGAAATATTTGAAATAGAAATATTTGAAATAGAATATTTGAAAATAGGAACATATGAAGCCGTGTTGATTAGATTGACGCCATTTTGACGGAATGATATTTATATCGATTATATTCGTTTTTATAATGAATATTGAAAAGTGCTTTCAAAATCGAATATTTTGAAAATGAATTCGAATTAAACTGAAATAGAATTGAAATTCGAATTAAATTGAATTGAAATGAAATTTGAATTAAATTGATTTGAATTGAAATTCGAATTAGATTGAAATAGAATTGAAATCGTTTTGAATTGAATTTAAAACGTATTGAAATTGAATTGAAACCGATTTGAATTGAAATAGAATTGAAATGAATTTAAAACGAATTTATGTTGGAAAATTCAATTTTTATTTGAATTTGAAAAAGAAGTTGAAATCGTTTTGAAAACGAATTTAAAACGATTTATAAAATTCATTTCGAAAGGAAATCGACGAAGTATATATTATATATAATATATATATAATATAATGGCCTGAATAGAAAGCGCCGCGCCGCGGCAGTTCGCGAATTTTGACCATTGACTTCGAATGGATATTGCGAGAGATCCGACCGTCGGATTCTCCTAAAACCGGAACCGTTGGGTTCGTATTGAGAAGAGCTTTCTAACGAATATTAGAAATTTGAAATCTAACGGTTGGATTTGGAATTATGTCCAAATCAAATTTGGAAAAGGTCGTTGTAAGTGCAGTTCGATGGCCGTTGATGGAAATCGACTGTACGGGCCTTGATAAAATTATTAAAAATAGTAATAATTTGTGTAAAATCATAAGAAATGATTTGGAAAGAATTGGGATGAAAAACTCCATATTTGAAAAGATAAAAATAGATTTTTATCGAAATGAACTAGTTTTGAACTAGAATTAAAATTCTATTTATTTTTAAATAAATAAATTGGATTTGAAAAGGGTTTTAAAAGTAGCCAGAATTTTCAATAATTGAATTGGAATGGATTTGAATCGAAATTGTCTTTGGATTATTTCGATGTTGGATTTTGAGATTATACAGATATTGTTATGGAAATTTGAAAGATATATTTATATCGTTATTTCCAATACGATATTTGTTGGTCGTAGAATTTGATATTGAATATAAGCCGATATATTTTCTATTCAGAGCCTTGTATTTAATATCAAATGTGATTTGGGTTTGTCGTGAATGGTGTCTTCATTAACCCTGTTCTTAAGCCCAGTTGAGAAAAAGATTAAGTCTTTTATTTAGATTTAATGAAGTGTACCAATTAAATAATATTTAATTGGAATTGAATTGGTATTGATTTTTAGGTTTATCGTGAACAGTGTTTTAAATAACACTTGTTCTTTAACCCGATAATTAATAGAATGTGATTTTGGGTTGTCGTGAATGGTATCTTCAATAATACTATTCTTAGACCCAAAGGAGTTAAGAAAATCAGAAACTATCTGGAGGTTAGTTAAGTTGAATGATTTCTGGGGTATTGATCTGATGTTGGTTTCGGCCTTCGGGGTTAATACTTAGGGAATTGCTCACTTGCTAATTTACGGTTAGGGACTGATTGAAATGAAATGTGATTTTGGGTTTATCGTGAACCGTGTTTTAAATGACACTGATTCTTTAACCCAGTTAAAGATTAAAACTAAGTGGAGTTTTAATGAATCTTTAATTAGATTGAACAGATCAAGAATGGAGTATCACCAGTTTTACTCCAGGCGATAGTTAAATCTTTAATTAGATTGGAACGTGAAATGGTAATTGAATTTACCGATAACACCGTGGTGTTAGATATGAAGTATTACCAGTTTTACTTCATGGGATGAATAGGATGGGATTTGGAAATTAAAACAAATGATTACTTCGGTAAGGTTCGTTAATCCCCACTAGTTTGAAGTGAAATTCAAAAGGAAGATTAAAGAATAAATTTAAAGGATTTATCTTTGATAAAATTAATGGGAACCTTTCCCTATGAATGTGAGATTTAGAAACTAACTGTCGGTTAGCTAAGCAGAATGGTTTTCTGGATATTGATCTGATGTTGGTTTCGGCCTTCGGGGTTAATATTTGGGGGAATTATTCTCTTGTTAATTTACGGTTAGTGACTGATGAATTGGAATGAGGCGTATGTTGTGTTTGTGTAACACTTGTTTATAATATACGGGAGTTACTCGGAAAGACCGGGTTTATCCCATTCTGAATAACTGATACGACGATAAGTCGAAGATGAAGACGGTGGTCGAAGACCGGAGGTCTTCACGTCGTTTGGGTGATTACTGATGATCTTGATTGGGATGTACACCCAAGAAGATGGAAACAGTTGGTGATCGTCCAGACGTACTTGGAGATCGATGGATATGCGGGGAACTAGGTGCCTCCGGTTCCGTTCAGACCCAGAACAGACTTGTAAATGGACTGTGTGTCTGACATTGGATTTCAGTCTGTGTGATTGATTTCTATTAAATATATATCTGTTTGGCGGCGGAGAATTTATTCTCTTGCTTAACGCCCTTCTCTGAGACGTACGAGCTTAGGGGTTATATATTGGTGGATATCCATCGCATGGAATGAATTGCCTGTGTGGTATGCCTAAGTGGCAAATGATCAAGGCTTTTTTTGAAAAGCAAAGTCTTGTGGTTGATGATCAAAGCGCGTCCTTTGTGGCATAGGTTTGTGTAACGTTTGATTCGCGAGTTTCACACCCGGTATGAACCAGAAACGGGAGAAGGACCTCAGGGAGGGCATGCGTTTCTTTCTAGTTAGAAGTGGCGTCAGTGGTTTTACACGCCCTGATGAGTTTGACTTATGTGGTTGTTGCTGTTGCGAGGCGCCTCGGATATATCGGTCGTTCTCGAACCGATGGAGTCATTTAGTTGGCTCACCTACGCCGCAAAGGGTGGGGAAACGCATGTTCAGGCATTTTAATCCACTCCGTGTGGACCGGCCCTGACGATCCAAGGGTCACTCGAGCTCTGATCCTGAGGCTCGGGCTAGAGAGTCTCGAGTTGGTAGAGGACTATCTTTTGCCTCGGTTCATACCATAAATGATAACCCAACTTCCAAATACGTGATTTTGCGGTTTTAATTGTAGAACTAGTATGGTGACATGATATATGGTACCCATGCCGTCTATGATTGATATTTATGATTTGAAGTTGTTTTACACGCTATGCACTTATAGTAGTATCAAATGATTTGTTTTAAACGTACTAAGCATGTTTGGCTATTATAAGGGAAAACCCTATCCCCCGGCTTGCGTTGCATTGTGTGATAGGACCTGGGGTCTTATAATAGCTTCATTTTTCCAAAAAGCATTGCGCTGTTTTGTTATATGCACTGGTATTCTTGGGAGGAAACCCGTTCCGTGTTATATGGCGTGGTCCCTTGATATATCTGATTTAAAGTAAAGTTTTAAATAACTGTTTTAGTTCTCACACCAGTCCCATGACTGACCTGGAGTTTATTGTTTTAACCTAAACTCTAGGTGCCCTTATTTTGACACGGGCAGCTAGTAGTTTTGGTTTTGCAGATTTATATTCACAGGATCCTGGTTTACAGCTGGAATGATATCCGGAAAGCTTTGTATCCGTATATCTCCTTCAGTTGTGTATTGTATTATTTTCCGCTGCTATGTAATTTATTGTAATCTCGGATATTTGATAAATGTGTAATATTGATTTATACTCTGTATATTTTTTTATTCTGATGGAATTGTTGTAATATACAATGAAATGTTCTTCCGTCTGCGTTCTGTTGTGGCTTGTTCTCGAACTATCCGCGCTTTCCTTCACGGGGAAGTTACGGGTCTTTACAAAATTATATGGTACATTAAGAGCAAATGAAAGTAAATAATAAAATAGAAATTCAATTAAATTGAATTTTACATGTAAACCCAGCTAATACATTAAAACTGAATATCTACTGTGAGAGTAGTAGTACAAAAATAGAAAATGCAGAAATGAAAATATCAAAGAGATCAATCCACTAATTGTGGTAAAATGTATTACATAGCTCAACAAGATCAATTTAGTAATAGTGGTAAAAGCAGAAGACATTAACAAGGTTAGTCTGCTAATTTTGATATAAATGGAACTATACTACTGAATATATGCAACAAGAAAGGTAACATATAAAACTAGAAAATTGTAACAACCCGTAAAATGCGAGCCAGTTTGAAATTTTTATTTTGGCAATTTTAGCGAATTTTGATTATTTAAAATGAAATATTTTAAATAATATCGACGAGAAATTTATTTTGAATTGAAATCGAACGTATATATTATATACGTCGTAGTTAGAATATAAATATTTATATATAATTATAAATGGAATTGAAAATGGCGCGGTAGTTCGATAATTCGATTTCAAACTTCAATTGAATGTACCGGGTGCAAAACAATCCGGATTTTAGTGAAACCAAAAATCATAGGATCTATTTGATAGTATCTTTCCAACGAATCCGAAGAATCGAGATTTCATCTTAGAAATCATAAGATATGTCCAGTTGAAAATTCTGAATAGTCGCTATGAAATTCAGGCCCTTAAAAATGGACATTTTGCAAATGACCTCGGATTTCGACGAAACCACTTTTGTTGGATCCGCAGGGTCAAGTTATTGTTAGGTTTCAAATTTCATAATTTTTCGAATCAATATGTGAGCGTGGCAAAAGAAAACGCGTTTGACCAGTTTCTGTTGAATTTAATCGACAGGAAATTGGCCATTTTTCAAACGGTCTCAGAATTCGACGAAACTAGTTTTGTTAGGACCGTATCGTCAATACGAAGCTAGAAAATATTTTTCTGGAATTTTTCTAGTTAGTATGTAACCCCGGTAATTTGAAACGTGCGTTTAAAATTCAATATAGTGATTTAAATGTAAATTCAAACGGAAACTGATTGTAACGATCAAATCAGCTTGTGATACATATCCCATTGTGTTCGGAATGGGGGTATAACGCTATGGACGGCAGGCGGTGGGCCTCGTTTAGAGGTCGTACGTAAAAGTCAACTCTTAGCTAAATTAAATAATTAAATAATAAATAAATAAAAAAAATAAAAAAAATAATCATCTCCCTCCCTTTTCCTTCGTACTGGCCCCCCCCCCCCCCCGTTCATTCGATTTACAACCAGAAATAAAAAAAAAAAAAAAGCAAACCCTAAGCGAATCGCGCCGCCCTTACCCTCGAAGCCGCCTCCTCCTCCCAGCGCCCTCACCCCGAAGACCCAAGCCGCCACCAGACCCAAAGCATCGCGAGCCCCCCCCCCCCCGTCGAATCAAATCGAGCCTCCTCCCACCGAACGACAGCTTGAAGCGCCTCCCCCGTTCGAAGCACAACGCCACCCTCGAGAACCCCGCCTCCGACATCTGCGAAGACCCCCCCCCCCCCCCGTCTCTGTAAGTTTTTATTTTATTTATCTATTTTATTTTAATTCGGAAATTTAAAAAAAAAAAAGTTTAAAACTGTTTTGTTTTTAAAAGTTTAAAACTGAATTTTTTTAAAGTTAAAACTGAATTTTTAAAAGTAGTTAAAACTGAAATTTTTAAAAATTTAAAACTGTTTTTTTTTTTTTTTGAGAAAGTAAAAACAGATTTTTATAAAGGAAATTTTAAACTGATTTTTGTAAAGAAAGAATTTTAAAACCTGATTTATAAAAATATAAAAACTGAGATTTTTAAAAGTATAAAACTGATTTTTAAAGGAGAAAAAAAAACTGAATTTAAAAGAAGTATAAAACTGATTTTTAAAGGAGAAAAAAAAACTGAATTTAAAAGAAGTATAAAACTGATTTTTAAAAGAGAAAAAAAAACTGATTTTTTTTAAAGGTATTGAAAACTGATTTCTTTAAAAAGAAAAATCATATTTTTATATATTGAAAGCGAAAGAAAAATCATATTTTTATATATTGAAAGCGAAAGAAAAATCATGTTTTTATATATGGAATAGCGACGTCAAAATTCGATTTTTATAAATTGAATAACGAAGTAAAAATTCGATTTTTACATATGTAGTGGCTATGGGCAATGAAGACGACGAAGATGCGATAGCGATGAAGATTTCTATCAAAGAAGTGCCGTGGAGCTAGGATAGCTATTGGTGAGAACTTCTCACCTTTCAATTTCTTTTTCTAGTTATATTTATATATATATATACTAGGATGCAGACGGTGCTTAGTAGCACCCGACACAATCGTCCACAGACCATGGACTTGTTTGTTTGGCTGTTTGGTAATTGATTGAGATATTGATTTGAATGTGGTTTGTGGTGTGAAAAATCGAATCGATAAATTGGTTAGGATTAGACGTGCGCCGTTATAAGGCGAAGGAGTAAGGCTAGGTTAGACCCTTACTCCAAATTTTGTGGTTTGCATAACGAAAGTGAATGTGATTGATGTGTGAATGGCGTGGGCCTTCACTAGACCGGGGATAAGGCTAGGCCTTGTCCCGTTTCTAGTATCGTGCCGTTATGCCGCCGAAATTTTCTAAAATATGTTAGAAAAATAAAAAGATCATTTTATTTAAAGAATGAACTGAATAAATATTCATATGTTAAAATAAAATGTTTTATCGTTAAAAATATAATTTTTTAACGTGAAAGTGAATAAAATAAAATATTCATTTACAAACCAGACGGTTTGTTTATGCACACTGATTTGACTGACATTGATGGGGTCGATAAATTTTACACATCGCCCAACTGCACAAATAAAATCTGTGTTTGATTGTTTGAAACCCCACACGGGTGTTGGGATGAAATTTGAAGTTCACTCATCCTGATTGATTAAATATGTCGATCGATTGATTGACAGGCTGTTATAAGCGTTAGATATCTATATTTGATGCTTATACAGTGTAATGCACTTTGGTTGATGGTTGATTATTTTTCAATGCTATTATATACATGTGATGTATGAAAATCCATATAATTAACATTATATGGTAATTGATTGGGCCTCATTTCAATTTGAAAAATAAAGAATATTATAAAATAAAGGTTCATGTGTTGACTATATTCATCCGTTGATATTAGTCATGTGTTGAACGAAATATTTTTTATAATAAAATTTATATCTTTATCAATATATAATAAAGGTTCATGTGTTGACTATATTCATCCGTTGATATTAGTCATGTGTTGAACGAAATATTTTTTATAATAAAATTTATATCTTTATCAATATATAATAAAGGTTCATGTGTTGACTATATTCATCCGTTGATATTAGTCATGTGTTGAACGAAATATTTTTATAATAGAATTTACATCTTTATCATATATAGAATTAGAAATCAACTGGAAAATAGATGAGATGAGTGGTCTCCTGGATATTAATCTGATGTTGGTTTCGGCCTTCGGGGTTAATATTCAGGAAATCGTTCTCTCACTAAATTACGGTTGAAGTCTGATTCAATATCAAAGGATAGATACCCTAATTTTTATAAAATATATTAAATAACAAAAATAGTCACACGTGGACAGTACTCATTCGTTGAGATTAGTCGTGTGTTGACAAAAATAAATATTCATTTGTTGAATGAAGTATTTGAAAATAGAAATATATGAAGCCGTGTCGATTAGATTGACGCCATTTTGACGTGAACGATTTATATCGATTTTATTCATTTAAAAATTGAATATATAACGATTTCGAAATGAATTGAATATATAACGATTTCGAAATGAATTGAATATATAACGATTTCGAAATGAATTGAATATATAACGATTTCGATTTGAATTGAATATATAACGATTTCGAAATGAATTGAATATATAACGATTTCGATTTGAGTTGAATATAAAACGATTTCGAATTGAATGGAATGGAAAACCAATTTGATTTCAAATTGAATATATATAATGAACTTGATTCAAATTGAAAACGAAACGAATTTAATTTGAATAGAAAATGAATTTGAATCGAATAGAAAACCAATTTGAATTGAATTGAATTGAATTGAAAAACGAATTCGAATTGAATTTAAAATGAAGTGAAATGAATTCAAATTAAATTGAAATTTGAATTGAATAGAAATGAATTTTAAAACGAATTTATAAAGAAGAATTCGATTTTGATTTGAATTGAAATGGAAGTTGAATTTGCTTTTGAAACGAATTCAAAACTAAATATATAATTCGTTTTAAATAGGAATCGACGAAATATATATTATATATATTATATATATAATATAATGGCCTGAATAGAACGCGCCGCGCCGCGGCAGTTCGTAAATTTCGACCATTTATTTCAAACGGACATTACGGGAGATCCGACCGTCGGATTCTCCTAAAACCGGAACCGTTGGGTTCGTATCGAAAAGAGCTTTCTAACGAATATTAGAAATTCAAAATCTAACGGTTGGATTTGGAGATACGTCCAAATCAAATTCGAAAAAGGTCGCTGTAAGTGCAGTTCGATGGCCATTGTTGGAAATCGACTGTACGGGCCTTGATAAAATTATTAAAAATATCAATAATTTGTGTAAAATCATAAGAAATGATTTGGGAAAGATTGGGGTGAAAAGCTCCATATTTGAAAAGATAAAAATAGATTTTTATCGAAATGAACTAGTTTTGAACTAAATTTAAAACCCAATCATTTTTAAATAAATGAATTAGATTTAAAAAGGGGTTTTAAATAATCGAATTTCTAATATATTTGATTAAATTTGAAATGGGTTTATCGTGAACAGTGTTTTAAATAACACTAGTTCTTTAACCCGATAACAAATAGAATGTGATTTGGGTTTGACGTGAACTGTGTTTTAAATAACACCTAGTTCTTTAACCCAGTAAAAGGAGTTTTATTGAATCTGCAATTAGATTGAAATTCGAATTGATAATCTAAATTACCAAATTTAGAAGATGAGCGAGAATGGAGTATCACCAGTTTTGCTCTAAAGCGATAGTTACATCTTTAATTAGATTTGAACGTGAAATGGTAATTAATTTTACCGATAACACCACGGTGTTAGATATGGAGTATCACCAGTTTTGCTCCAAAGCGATAGTTAAATCTTTAATTAGATTTGAACGTGAAATGGTAATTAATTTTACCGATAACACCACGGTGTTAGATATGGAGTATCACCAGTTTTGCTTCATGGATGAATAGGTTGGGATTGGGAAATAAAATAAATAATTACTTCGTTGTGGTTCGCTAATCTCGACTAGTTGGAAAAACCATAATTTGGTTTTAAATGACATCCAAAGGAAGATTACAGGATAAATTTTAAGGAATTTATCTTGGATAAAATTAATGGGAACATTTCCCTAAGAATGTGGAATTTAGAAACTAGCTGTAGGTTGGCTAAGAAGAATGGTTTCCTGGGTATTGATCTGATGTTGGTTTCGGCCTTCGGGGTTAATGTTTGGGAAATTGTTCTCTTGCTAATTTGCGGTTAGTGACTAATGAATTGGAATGAGGCATATGTTGTGTTTGTGTAACTTTTGTTTTTAATATACGCGGGTTGTTCGGAAAGTCCGGGTTTATACCCATTCTGAATAACCGATTCGGCGATATGTCGAAGATGAAGACGGTGGTTGAAGACCGGAAGTCTTCACATCGTTTGGATAATTACTGACGATCCTGATTGGGCTGTACACCCAAGAAGATGGAAATAGTTGGTGGTCGTCCAGACGTACTTGGAGATGGACGGATATGCGAGGAAAGTGCCTCCGGTTTCGTTCAGACCCAGAATGGACTTGTAAATGGATTGTGTGTCTGACATTGGATTTTATTCTGTGTTGATTGATTTCTGTTAAATATATATCTGTTTGGCGGCGGAGAATTTATTCTCTTGCTTAACGCCCTTCTCTGAGACGTACGAGCTTAGAGGTTATATATCGATAGATATCAATCGCATGGCATGAATTGCCTGTGTGGCACGCTAAGATGCAATGATCAAGGCTTCTGTTGAAAAGCAAAGTCTTGTGGTTGATGATCAAAGCACGCCTACGTGGCAGCTTTGTGTATAACGTGTATTCGCGAGCCTCACACCTCGGTATGAGTTAAAAACGGGATACGGACCGCTGGGAGAGCACGACGTTTCTTTCTAGCTTTGGTGGTGTCAGTGACTTACCAGCCCTGACATATATATACTTTTCACCTTTGTGGTTGTTGGAATGAGGCGCCTCGATTATAGGTCTGTAAGGACCGGGAAACGTGTGTTCAGGCATAATTAATCCTCTAACGTAAGTGAGGACCGGCCCAGCCGCATCCAGGGTTACCCAGTGTGCGTAATCCTGAGGCATTTGCTAGAGTGTCTCGAACGCGGAGAGGAGCTTGCCCCTTGCCTCGACTCATGACGGAAATCCAATTTCCAATACGTGTATCGCGGCTTTAATTGTAGAACTAGTATGGCGACATGATATATGGTACCCATGCCGTCTATGATTTATATTTATGATTGAAACTGTTTTGACACTATACACTTATTATAGTATCAAATGATTTGTTTTAAACGTACCAAGCATGTTTGGCTATTATAAGGGAAAACCCTATCCCCCGGCTTGCGTTGCATTGTATGATAGGACCTGGGTCTTATAATAGCTTCATTTTTCGAAAAGCATTGCGTTGTTTATGGATATGCACTGGTATTCTTGGGAGGAAACCCGTTCCGTGTTATGCGGCGTGGTCCCTTGAATTACTTTCTTTTAAAATAAAGTTTTAAATAACTGTTTTAGTTCTCACACCAGTCACATGACTGACCTGGAGTTTATTGTTTTAACCTAAACTCTGGGTGCCCCTATTTTCCGCACGGGCAGCTAGTAGTTTTGGTTTTGCAGATTTATATTCACAGGATCCTGGTTTACAGCTGGAATGATATCCGGAAAGCTCTGTATCCGTATATCACCTTCAGTTGTGCTTTGTATTATTTTCCGCTGCTTTGTAATCTATTGTAATCTCTGATATTTATCGAATGTAATTTATTCATTTATACTGTATATTCTTGTATCTGATGGATATTGTTGTAATAACAATGAAATGTTCTTCTGTTTGTGTTCTGTTGTGTCCTGTTCTCAACGATCAGGGGTTTCGAACGGTCTAGATCGGTTTAACGACTGATTCGGATCGAGCGAAATTCCAGGCCGTCACATTTGGTATCAGAGCTTTGGTTTACAGAGCTCGAGAACAAGACACATTAGAACCGTACGGAAGAATTCATCAGATATTGGATTAGTAATATCCAATTAGAATGACTCGTTAGAGATAGGATCAGTAGTATCCTAGAACGAGTGTGAAGATTATATTTTTCAAATGAAAACAATTTTGTTTTGAAAATTTAAACCATTTTAAACGTATTTGATTATCTATTTATTTTGAATATGGACAATCTAGTATATAAAGATTTTGCATATACGCGTCATGAACGTATATTCGAAGTTTTAATATACTGGATAGATATAGAATCATACTCTAGTGGCCCGAAGATGATTCTGATGATTGACTAGTTGTCATTAGTATTCATGTTCGAGTAACGAAGGTGTGATATCGATATATTTCCATCAGACTGGTGTGAGAACCAAAACTTATATAGTTAGAACACATTGTTGTGAATTGGCATCAAAAACAAGATTTTCTGTATATATATCAAAATTATGAATTTGAAACTCTAATCCACTAATTGATTGATGTTTGGTTGGTTGTTTATTTGATTGATAATTTTTAACCATTTATGCCTAATTGAATCAAATATTGAATTATATTGAAAATTAGTCGCATTTGCTTGCATATACATATATATCATTGAACAGGTCATAGCAAGGAGGCTAGAGCCGAAGAATAAAATTTGTTTGCCCGACAAATAGGTACATGTTTATTACATAATTTACTGTTTTGTTTGGGTGATGATGATTTTGTGAGCCTATTGGCTAGCCGCTTGGCTTTTTCTTTTTCTTTTTGAGATCTGAAGGACCGGGGAAGCTATTTGAAATTCCCCGATGCTCCCGGTGCAGGGGAGGTTATGGCGAAATTTTTCGAAAATTTAGGGTGTTAGCCAAATTTTTGAAAATTTGAAAATTCTCAGAAACTGAAAAGTTAGAGAATGAAAGCCAAATCGAGCGTAGAGTTGATTAATCAAACCACTTTCGACTTTGTTCCTTTTCGGGGACGAAAAGTTTTAAGTGGGGGAGATTGTAACAACCCGTAAAATGCGAGCCAGTTTGAAATTTTTATTTTGGCAATTTTAGCGAATTTTGATTATTTAAAATGAAATATTTTAAATAATATCGACGAGAAATTTATTTTGAATTGAAATCGAACGTATATATTATATACGTCGTCGTTAGAATATAAATATTTATATATAATTATAAATAGAATTGAAAATGGCGCGGTAGTTCGATAATTCGATTTCAAACTTCAATTGAATGTACCGGGTGCAAAACAATCCGGATTTTAGTGAAACCAAAAATCATAGGATCTATTTGATAGTATCTTTCCAACGAATCCGAAGAATCGAGATTTCATCTTAGAAATGATAAGATATGTCCAGTTGAAAATTCTGAATAGTCGCTATGAAATTCAGGCCCTTAAAAATGGACATTTTGCAAATGACCTCGGATTTCGACGAAACCACTTTTGTTGGATCCGCAGGGTCAAGTTATTGTTAGGTTTCAAATTTCATAATTTTTCGAATCAATATGTGAGCGTGGCATAAGAAAACGCGTTTGACCAGTTTCTGTTGAATTTAATCGACAGGAAATTGGCCATTTTTCAAACGGTCTCAGAATTCGCCGAAACTAGTTTTGTTAGGACCGTATCGTCAATACGAAGCTAGAAAATATTTTTCTGGAATTTTTCTAGTTAGTATGTAACCCCGGTAATTTGAAACGTGCGTTTAAAATTCAATATAGTGATTTAAATGTAAATTCAAACGGAAACTGATTGTAACGATCAAATCAGCTTGCGATACATATCCCATTGTGTTCGGAATGGGGGTATAACGCTATGGACGGCAGGCGGTGGGCCTCGTTTAGAGGTCGTACGTAAAAGTCAACTCTTAGCTAAATTAAATAATTAAATAATAAAAAAAAAAATCATCTCCCTCCCTTTTCCTTCGTACTGGCCCCCCCCCGTTCATTCGATTTACAACCAGAAATAAAAAAAAAAAAGCAAACCCTAAGCGAATCGCGCCGCCCTTACCCTCGAAGCCGCCTCCTCCTCCCAGCGCCCTCACCCCGAAGACCCAAGCCGCCACCAGACCCAAAGCATCGCGAGCCCCCCCCCCCCCGTCGAATCAAATCGAGCCTCCTCCCACCGAACGACAGCTTGAAGCGCCTCCCCCGTTCGAAGCACAACGCCACCCTCGAGAACCCCGCCTCCGACATCTGCGAAGACCCCCCCCCCCCCCGTCTCTGTAAGTTTTTATTTTATTTATCTATTTTATTTTAATTCGGAAATTTTAAAAAAAAAAAAGTTTAAAACTGTTTTGTTTTTAAAAGTTTAAAACTGAATTTTTTTAAAGTTAAAACTGAATTTTTAAAAGTAGTTAAAACTGAAATTTTTAAAAATTTAAAACTGTTTTTTTTTTTTTTTGAGAAAGTAAAAACAGATTTTTATAAAGGAAATTTTAAACTGATTTTTGTAAAGAAAGAATTTTAAAACCTGATTTATAAAAATATAAAAACTGAGATTTTTAAAAGTATAAAACTGATTTTTAAAGGAGAAAAAAAAAACTGAATTTAAAAGAAGTATAAAACTGATTTTTAAAGGAGAAAAAAAAAAATATTTAAAAGAAGTATAAAACTGATTTTTAAAAGAGAAAAAAAAACTGATTTTTTTTAAAGGTATTGAAAACTGATTTCTTTAAAAAGAAAAATCATATTTTTATATATTGAAAGCGAAAGAAAAATCATATTTTTATATATTGAAAGCGAAAGAAAAATCATGTTTTTATATATGGAATAGCGACGTCAAAATTCGATTTTTATAAATTGAATAACGAAGTAAAAATTCGATTTTTACATATGTAGTGGCTATGGGCAACGAAGACGACGAAGATGCGATAGCGATGAAGATTTCTATCAAAGAAGTGCCGTGGAGCTAGGATAGCTATTGGTGAGAACTTCTCACCTTTCAATTTCTTTTTCTAGTTATATATATATATATATATATATATATATACTAGGATGCAGACGGTGCTTAGTAGCACCCGACACAATCGTCCACAGACCATGGACTTGTTTGTTTGGCTGTTTGGTAATTGATTGAGATATTGATTTGAATGTGGTTTGTGGTGTGAAAAATCGAATCGATAAATTGGTTAGGATTAGATGTGCGCCGTTATAAGGCGAAGGAGTAAGGCTAGGTTAGAACCTTACTCCAAATTTTGTGGTTTGCATAACGAAAGTGAATGTGATTGATGTGTGAATGGCGTGGGCCTTCACTAGACCGGGGATAAGGCTAGGCCTTGTCCCGTTTCTAGTATCGTGCCGTTATGCCGCCGAAATTTTCTAAAATATGTTAGAAAAATAAAAAGATCATTTTATTTAAAGAATGAACTGAATAAATATTCATATGTTAAAATAAAATGTTTTATCGTTAAAAATATAATTTTTTAACGTGAAAGTGAATAAAATAAAATATTCATTTACAAACCAGACGGTTTGTTTATGCACACTGATTTGACTGACATTGATGGGGTCGATAAATTTTACACATCGCCCAACTGCACAAATAAAATCTGTGTTTGATTGTTTGAAACCCCACACGGGTGTTGGGATGAAATTTGAAGTTCACTCATCCTGATTGATTAAATATGTCGATCGATTGATTGACAGGCTGTTATAAGCGTTAGATATCTATATTTGATGCTTATACAGTGTAATGCACTTTGGTTGATGGTTGATTATTTTTCAATGCTATTATATACATGTGATGTATGAAAATCCATATAATTAACATTATATGGTAATTGATTGGGCCTCATTTCAATTTGAAAAATAAAGAATATTATAAAATAAAGGTTCATGTGTTGACTATATTCATCCGTTGATATTAGTCATGTGTTGAACGAAATATTTTTTATAATAAAATTTATATCTTTATCAATATATAATAAAGGTTCATGTGTTGACTATATTCATCCGTTGATATTAGTCATGTGTTGAACGAAATATTTTTTATAATAAAATTTATATCTTTATCAATATATAATAAAGGTTCATGTGTTGACTATATTCATCCGTTGATATTAGTCATGTGTTGAACGAAATATTTTTATAATAGAATTTACATCTTTATCATATATAGAATTAGAAATCAACTGGAAAATAGATGAGATGAGTGGTCTCCTGGATATTAATCTGATGTTGGTTTCGGCCTTCGGGGTTAATATTCAGGAAATCGTTCTCTCACTAAATTACGGTTGAAGTCTGATTCAATATCAAAGGATAGATACCCTAATTTTTATAAAATATATTAAATAACAAAAATAGTCACACGTGGACAGTACTCATTCGTTGAGATTAGTCGTGTGTTGACAAAAATAAATATTCATTTGTTGAATGAAGTATTTGAAAATAGAAATATATGAAGCCGTGTCGATTAGATTGACGCCATTTTGACGTGAACGATTTATATCGATTTTATTCATTTAAAAATTGAATATATAACGATTTCGAAATGAATTGAATATATAACGATTTCGAAATGAATTGAATATATAACGATTTCGAAATGAATTGAATATATAACGATTTCGATTTGAATTGAATATATAACGATTTCGAAATGAATTGAATATATAACGATTTCGATTTGAGTTGAATATAAAACGATTTCGAATTGAATGGAATGGAAAACCAATTTGATTTCAAATTGAATATATATAATGAACTTGATTCAAATTGAAAACGAAACGAATTTAATTTGAATAGAAAATGAATTTGAATCGAATAGAAAACCAATTTGAATTGAATTGAATTGAATTGAAAAACGAATTCGAATTGAATTTAAAATGAAGTGAAATGAATTCAAATTAAATTGAAATTTGAATTGAATAGAAATGAATTTTAAAACGAATTTATAAAGAAGAATTCGATTTTGATTTGAATTGAAATGGAAGTTGAATTTGCTTTTGAAACGAATTCAAAACTAATTATATAATTCGTTTTAAATAGGAATCGACGAAATATATATTATATATATTATATATATAATATAATGGCCTGAATAGAACGCGCCGCGCCGCGGCAGTTCGTAAATTTCGACCATTTATTTCAAACGGACATTACGGGAGATCCGACCGTCGGATTCTCCTAAAACCGGAACCGTTGGGTTCGTATCGAAAAGAGCTTTCTAACGAATATTAGAAATTCAAAATCTAACGGTTGGATTTGGAGATACGTCCAAATCAAATTCGAAAAAGGTCGCTGTAAGTGCAGTTCGATGGCCATTGTTGGAAATCGACTGTACGGGCCTTGATAAAATTATTAAAAATATCAATAATTTGTGTAAAATCATAAGAAATGATTTGGGAAAGATTGGGGTGAAAAGCTCCATATTTGAAAAGATAAAAATAGATTTTTATCGAAATGAACTAGTTTTGAACTAAATTTAAAACCCAATCATTTTTAAATAAATGAATTAGATTTAAAAAGGGGTTTTAAATAATCGAATTTCTAATATATTTGATTAAATTTGAAATGGGTTTATCGTGAACAGTGTTTTAAATAACACTAGTTCTTTAACCCGATAACAAATAGAATGTGATTTGGGTTTGACGTGAACTGTGTTTTAAATAACACCTAGTTCTTTAACCCAGTAAAAGGAGTTTTATTGAATCTGCAATTAGATTGAAATTCGAATTGATAATCTAAATTACCAAATTTAGAAGATGAGCGAGAATGGAGTATCACCAGTTTTGCTCTAAAGCGATAGTTACATCTTTAATTAGATTTGAACGTGAAATGGTAATTAATTTTACCGATAACACCACGGTGTTAGATATGGAGTATCACCAGTTTTGCTCCAAAGCGATAGTTAAATCTTTAATTAGATTTGAACGTGAAATGGTAATTAATTTTACCGATAACACCACGGTGTTAGATATGGAGTATCACCAGTTTTGCTTCATGGATGAATAGGTTGGGATTGGGAAATAAAATAAATAATTACTTCGTTGTGGTTCGCTAATCTCGACTAGTTGGAAAAACCATAATTTGGTTTTAAATGACATCCAAAGGAAGATTACAGGATAAATTTTAAGGAATTTATCTTGGATAAAATTAATGGGAACATTTCCCTAAGAATGTGGAATTTAGAAACTAGCTGTAGGTTGGCTAAGAAGAATGGTTTCCTGGGTATTGATCTGATGTTGGTTTCGGCCTTCGGGGTTAATGTTTGGGAAATTGTTCTCTTGCTAATTTGCGGTTAGTGACTAATGAATTGGAATGAGGCATATGTTGTGTTTGTGTAACTTTTGTTTTTAATATACGCGGGTTGTTCGGAAAGTCCGGGTTTATACCCATTCTGAATAACCGATTCGGCGATATGTCGAAGATGAAGACGGTGGTTGAAGACCGGAAGTCTTCACATCGTTTGGATAATTACTGACGATCCTGATTGGGCTGTACACCCAAGAAGATGGAAATAGTTGGTGGTCGTCCAGACGTACTTGGAGATGGACGGATATGCGAGGAAAGTGCCTCCGGTTTCGTTCAGACCCAGAACGGACTTGTAAATGGATTGTGTGTCTGACATTGGATTTTATTCTGTGTTGATTGATTTCTGTTAAATATATATCTGTTTGGCGGCGGAGAATTTATTCTCTTGCTTAACGCCCTTCTCTGAGACGTACGAGCTTAGAGGTTATATATCGATAGATATCAATCGCATGGCATGAATTGCCTGTGTGGCACGCTAAGATGCAATGATCAAGGCTTCTGTTGAAAAGCAAAGTCTTGTGGTTGATGATCAAAGCACGCCTACGTGGCAGCTTTGTGTATAACGTGTATTCGCGAGCCTCACACCTCGGTATGAGTTAAAAACGGGATACGGACCGCTGGGAGAGCACGACGTTTCTTTCTAGCTTTGGTGGTGTCAGTGACTTACCAGCCCTGACATATATATACTTTTCACCTTTGTGGTTGTTGGAATGAGGCGCCTCGATTATAGGTCTGTAAGGACCGGGAAACGTGTGTTCAGGCATAATTAATCCTCTAACGTAAGTGAGGACCGGCCCTGTAACAACCCGGAAAATCTGGGCCAGTTTAAATTTTTTATTTTTTTGGCAATTTTAGTGAATTTTGATTATTTAAAATGAATTATTTTAAATAATATCGACGAGAAATTTATTTAGAATATAAATCGAACGTATATATTATACGCGTCGTTGTTAGAATATAAATATTTATATATAATTATAAATAGAATTGAAAATGGCGCGGTAGTTCGAAAATTCGATTTCTAATTTCAAATGAATATACAGAATTCAATATAAGTCAGAATTGAACGAAACAAGAAATATTTGAATCTGTATAACCATATCTTTGTAACGAAGTTAACAAACTGGGATTTCATCTTAGAAGTGATAAGATATGTCCAGTTTAAAATTAGAAATAGTCGCTGTGGAATTTTATATATATTTTTATATATATAAGGCCCTTAAAAATAGCAATTTTGCAAATGACCTCGGATTTCGACGAAACCAGTTTTGTTGGGTCCGTGATGTAAAGTTATTGCTAGGTTTCAAATTTCATAATTTTTCGAATCAATATGTGAGCGTGGCAAAGGAAAACGCGTTTGACCAGTTTCAGTTGATTTTAATCGACTGGAAATTGGCCATTTTTCAAACGGTCTCAGAATTCGACGAAACTAGTTTTGTTAGGACCGTATCGTTAATACGAAGCTAGAAAATATTTTTCGAGAATTTTTAGAGTTAGTATGTGACCCCGGTAATTTGAAATGTACGTTTAAAATTCAATATAGAGATTTAAATGTAAATTCAACGGAAACTAATTCAAACGATCGAATCAACTTGCGATACATATCCCATTGTGTTCGGAATGGGGGTATTTAGCTAGGGGCGACAGTCGTTGGGTCTCGTTAGGTGTTCGAATTAAAAGTCAACGTTTAGGGTTGAAAATAAAATAAATTAATAAAAAAAAAAATATATATATATCTTTCTCCTTTAAACCCGCTGGCCCCCCCCCTCTTCACAAATCAGAAAATCGAAGAAGAAAAAAAAAAAAACCTTGATCCCCTTTTCCTGCTCGTCGCCCCCTTCGTCGAAGGCGCCACCACCAGAGGGCCCCGCCGCCGCGCAACTCTCCTCCAGCCCTCCTTCTCCCTCCGACACCCCGTTCCCTCTCTCCCCTTCCCTCGAATTTGAATACTCCGATTACCCTAGCCGACACCGGCTAGTGGGGCGCCGCCTCTGACCATCCCCCACCATTCCCGATGCACCCGACCCCCTGCGGACCCCCAGCCATCCCCAACCGCCACCCTGGAAGACCACCACGCGCCAGTGAACACCCCTCCCCTCCTCCCGATACCTGTAAGTTTTATTTTTATCTTTATTTTTATTTACTTTTCAATTTTAGTTAAGTGTTCAATCCGAATTTTAAAACTGATTTTATGTTAGATTTTATAAACTGATTTGAAAAGGGTTTTAAAACTAATTTTTTTTGAAAAGTTTAAAAACTAATTTTTTTTGAAAAGATTTAAACTTTATAAGTTAAAAGATTATATTTTTATAATATGATAAAAATGATATTTTTATCATATAAAGATGACATTTTGAGTCACTAAGATCAAAAATTATATATGGATATATATTGTTTCAAAAGGAGGATTTTCTATATAAAAGAAACATTATTTTGAAAAAGAAAATTATAGTTTTTATGTTTTGAACTTCGAAAGAAAATAGAATTTTTATTTATTGAACTTTGAAATAAAAATTCGATTTTTATATATTGAATAGCGAATAAAAATTCGATTTTTATATATTGAACTTTGAAATAAAAATTCGATTTTTATATATTGAACTTTGAAATAAAAATTCGATTTTTATATATTGAATAGCGAATAAAAATTCGATTTTTATATATTGAACTTTGAAATAAAAATTCGATTTTTATATATTGAACATCGAAGTAAAAATTCGATTTTTATATATTGAATAGCGAAGTAAAAATGTGATTTTTACGTATGTAGTGAAAGCAGCAACGAAGGTGACAAAAAGGCGAAATGACGAAGACTTCTGCAAAAGAAGAGTCGAGATGGTTGGATAGCTAAAAGTGAGAATTTCTCACCTTTCAATTTATTTTTCTAGTTATATATATATACTAGGATGCAGACGGTGCTTAGTAGCACCCGACACAATCGTCCACAGACCATGGACTTGTTTGTTTGGTTGCATAGATTAGTTATATGATTTGATTTGAATTTGGTTGTTTGGTGATTTTGATTGATGTGTGAATGGCGTGGGCCTTCACTAGACCGGGGATAAGGCTAGGCCTTGTCCCGTTTCTAGTATCGTGCCGTTATGCCGCCGAAATTTTCTAAAATATGTTAGAAAAATAAAAATATCATTTTATTGAATAAATCAATTGAATAGAAATTCATAAGTTAGAATAAAATGTTTTATCGTTAAAAATATAATTTTTAACGTGAATGTGAATAAATAAAATATTCATTTACAAACCAGACGGTTTGTTTATATACACCTATTTGAAGGACATTGATTGGGTCGATAAATTTTACACATCGCCCAACTGCACCAATAAATCTGTGTTAGATTGTTTGAAACCCCACACGGGTGTTGGGATGAAATATGAAGTTCACTCATCCTGATTGATTAAATATGTCGATCGATTGATTGACAGACTGTTATAAGCGTTAGATATCTATATTTGATGCTTATACAGTGTAGTGCACTTTGGTTGATGGTTGATTATTTTTCAATGCTATTATATGTGTGTAATGTATGAAAATCCATATAATTAATTTTATATGGTAATTGATTGGGCCTCATTCCAATTTGAAAAATAAAGAATATTATAAAATAAAAGTTCATGTGTTGACAGTACTCATTCATTGAGATTGGTCATGTGTTGAACGAAATATTTTAGTAATAAAATTTACATCTTTATCAATATAAAATAAAAGTTCATGTGTTGACAGTTTCATTCATTGAGATTGGTCATGTGTTGAACGAAATATTTTGATAATAACAACTGTTTTGAAAATAGAAATTTATGAAGCCGTGTTGACTAGTTTAACGCCATTTTGACGTAAACGATATTTATATCGATTTTATACGATTTCGAAATGAATTGAATTGAAAACGATTTCGAAATGAATTGAATTGAAAACGATTTCGAAATGAATTGAATTGAAAACGATTTCGAAATGAATTGAATTGAAAACGATTTCGAAATGAATTGAATTGAAAACGATTTCGAAATGAATTGAATTGAAAACGATTTCGAAATGAATTGAATTGAAAACGATTTCGAAATGAATTGAATTGAAAACGATTTCGAAATGAATTGAATTGAAAACGATTTCGAAATGAATTGAATTGAAAACGATTTCGAAATGAATTGAATTGAAAACGATTTCGAAATGAATTGAATTGAAAACGATTTCGAAATGAATTGAATTGAAAACGATTTCGAAATGAATTGAATTGAAAACGAATTCGAATTGAATTGAAAGTGAATTGAAATGAATTCAAATTGAATTGAAATTTGAATTGAATAGAAGTGAGTTTTGAAACGAATCTATAAAGAAGAATTCAATTTTGCTTTGAATTGAAATGGAAGTTGAAATGGATTTTTGAAACGAATTCAAAACTATTTATATAATTCGTTTTAAATAGAAATCGACGAAATATATATTATATATATTATATATATAATATAATGGCCTGAATAGAACGCGCCGCGCCGCGGCAGTTCGCGAATTTCGACCATTTATTTCAAACGGACATTACGGGAGATCCGACCGTCGGATTCTCCTAAAACCGGAACCGTTGGGTTTGTATCGAAAAGAGCTTTCTAATGAATGTTAGAAATTTGAAATCTAACGGTTGGATTTGGAATTATGTCCAAATCAAATTCGAAAAAAGGTCGCTATAAGTGCAGTTCGATGGCCATTGATGGAAATCGACTGTACGGGCCTTGATAAAATTATTAAAAATAGTAATAATTTGTGTAAAATCATAAGAAATGATTTAGAAAGAATTGGGATGAAAAACTCCATATTTGAAAGGATAAAAATAGATTTTTATCGAAATGAACTAGTTTTGAACTAGAATTATAATTCTATTTATTTTTAAATAAATAAATTGAATTTGAAAAGGGTTTTGAAAATAACCAAAATTTCCAATGATTGCATTGGAGTGGATTTGAATCGAAATTGTCTTCGGAATATTTCGAGGTTGGAATTCGTGATTATACAGGTGTTGTTATGGAAATTTGAAAGATATATATTGATATCGTTATTTCCAATACGACATTTGTTAGTCGTAGAATTCGATATTGAATATAAGCCGGGATATTTTCTATTCAGAGCCTCGTATTTAATATCAAATGTGATTTGGGTTTGTCGTGAATGGTGTCTTCACTAACACTGTTCTTGAACCCAGTTGAGAAAAGATTAAATCTTCTTATTTAGATTTAATGAAGGGTACCAATTAAATAATATTTAATTGGAATTGAATCGATATTGATTTTCGGGTTTATCGTGGACAGTGTTTTTAAATAACACTCGTTCTTTAACCCGATCATTAATGAAATGTGATTTTGGGTTGTCGTGAACGGTATCTTCAATAATACAGTTCTTAGACCTAAAGGAGTTAAGAAAATTAGAAACTAACTGGAGGTTAGTTAAGTCGAATAGTTTCCGAGGCATTGATCTGATGTTGGTTTCGGCCTTCGGGATTAATACTTAGGGAATTGCTCACTTGCTAATTTACAATTAGGGACTGATTGAAATGTGATGTGATTTTGGGTTTATCGTGAACCGTGTTTTAAATGACACTGATTCTTTAACCCAGTCACAGATTAAAACTAAGTGGAGTTTTAATGAATCTTTAATTAGATTGAAAAGATCGAGAATGGAGTATCACCAGTTTTGCTCCAGGCGATAGTTAAATCTTTAATTAGATTTGAATGTGAAATTTAGAAACTAACTGGCGGTTAGCCAAGCAGAGTGGTTTTCTGGATATTGATCTGATGTTGGTTTCGGCCTTCGGGGTTAATATTTGGGGAATTATTCTCTTGATTAATTTACGGTTAGTGACTAATGAATTGGAATGAGGCGTATGTTGTGTTTGTGTAACACTTATTTAAAATATACGCGAGTTATTCGGAAAGACCGGGTTTATCCCACTCTGAATAATTGATACGACGATAAGTCGAAGATGAAGACGATGGTCGAAGACCGGAGGTTTTCACGTCGTTTGGGTGATAACTGATGATCTTGATTGGGCTTTACACCCAAGAAGATGGAAACAGTTAGTGATCGTCCAGACGTACTTGGAGATCGATGGATATGCGGGGTACTAGGTGCCTCCGGTTTCGTTCAGACCCAGGACGGACTTGTAAATGGACTGTGTGTCTGACATCGGATTTCATTCTGTGTGACTGATATCGGTTGCATAGGATGGTTTGCCTGTGTGGCATGCTAAGATGCAAATGATCAAGGCTTCTGTTGAAAAGCAAAGTCTTGTGGTGATGATCAAAGCACGGCCTTTGTGGCGTAGCTTTGTGTAACGTTTACCTCGCGTGTTTCACACCAGGTATGAACCAAAAACGGGAGACGGACCTCAGGGAGGGCCTGCGTTTCCTCCTAGCTAGAAGTGGCGTCAGTGGTTTTACACGCCTTGACGAGTTTGACTTATGTGGTTGTTGCTGTTGCGAGGCGCCTCGGTTAGATCGGACGATCCGGGTCCGATGGAGTCATTCGTTGGCTCGCTTACGCCCCAAAGGGCGGCGAAACGCAGTGTCCAGGGTTTAAGTTTAATCCACTCCGTGTGGACCGGCCCTGACGATCCAAGGGTCGATGCGTTCTGATCCTGAGACTCGGGCTAGGCAGTCTCGAATCGGTTGAGGACTATCTTTTGCCTCGGTTCATAGATGGAAATCCAATTTCCAAATACGTGACATTTGCGGTTTTATTTGTAAACCTATATATGGCGACATGATATATGGTACCCATGCCGCCTATGATTGATACTTATGATTTGAAGTTGTTATATACACTATGCACTTATAATAGTATCAAATGATTTGTTTTAAAACGTATCAAGCATTCTTTGGCTGTTATAAGGGAAAACCCTATCCCCCGGCTTGCGTTGCATTGTGTGATAGGACCTGGGTCTTATAACAGCTTCATTTTTCTTTATTTAGCATTGCGCTGTTTGTTTTATGCACTGGTATTCTTGGGAGGAAACCCGTTCCGTGTTATACGGCGTGGTCCCTTGATTTACCTAGCTTTGAAAATAAAGATTAATAACTGTTTTAGTTCTCACACCAGTCACATGACTGACCTGGAGTTTATTGTTTTAACCTAAACTCTGGGTGCCCCTATTTTTGACACGGGCAGCTAGTAGTTTTGGTTTTGCAGATTTATATTCACAGGATCCTGGTTTACAGCTGGAACGATATCCGGAAAGCTTTGTATCCGTATATCTCTTCTAGTTGTGTATTGTATTATTTTCCGCTGCTATGTATTTAAATGTAATTTAAATCTCTGATATTTCTGTGTAATATTCATTTTTACTCTGTATATTCTTGTAATCTGATGCATGTTGTAATATATATAGTGAAATGTTCTTCTGTATGCGTTTTGTTGTGGTTTGTTCTCGAACTATCCGACGCTTTCCTTTACGGGGAAGTTACGGGTCTTTACACGTGGTATCAGAGCTTTGGTTTACAAGGCTTAGAGAACAAGGCACATTAGAACCATACGAAAGGATTCATCAGATATTGGATTAGTAATATCCAATTAGAATGACTCGTTAGAGATGGGATCAGTAGTATCCTAGAACGAGTGTGAAGAGTATATTTTTGAAAATGAAAACAAATTTTTGTTTTGAAATTTAAAATCAATTATTCGTATTTGATTATTTAGTTTATATTGAGTTGGACAATCCAGTATATAAAGATTTTGCGTATACGTCTGATCCACGTGTATTTGAAATTTTAATATATTGGATAGATATAGCAACACACTCTAGTCGCCCGAAGATGATATTGATGATAGCGATCGCATCATCAACATTTATATTCGTGTTTCGAAGGTGTGATTTCTATATATTTCCATTAGGCTGGTGTGAGAACCAAAACTTATATAGTTAGAACACCTTGTTGTGAATTGGCATCAAAAACAAGATTTTCAGTATATGTATCAAAATTATGGATTTGAAACTCTAATTCACTAATTGATTGATGTTTGTGTTGTTTGTTTAATTGTTTGCTAATTTTGAACCATTTATGCCTAATTAAATCGAATATTGAACTGTATTGAAAATTGGTCGCATTCGTTTGCATATACATATATATCATTGAACAGGTCATAGCAAGGAGGCTAGAGCAGAGAATAAAATTTGTTTGCCCGACAAATAGGTACATGTTTACTACATAATTTCCTGTTTTGTTTGGGTGATGATGATTTTGTGAGCCTATTGGCTAGCCGCTTGGCTTTTTCTTTTTCTTTTTGAGATCTGAAGGACCGGGGAAGCTATTTGAAATTCCCCGATGCTCCCATTGCAGGGGAGGTTATGGCGAAATTTTTCGAAAATTTAGGGTGTTAGCCAAATTTTTGAAGTTTTGAAAATTCTCAGAAACTAAAGAGTTGGAGAATGGAAGCCAGATCGAACGTAGAACTGAATAATCAAACCACTTTCGACTTTGTTCCTTTTCGGGGACGAAAAGTTTTAAGTGGGGGAGATTGTAACAACCCGGAAAATCTGGGCCAGTTTAAAATTTTTATTTTTTTGGCAATTTTAGTGAATTTTGATTATTTAAAATGAATTATTTTAAATAATATCGACGAGAAATTTATTTAGAATATAAATCGAACGTATATATTATACGCGTCGTTGTTAGAATATAAATATTTATATATAATTATAAATAGAATTGAAAATGGCGCGGTAGTTCGAAAATTCGATTTCTAATTTCAAATGAATATACAGAATTCAATATAAGTCAGAATTGAACGAAACAAGAAATATTTGAATCTGTATAACCATATCTTTGTAACGAAGTTAACAAACTGGGATTTCATCTTAGAAGTGATAAGATATGTCCAGTTTAAAATTAGAAATAGTCGCTGTGGAATTTTATATATATTTTTATATATATAAGGCCCTTAAAAATAGCAATTTTGCAAATGACCTCGGATTTCGACGAAACCAGTTTTGTTGGGTCCGTGATGTAAAGTTATTGCTAGGTTTCAAATTTCATAATTTTTCGAATCAATATGTGAGCGTGGCAAAGGAAAACGCGTTTAACCAGTTTCAGTTGATTTTAATCGACTGGAAATTGGCCATTTTTCAAACGGTCTCAGAATTCGACGAAACTAGTTTTGTTAGGACCGTATCGTTAATACGAAGCTATAAAATATTTTTCGAGAATTTTTAGAGTTAGTATGTGACCCCGGTAATTTGAAATGTACGTTTAAAATTCAATATAGAGATTTAAATGTAAATTCAACGGAAACTAATTCAAACGATCGAATCAACTTGCGATACATATCCCATTGTGTTCGGAATGGGGGTATTTAGCTAGGGGCGACAGTCGTTGGGTCTCGTTAGGTGTTCGAATTAAAAGTCAACGTTTAGGGTTGAAAATAAAATAAATTAATAAAAAAAAAAAAAAATATATATCTTTCTCCTTTAAACCCGCTGCCCCCCCCCCCCCCCCCCTCTTCACAAATCAGAAAATCGAAGAAGAAAAAAAAAAAACCTTGATCCCCTTTTCCTGCTCGTCGCCCCCTTCGTCGAAGGCGCCACCACCAGAGGGCCCCGCCGCCACGCAACTCTCCTCCAGCCCTCCTTCTCCCTCCGACACCCCGTTCCCTCTCTCCCCTTCCCTCGAATTTGAATACTCCGATTACCCTAGCCGACACCGGCTAGTGGGGCGCCGCCTCTGACCATCCCCCACCATTCCCGATGCACCCGACCCCCTGCGGACCCCCAGCCATCCCCAACCGCCACCCTGGAAGACCACCACGCGCCAGTGAACACCCCTCCCCTCCTCCCGATACCTGTAAGTTTTATTTTTATCTTTATTTTTATTTACTTTTCAATTTTAGTTAAGTGTTCAATCCGAATTTTAAAACTGATTTTATGTTAGATTTTATAAACTGATTTGAAAAGGGTTTTAAAACTAATTTTTTTTGAAAAGTTTAAAAACTAATTTTTTTTGAAAAGATTTAAACTTTATAAGTTAAAAGATTATATTTTTATAATATGATAAAAATGATATTTTTATCATATAAAGATGACATTTTGAGTCACTAAGATCAAAAATTATATATGGATATATATTGTTTCAAAAGGAGGATTTTCTATATAAAAGAAACATTATTTTGAAAAAGAAAAATATAGTTTTTATGTTTTGAACTTCGAAAGAAAATAGAATTTTTATTTATTGAACTTTGAAATAAAAATTCGATTTTTATATATTGAATAGCGAATAAAAATTCGATTTTTATATATTGAACTTTGAAATAAAAATTCGATTTTTATATATTGAACTTTGAAATAAAAATTTGATTTTTATATATTGAATAGCGAATAAAAATTCGATTTTTATATATTGAACTTTGAAATAAAAATTCGATTTTTATATATTGAACATCGAAGTAAAAATTCGATTTTTATATATTGAATAGCGAAGTAAAAATGTGATTTTTACGTATGTAGTGAAAGCAGCAACGAAGGTGACAAAAAGGCGAAACGACGAAGACTTCTGCAAAAGAAGAGTCGAGATGGTTGGATAGCTAAAAGTGAGAATTTCTCACCTTTCAATTTATTTTTCTAGTTATATATATATACTAGGATGCAGACGGTGCTTAGTAGCACCCGACACAATCGTCCACAGACCATGGACTTGTTTGTTTGGTTGCATAGATTAGTTATATGATTTGATTTGAATTTGGTTGTTTGGTGATTTTGATTGATGTGTGAATGGCGTGGGCCTTCACTAGACCGGGGATAAGGCTAGGCCTTGTCCCGTTTCTAGTATCGTGCCGTTATGCCGCCGAAATTTTCTAAAATATGTTAGAAAAATAAAAATATCATTTTATTGAATAAATCAATTGAATAGAAATTCATAAGTTAGAATAAAATGTTTTATCGTTAAAAATATATTTTTTAACGTGAATGTGAATAAATAAAATATTCATTTACAAACCAGACGGTTTGTTTATATACACCTATTTGAAGGACATTGATTGGGTCGATAAATTTTACACATCGCCCAACTGCACCAATAAATCTGTGTTAGATTGTTTGAAACCCCACACGGGTGTTGGGATGAAATATGAAGTTCACTCATCCTGATTGATTAAATATGTCGATCGATTGATTGACAGACTGTTATAAGCGTTAGATATCTATATTTGATGCTTATACAGTGTAGTGCACTTTGGTTGATGGTTGATTATTTTTCAATGCTATTATATGTGTGTAATGTATGAAAATCCATATAATTAATTTTATATGGTAATTGATTGGGCCTCATTCCAATTTGAAAAATAAAGAATATTATAAAATAAAAGTTCATGTGTTGACAGTACTCATTCATTGAGATTGGTCATGTGTTGAACAAAATATTTTAGTAATAAAATTTACATCTTTATCAATATAAAATAAAAGTTCATGTGTTGACAATTTCATTCATTGAGATTGGTCATGTGTTGAACGAAATATTTTGATAATAACAACTGTTTTGAAAATAGAAATTTATGAAGCCGTGTTGACTAGTTTAACGCCATTTTGACGTAAACGATATTTATATCGATTTTATACGATTTCGAAATGAATTGAATTGAAAACGATTTCGAAATGAATTGAATTGAAAACGATTTCGAAATGAATTGAATTGAAAACGATTTCGAAATGAATTGAATTGAAAACGATTTCGAAATGAATTGAATTGAAAACGATTTCGAAATGAATTGAATTGAAAACGATTTCGAAATGAATTGAATTGAAAACGATTTCGAAATGAATTGAATTGAAAACGATTTCGAAATGAATTGAATTGAAAACGATTTCAAAATGAATTGAATTGAAAACGATTTCGAAATGAATTGAATTGAAAACGAATTCGAATTGAATTGAAAGTGAATTGAAATGAATTCAAATTGAATTGAAATTTGAATTGAATAGAAGTGAGTTTTGAAACGAATCTATAAAGAAGAATTCAATTTTGCTTTGAATTGAAATGGAAGTTGAAATGGATTTTTGAAACGAATTCAAAACTATTTATATAATTCGTTTTAAATAGAAATTGACGAAATATATTATATATATATTATATATATAATATAATGGCCTGAATAGAACGCGCCGCGCCGCGGCAGTTCGCGAATTTCGACCATTTATTTCAAACGGACATTACGGGAGATCCGACCGTCGGATTCTCCTAAAACCGGAACCGTTGGGTTTGTATCGAAAAGAGCTTTCTAATGAATGTTAGAAATTTGAAATCTAACGGTTGGATTTGGAATTATGTCCAAATCAAATTCGAAAAAAGGTCGCTATAAGTGCAGTTCGATGGCCATTGATGGAAATCGACTGTACGGGCCTTGATAAAATTATTAAAAATAGTAATAATTTGTGTAAAATCATAAGAAATGATTTAGAAAGAATTGGGATGAAAAACTCCATATTTGAAAGGATAAAAATAGATTTTTATCGAAATGAACTAGTTTTGAACTAGAATTATAATTCTATTTATTTTTAAATAAATAAATTGAATTTGAAAAGGGTTTTGAAAATAACCAAAATTTCCAATGATTGCATTGGAGTGGATTTGAATCGAAATTGTCTTCGGAATATTTCGAGGTTGGAATTCGTGATTATACAGGTGTTGTTATGGAAATTTGAAAGATATATATTGATATCGTTATTTCCAATACGACATTTGTTAGTCGTAGAATTCGATATTGAATATAAGCCGGGATATTTTCTATTCAGAGCCTCGTATTTAATATCAAATGTGATTTGGGTTTGTCGTGAATGGTGTCTTCACTAACACTGTTCTTGAACCCAGTTGAGAAAAGATTAAATCTTCTTATTTAGATTTAATGAAGGGTACCAATTAAATAATATTTAATTGGAATTGAATCGATATTGATTTTCGGGTTTATCGTGGACAGTGTTTTTAAATAACACTCGTTCTTTAACCCGATCATTAATGAAATGTGATTTTGGGTTGTCGTGAACGGTATCTTCAATAATACAGTTCTTAGACCTAAAGGAGTTAAGAAAATTAGAAACTAACTGGAGGTTAGTTAAGTCGAATAGTTTCCGAGGCATTGATCTGATGTTGGTTTCGGCCTTCGGGATTAATACTTAGGGAATTGCTCACTTGCTAATTTACAATTAGGGACTGATTGAAATGTGATGTGATTTTGGGTTTATCGTGAACCGTGTTTTAAATGACACTGATTCTTTAACCCAGTCACAGATTAAAACTAAGTGGAGTTTTAATGAATCTTTAATTAGATTGAAAAGATCGAGAATGGAGTATCACCAGTTTTGCTCCAGGCGATAGTTAAATCTTTAATTAGATTTGAATGTGAAATTTAGAAACTAACTGGCGGTTAGCCAAGCAGAGTGGT
Source organism: Allium sativum (assembly GCA_030737875.1). NCBI lineage: Eukaryota > Viridiplantae > Streptophyta > Magnoliopsida > Asparagales > Amaryllidaceae > Allium > Allium sativum. The sequence continues at coordinate 562,514,327 of CM060920.1, read as the reverse complement.
TTTCTGGATATTGATCTGATGTTGGTTTCGGCCTTCGGGGTTAATATTTGGGGAATTATTCTCTTGATTAATTTACGGTTAGTGACTAATGAATTGGAATGAGGCGTATGTTGTGTTTGTGTAACACTTATTTAAAATATACGCGAGTTATTCGGAAAGACCGGGTTTATCCCACTCTGAATAATTGATACGACGATAAGTCGAAGATGAAGACGATGGTCGAAGACCGGAGGTTTTCACGTCGTTTGGGTGATAACTGATGATCTTGATTGGGCTGTACACCCAAGAAGATGGAAACAGTTAGTGATCGTCCAGACGTACTTGGAGATCGATGGATATGCGGGGTACTAGGTGCCTCCGGTTTCGTTCAGACCCAGGACGGACTTGTAAATGGACTGTGTGTCTGACATCGGATTTCATTCTGTGTGACTGATATCGGTTGCATAGGATGGTTTGCCTGTGTGGCATGCTAAGATGCAAATGATCAAGGCTTCTGTTGAAAAGCAAAGTCTTGTGGTGATGATCAAAGCACGGCCTTTGTGGCGTAGCTTTGTGTAACGTTTACCTCGCGTGTTTCACACCAGGTATGAACCAAAAACGGGAGACGGACCTCAGGGAGGGCCTGCGTTTCCTCCTAGCTAGAAGTGGCGTCAGTGGTTTTACACGCCCTGACGAGTTTGACTTATGTGGTTGTTGCTGTTGCGAGGCGCCTCGGTTAGATCGGACGATCCGGGTCCGATGGAGTCATTCGTTGGCTCGCTTACGCCCCAAAGGGCGGCGAAACGCAGTGTCCAGGGTTTAAGTTTAATCCACTCCGTGTGGACCGGCCCTGACGATCCAAGGGTCGATGCGTTCTGATCCTGAGACTCGGGCTAGGCAGTCTCGAATCGGTTGAGGACTATCTTTTGCCTCGGTTCATAGATGGAAATCCAATTTCCAAATACGTGACATTTGCGGTTTTATTTGTAAACCTATATATGGCGACATGATATATGGTACCCATGCCGCCTATGATTGATACTTATGATTTGAAGTTGTTATATACACTATGCACTTATAATAGTATCAAATGATTTGTTTTAAAACGTATCAAGCATTCTTTGGCTGTTATAAGGGAAAACCCTATCCCCCGGCTTGCGTTGCATTGTGTGATAGGACCTGGGTCTTATAACAGCTTCATTTTTCTTTATTTAGCATTGCGCTGTTTGTTTTATGCACTGGTATTCTTGGGAGGAAACCCGTTCCGTGTTATACGGCGTGGTCCCTTGATTTACCTAGCTTTGAAAATAAAGATTAATAACTGTTTTAGTTCTCACACCAGTCACATGACTGACCTGGAGTTTATTGTTTTAACCTAAACTCTGGGTGCCCCTATTTTTGACACGGGCAGCTAGTAGTTTTGGTTTTGCAGATTTATATTCACAGGATCCTGGTTTACAGCTGGAACGATATCCGGAAAGCTTTGTATCCGTATATCTCTTCTAGTTGTGTATTGTATTATTTTCCGCTGCTATGTATTTAAATGTAATTTAAATCTCTGATATTTCTGTGTAATATTCATTTTTACTCTGTATATTCTTGTAATCTGATGCATGTTGTAATATATATAGTGAAATGTTCTTCTGTATGCGTTTTGTTGTGGTTTGTTCTCGAACTATCCGACGCTTTCCTTTACGGGGAAGTTACGGGTCTTTACAGGCCCAGCCGCATCCAGGGTTACCCAGTGTGCGTAATCCTGAGGCATTTGCTAAAGTGTCTCGAACGCGGAGAGGAGCTTGCCCCTTGCCTCGACTCATGACGGAAATCCAATTTCCAATACGTGTATCGCGGCTTTAATTGTAGAACTAGTATGGCGACATGATATATGGTACCCATGCCGTCTATGATTTATATTTATGATTGAAACTGTTTTGACACTATACACTTATTATAGTATCAAATGATTTGTTTTAAACGTACCAAGCATGTTTGGCTATTATAAGGGAAAACCCTATCCCCCGGCTTGCGTTGCATTGTATGATAGGACCTGGGTCTTATAATAGCTTCATTTTTCGAAAAGCATTGCGTTGTTTATGGATATGCACTGGTATTCTTGGGAGGAAACCCGTTCCGTGTTATGCGGCGTGGTCCCTTGAATTACTTTCTTTTAAAATAAAGTTTTAAATAACTGTTTTAGTTCTCACACCAGTCACATGACTGACCTGGAGTTTATTGTTTTAACCTAAACTCTGGGTGCCCCTATTTTCCGCACGGGCAGCTAGTAGTTTTGGTTTTGCAGATTTATATTCACAGGATCCTGGTTTACAGCTGGAATGATATCCGAAAAGCTCTGTATCCGTATATCACCTTCAGTTGTGCTTTGTATTATTTTCCGCTGCTTTGTAATCTATTGTAATCTCTGATATTTATCGAATGTAATTTATTCATTTATACTGTATATTCTTGTATCTGATGGATATTGTTGTAATAACAATGAAATGTTCTTCTGTTTGTGTTCTGTTGTGTCCTGTTCTCAACGATCAGGGGTTTCGAACGGTCTAGATCGGTTTAACGACTGATTCGGATCGAGCGAAATTCCAGGCCGTCACATTAATAGAATTGGACACATGAACAAGATCGCTCTACTAATAGTAATAAAAATAGAGCAATTCGCATGTTTCACAATTGTAGATGGAAAAAAATAGGAATATGCTGAACTATCAAAACAAGAAAAAGCTTCCACCAAGAGGACATAAACTACATATGCAACAAATGGGATTTACTTTGTTAACACCATAACAAATACGTAATGAGCTAGTAACATGTTCATGCACCTCCAAGGTGTATAACATAGGCCAAACTTGTAATTTGAGTTTCTGACATCCAATTGCAGATTTAATAAATGTCGTGGTAGATAAGCCTGCATATAATGTAAGAGAACTAACATAATTACATCTTTGCAACTGATTACTGATTCAAACATTAGATAAAGCAGTGGTTCAAATCAGAACAACAGAGCGCAAAATCCTACAGAAGGATGCATGCATATGCACACATATCATATTCATTTATATTTTTCAAATTTTTCGGATGTACTTACATTATGCAACATAATCAGTCAATACTTACAAGAGATGACCAGTAGCAAGAAATGAACTATAAACAGCTATCTTTTTTCCGCAATTAGAAACGCCTTTGGAGTAAAATTACAATTACTATTTGAAAACATATTTGCTTTCCTTTAGGAATGACCATATGTAATATTAAATGTGAAAACATATTTGCTTTCCTTCAAGAATGACCATATGTAATATTAAGGTCTTGATGTCTTGTAAAAGATGATCGAACATAGGATAATGTTTGAATGTTAAGCAAACAATGACATGATATAACAATTTCTTTTATCATGATTGCTTTATCTAATTATCACATTATTTTGTGGATCTCTAAGGTTGTTGCTGACCTTGAAGCTGTGGGCGTAACACGCAAGCCACAGAAATCACGGAGCCATTGTCTACTAATCCATTTGAATCTTGTAAATGCCTTTGTATTCACCTTTTCTAATTAATTCAATTGTGGCCGCTTTAAACTTTATTTCCAATGTAAGGGGTGACATTTGGATCTCCAACTATGTACGAGCTGAAACAAAGAAAAATTAAATTAGCATAGTAGTTTGACTAGCGGTGTCTTTTATGTTAATTTGGCAACTACTAGCAGTATTTAATAGAAAAATCAAACAATGCTTATATATTGTGTTATAACTGCACGAGTTTCAAATCTTACCATGAGGTTTTGGACCTTACGCATCTATTAAGCTTTATTTTTTGAGAAAGACGGATGTGTAGCGCGCAACAACACAACCGATTAGACTTAATATAAATAATTATATAACCCAGTTGACAAGCCCAACTGGTAGCGCTAAGATTTGTGTACAAAGAGTAGTAATTATACAATAAGTACTGCTGTAATAAACATCATCACAATCCACATTACCACAGGAAAAAAAGAGACAATCCATAGCAATAGCAAAGAAATAAAACTGATCATACATAAACCAAAAGCTACGATCATTATATAGTAAAAGATACCCAGCAAGTGAAAGGTTCTTAATGCAAGTCAGGACTAGAATCATCGAGATTAGAGCCCACAAATTCCGCTGGACTAGTAGCTGTTGGAAGAGCAAGTGCAAAGCTGGCTGGAGGAGCAGGATGACCTGACCAGGATTTAAAGCAATAAATTATAAGATTACATAATCCTCTAAAACTCTTCAATGGTTTGTTGAATATCATAGCATTTCTTTGTTTCCATATACACCAACAGAAAACTACAAAGAATGAATCTCTAGCAGCATTTGCGTCAGAAAGTTCCCAGTGATCAAAAACTGAATTAATCTCAGGAATAAAGCCAAGTAAAAACGAACTAGTGGCTGCCAAGACAGGAAATGAGTAATCACAATTCAGGAAAAGATGATCAATTGTCTCAACATGAATAGAACAAAGAACACATCGGGAGTCCTCAATCAAGTTAAGTCTATGCAACTTAGCCCTTGTGTTTATTTTACCATGAATCAAACACCAATTGAAGAATAAAATCTTAGGGGGTAGGTGAATCTTCCAGATTCTAGGTAAAGAAAATAACCTTCCAGAGAAATTAATGAATTTATACACCGAAGCGACTGAGAAACCTTTTGATGGAGACAAAGCCCAGAAATAACTGTCTTCATTAGAGGAAAGATGAGAGTTTATTAACAGTCTGGATGCAAGAAGTAGTTCATCCAAAACATGCACACTTAAAATAGAAGATGGACACAATGCAGAAGGACCCAAATGCAACAAGTTTGCATCAGAGGAGAATCTATTAGTAATTTGTGGAAAAAGCATGGGGAAAACCTGATGAAGAGGAATATGACCATGCCAAATATCATACCAAAATAAACAAGAGCTCCCATTACCCACTTTGACTTGAAACAAGTTTTTAATGCGAGGTAAGCATGAAATAACCCCAGACCAGAAAGGAGAAGATTTGATAGAAGGAGAGGAGTGTAAAACAAGATGAGGATTGTTAGAATAGTAGAGAGAAAGAGTCCAATTCTTCCATAGGTAAGATCCAGGAGAAACAATTCTCCATAGCCATTTAGATAAAAGAGCCAAATTAAAATTATAAAGGTTAATGATACCCAGACCTCCCTGACTAGTGTGTAAGCAAGAAGTTTGCCAATTAACCAGTTTTTTGACCTTTTTCACATTCCATAGGAACGTGCTTCTGATTGAATCAATTTTTGAAATTACCCACCTAGGAAATTTATGGATAGATATCCAATAAGTTGGTAATGCTGATAAGACAGCCTTGACCAACACTAAACGACCTGCTGAAGAAAGAGCATTAGCCTTCCATGAAGATAATCTCCTTTCAATTTTTTGAATAAGGGGCATCCAATCCAATTTGTGTAGTTTGGTGGGTCTAAGAGGAATTCCCAAATACTGAATGGGGAACTTAACAATAGGACAATTTAAGATGGCTGAGATAGAAGAACCAAGATGATCAGCCTCACCTAACATTATTATCGAGCTCTTGGAGAAATTGATTGACAAACCAGAGATAATCTCAAAAGTATAGAGAACAACTTTGAGACAGAAAATGTGATTAAAATTAGGAGAGGAAAAGATGATTGTATCATCTGCAAATTGAAGGTTAGAAATGGCCAGAGAGGAATTAGGCAAATGAATCCCTTCAAAGTAGTTGTTGGCTATAACTCTTTTAACCATTTGGTTAAAAACATCAAGAAATAAAACAAAAATCAGAGGGGATAAGTGGTCTCCTTGCCTCAAACCTCAACTTGATTTAAATAAACCCCCAATATCACCATTGATTGAAACTGAAGAATGACTTGTTGTAAGAATACCCTCGATCCAATTACATCATCGTTGAGAAAATCCCCTATGTTTAAACATTTGCAGTACAAATTCCCAATTAACAGAGTCAAATGCTTTTGAAAAGTCTAATTTGAGAAAAACACCTGGTATTTTCATATTGTGACAATAAGAGATTACCTCTTGAGTAGCTGCAATGCAATCAGAAATGTTTCGTCCAAGAATAAATGCTGATTGTTCAGCACCGACAAGATCAGCGATGACAGATTGAAGTCGATTCGCGAGAGTTTTAGTCAAAATTTTGAAAGTGGTATTAAGCAAACTGATAGGACGAAAATCAGACAAAGAGTTTGCGCCGGCAAATTTGGGAAGAAGCGCAATATTAGCATAATTGAGACATGATATGAGATTAGGGTTTTCAAAAAACTCATTGCACATATTCATTATATCATTTTTCACAATAGCCCAAAACGATTTAAAGAAGGAAGGCCCAAACCCATCAGGCCCAGGGGCTTTATCATCATTCATGTCTCTTAATGCAGCCCATACCTCATTTTCAGTGAACGGTTGATTTATACAAATAGAAGCAGGTGAAGGATAAAGAGAACACCAATCAATAAGAGGAATTTCAGAGGATGAACAAACCAGAATGGAGCGATAATAGTTAGAAAAAAGTGAAAGAATATCATCAGGGTTTGAATAAACATGACCCTCATGGGTTATTTCAAGAATGAGTGATGCTCGTCTTCTTCCATTAGCTATTCTATGAAAGTAAGCTGAATTTCTATCTCCGTCCTTTAACCATTTGGCTTTGGATCTCTGCTTCCAAACAATTTCATCTTGTTTAAACAATCTGTCCAACTCAGATTCCAGATTATTAAGAGAGTTTAGTTCATCATCATTGAGAGGACGAGATTCCTCCAATATATTGAGATCTAAGATAGCATCTTGGATATTAGAAATACGAGTTCGAATTGAGCCCCAAATTGATTTAGCCCAAGGTTTAATAAGTTTTCTCAGAGATCTCAATTTAAGAACAATTCTGTGAGTGGCTGATTGGGATTGAACAGGATTATCCCAAACCTTTTGAACAAATTCTTTAAAAGATGGTTCAAGTAACCATAATCTCTCAAATCTAAATGGGCGTTTAAAATTAGATAGTGAACCCAAATCAAGTACAACAGGGCAATGATCAGAAATAATGGTAGCAAGGCCAGAAGCAAAGGATAATGGGTGAGATTCTTCCCAAGCTTCACTGGAAAGAAATCTGTCCAGTTTGGCGAGGGATGGGTTCATTCTGTTGCTTGACCATGTAAAAAATCTATTGCAAATAGGAGGATAAAAAAGACAACAATCAAAGATAAAAGAGTTAAAAGCCTCAGAATCAGCTGATAAAGAAAAAGATTTTCTCTCATCAGGATATCTCACAGTATTGAAATCACCCCTATCACCCAAGGCTCCATAACATTGTTTGACATTTGTTTACAATGTTCCCAAATAACAATTCTTTGATGATAATCCTGAGGACCATAAATATTGGAAAAAAGATATATTGAATTAGTAACAATATTTTTTAGAGCAACATGAAGAGCAAATTGTGAAGGGAAAGTTTGATACAGAGACCACTCAGAATCATTCCATGCAGTAATAAGGCCACCTCTTGTATCAATAGCATTAACATAGGTACAACCTCTCAAGAAGGAACCTCCAATCAATCTAAAATGATAATTAGGTGGCTCAACGAGTTTTGTTTCTTGAAGGAAAAGGATATCTATTTTAAGCGGGAACAAAACTAAATTTATAACATGACATTTCGAATGGTCCCCCAAACCCCGTACATTCCATGTGACCACTTTCATTGATGTCTATTGATACGCTCTTGTTCTAATGCCTGCATGGCTTTATAGTGTGAGTCACGTAAATTTACACCCATGCAGTTTGCTATCTTTTTGTTCAAACATTTATTTGAAGTGGAAAAAACAACAGGAGTAAGAAAACTACCTGTTACATCAGGATTGTTGCGTCTCCCACTGCGACGAACAAAGATGGGGGAGAGAAATTGAGGCCAATCATTGTCATCAGACCATGGTTGATGAGGAGGAGATTGTGGTGGAGGAATAGAATTGATGTCAAAAGGAATGGCTTGAATAGGGAGCACAGAAAAATCGTTACCATAAGGGATAATCTGGTTAATAAGTGGATCTTCAACATTTTGCACATTCTGGTTCTGATCATCTTTTACTTCCTAGTTCACTTCATCTTGATCATCATGTTCCATCTCTTGATCTTCAAATTCTGGGAAGTTAGGGTTCATGTTAATCTCTCTACAAATCGAGGGAAAAGGTGGTAACATCATCGCCTCCTCAATCATTGCATCAAATCTATTCTCCGAATTTGAATCTTGATCATTGTGGATACACGGAACCACTTGCTCATCATCATTCCCTATGAATATGAGTTTAGGTCTTGTGCCTGGATGTTCATGTTTACATCGCTGGACTTTGATGATGTGAGTTTTGTTGTTAAAGCAAGCTGCAAATTCATTTTTTGAGCCGATGCCTTTGAAAAATTGTAATTTTACCAAGAATTCTCTATGGTCAAAGTGGCACCAGTCGCAATCATCAACTGCTAAGACTCTACCCATCGGCTTAAGGATTTCCTTCATCGCTTCATTGTTATACTTTAAAAATTCAGGGAATCCTTCTACCCTAGCTCATGTTTCATTTTCCAACACAGGTTCAGGTTCCATTGTTTCCTCATCCCATGCTTCCAAGCCAATCGCAGCTCCAGGCTTAGTAAGGATTTTAAGTAAGAGTGCATGATCTCTTTTACTATAAGTAGGAAAATGCACCAAGAATGAATTGTTAGTGATAATCGATATCGGCCAAATATCATGTTCAAGGTTGATTTCTAAGGCATGATGAAGAGTTTTTATGCTCCATTTTCCTGAGAGTGTTTTTGCAACAATGCATTTTGAGGAATCCATTTTTCGGAAAATCCTGGTTTTTGGAGATGAAAGTGAATCAGGAGGGGAAGAGTGAAGTGAATTATAATTAGCTGGTTTCGAAAAATTGTAATTTCCCTGGTGAGTAAATTGACGGATGGCATTACGAAGTGACTGTTGATGTGCTGAGTTGGCAGAGCAATTGAGTTGTTTCGGGACCCAACGAGCATGATAATTACTTTTGTTACTGTTGGATGTAATTGCAGAAGACGAGGAGCTACCAACGAAGTAATTTTTTTCGTAAACATCTTTGCACTGAGTGACCTATTGAGCCACATTTGAAACAAACTGTCGGGTCTCTGCACGTGGAACTCACATGACCTTTGCAAGCACATTTCAAACATCTTTTCTCCTTCTTCAGCTGGGTGATAGTTTGATGAACTGAAACAAACTCTGGCAAAGGTGATTTAATTTTCATCTTAGGTATTAGGTTCGATGGCATTGACGGTTTCGATGTAACCACTTGAGCATAAGACTTAGGAGGAACTACCGCTTGATGATCAGAAAAAATAGCAAAACGATTAGAAGAATAATTCAAAGAAGAACGAGATTGATGAGAAAACGAGCGAGACTGATCCTGACTCTTATCCATTCGAATGGAAGGACAATTAGAAGGATTACGAGAAGAAGAGGCACGAGAAGAAGGGTGAGGAATATTAAAACGAACAGAATGGGATGGAGTTTAGCGAACAAATTTAGACGAAGGGTAAAGATTGGAGAAAGAGGAATTGGGAGGAGGAATTGAACGAGGGCGATGAGTGGAAGGAGACGAAGAAGAAACAGATCGAGGAAAAATAAAAGGTTTATACTTAGAAGGATAATTCGAAAGATGAGGGGGAGAAGAGGGAAGAGAGGACGCCATTAACGATTGATTGCAGCTAATTCCAATTAACATGAATTAAGATGTTGGAAGTGCATCTATGAAGCTTTAATACTAAATCTAGACATAGGGTACATCTCACTGCCTTAACATTGTTAGCCTGACCCTCTTTATTTATTTTTTAAAGTTAACGATGAACTTAAACAGGGATAAGAAGGTAGAGCCAACAATTTGCAACTCACGACAGTAAATGCTCAAATAAGAAAAACTAAATTCCTAATCAATCATTAAAAACTGTCTTTAAAGAGGCCTTAGTAGAGAACTTAAATAGGGATAAGAAGGTAAGCCAACAATTTGCAACCCATGACAGTAAACGCTCAAATAAGCAAAACCAAATTCCTTATCAATCATCAAAAACTGTCTCTAAAGAGGCCTCAGTAGAGACATCAAAAGGTGTTTATTTGAGATCAAGTAGAAAAGAAATTATGCATATAATAAAGATAGATGCCCTAGAACTTAGCTAGCTAACTGGTGCGGTAGCTACGATCAACACCTCAGATTTTATTCATGTCCTCTTATGATATGGTGAAATCGAACACTTTGATTTTCTCTTTCAATCTTTCCCGTTTCAAAGGAAATAATTCTTTTAAATGATTATCAATAGGTATTACATTAGCAAAAAATCATGGTCAGAATATAATGCTGCAGAACTTCATCTAACTCCCCATACTCAGAATCGTGTTGAGCAAGACTTGAATGTTAACATTGATGAAACCAATACACCAATAAAACGTAGTTTATTGAAAACCACTTAGTTCGCATTCAAGTTGAAGCCACTACAACTTAATTACCTCTACGATGGTGTCTGCCCCAAACTATGATCTCCACTGAAGCATGTAAGCCCACGTGTGCTTAGCTTTCTCGATATCATACTTCCCTGCTTTCGGAAACCTAAGTTTATAAATGACTAAATCAGTTACAAGCACACGATGAAGTATGATAAACATGCCCAAACCCATCCATACCAAGCCTCCTATCATACTACACCAAATTTTAAACAAATCATCATCATCTCCAACCATTCAGCGAAACGAGACCTTGCTTTTGGAGGTCTATACACAAAAGGCAACTACCTTGTAGTAGATGTCTGTTAAAACATAAGTTCTATATAGTTTAACTCAGAATATTACACAAAAATATTCATAGTCGAATTTAAGAAATATTTTAAACTATGATATTACCGCTTCTTTAATGTGATGTTGTTTTAGGTCCTCTCGGACTACTTTACTAATAATCTGAACCTGCGGAGTTCATATTAAAGTTAAGCACATGAAATGGAACTTGCAGCATGAATTAAACATCAAAAAAAAATTTGATTTTGCCAATAGATCATCAGAAACTGATTTCACGTTCATGGGTACGTATAAGTGAATGCTTTGACTTCATTTGAGTACTGATGTACAAAATGGATCTTTAAGAGCAATATTCTTTTTTCCTCCTAAAATGTTTATTCCATGAACAGTTCTGTTCACCACGGCCATCCCTATTATACTTGAATCTTGCAAAATTTTGATCTTTGTACGGTAGCCTTATCTTTTTATCAAAATATAAACCATACATTAATCAGCTGAAAAGGAAGACCGCCAATATGTAAAAGCCTATCCCGTATCAATTTAAACAAGCGTAGATCTAAGTTCAGTTTATATTGTACACAAATAATTTGTTTAAGTAAAAAATGGCTAAGGACATGAAGAATGAAAACATATAAAACTGAGCAAAATCAATGATATTTTACTTTCATGACATTGCATCCTTTTAATTTATAAGAATGATCATGTTAGAAATAACATATGATTGTTACTACTTAATTTTGGAAATAGTAATAATGTATATGTTTACCATTTATTCTCATGATATTATATTCAGACGTTCTTCCTCCGATAATCTAGAAGATAGACCTTTGGATTTTCTATCTGTGCAAGTTTTTCAAAAGTAAACATAGGATTGAAAACAAGATCCTCTAATTTTCTAGTTATTGATAGTCCGGTATGGGTGGTGTATTCAAATAAATAAGATACAAATTATTTTTCATATTTGTATCTGAAAATGGAAAATGTTAGTAAGCAAAATATATGCATCCATATGTACATTGATACGATGACAATGATGATGAAATGTTGACATATTATAACCTCAATATATAATTTTTGCTTTCAAGGAAAAACAATTAGGTTGTGCTAAATTTATAATTTTTTGCTTTCAAATCCACGAAATGCAATAGAAGCTTATAATTTTCATGACGACAAATACTATCACTCAAGACCTGAAACATAATTTTGGATTCAAACGAGAATTGTTCACAATTTCGGCGGATGAAATTAGATTAGTGAGGGTTGAAATAGAGTGGACGAGGCACATTTAATTTAACAAATCTACCTTAATCCACATAATTTGTATTTATTTTGCATATTTATATTATGCCTATAGCATTTTTATATTTAGATTTACAATTTTCTTTTATTTTTAATCGTATATGCATTTAATGTTTCTCAATGTATTAGTTAATTATGTAACGGCCCAGGGATTTTCGGCCCCGAAAATCGACATAAATACAATTCCATATCCCATGCCGATCTTCCAAACACCGAAACCACTGGATAGTTATTAGAAAGAAATTAGAGGGTGAGATAAGAAAGAAATATTAAAATAGAAGAAGAAGAAGAAGAAGAAGAAGAAACAACACAACACAGAGTCTCACATCGCAGCGGAACAAAATATAATACAGAAATAAATCTTTATTGAGAGCTTTAAAAATACTTACAATATCAGAGTACATCACACATCTGGACAGTTATAATAACCTGTCCTCATACACAATACACAGCGGAATAGTAGCAATATAATATCATAAGTCTGAACTCCTCCAGCTCATCTCTTCACAGTAGTCGATAACCTGAACCTGTACAACCTGGTCTAACCTCAGCATTACAAACACCGGGTCAGTCTGGGGAACCAGAGTGAGAAAAACTAGAATCATCCAACTTGATTTTAAAGTTCAAAAATCTTTTCAAAAGAAAAGGATAATTGTAAGACCAAATCCACACATAAATACAGACATTTTTTACCTTACGATAACCCATAAACATTTTTGAAATCAATATCTTTTCTGACATTATAATAGTGTCTAAATACAAGTACATATTAATCTAGCGGAACGCTTGCATCTCATGCTCCACATACATAGTATACAATCAAAACCGCGGGCGCTTATTAGAGATTGGATTTCGACTATGACAAGGTATGGAACCACCTGCCGATAGTGTATCTCTAGAGGGGAATACACTGGGTTCAACAAGAACATCTTGCAACCCGGCCCACACATGACCAACCACTCATTTCGCTTGAGGGTATCGAATGTATATCACCAACGGTTAGGCTCAAACCACCGTTTCCCGAAAGGGACAACATCGAAATACATTAAAGAAGCAAAAGGAATTTTTCTAGATAGGTGATTATACACCCTAATGGGGGCGACCCACATAGCCATGCTGCCTGCACGATTTTTGTCATTTCCCGATTGATGAGGCTTGAGGCCAGAATTTACTTTTAAAACAACACATCATCATTCACTTTGAGTTCCACATCACCAGATATCACTAATTGACGTCCACAAAAATACTCTTAGTTGATAAGCTAAGAGAAAGGCCTTTCTCCGCCACCAACTATAATACGTTTGAAAAAAATCAATGTACGTAATCTCTTTGGAAATACTCTGTCAGACATCCGTCCATACAAGTCATCCAGGAACAGGATGAACCGAAGGTACCCTCCTACTACATCCTAGGAATCACCCTACAGATCAGTAGCAAGAAGTCCTTGCAATCTGTAGATTCCAACTACGACAAAACCACAGTTTATCTCTAGGAGCTAACCAGCGATTATTAGTAGTTCTTCCGTTTGTGAAGATCCACGATCTTCAATGCTCCATCTTGATCAACTTCTGATATCTTCATGTATTTGTTGGTCGGAATGGTTTTGGAATATAAATTTGATCCCGGTCTTTCCGTTCCAACAATCGTATTGGATAGATTTGATAGTCGGTGATTTAACTATCAAAATAACAGTGATTCAAGCATGAACATCCAATGAGTTCACTAGTTCAGTATTCAGTATCAATTGGCCTTTTAATTTAAAATGAATGTAAATTTAAAACTCTAAAATATTTTGATATTACGAATATAATTTTGCTTCTTAATTAACATAAGATTTTTTTTCAAAACTATTTCAAATACAGTAGCATTCATTCTATCGATATATCCCCAACCTTGTTTTTAACAAATTCCACGTAAACCTTGTTACTTGAAAACAATATCCAATCTCTATTCTTAGAATAATCTCATTTCAAAATCTTAACCTTTTTATTTCCTTTTACTTTTTGGAATATTGTTATATATATAAATATATACATTCTCTAATTTTCTCATTTCCGTTTCTCTAGGGATTTCACTATATATATACTCAAATCCTTTTTATTTCCGTTAATTTGGAAATCTAAACATATGTACTTCAAGTTTCCACCATACGTTGCATTATTATTTCTTTAATAGAAATAATCTATTATTGCTCACCCCTTTTTCCATTACCAACTAATATCCTTCTTTGATAATTCCGATGTCGTTCAAGTTGGGGTATTTTAATTACCTCTCAGACCTTGGTCAACAACATTCTTATCCTCAGATAAATATAAGTTGTAATCCAAAAACCCATATTCCATTCCAGTCTCAAAAAAAATTCCATTTAACTAATTTATTCAAAATAAAGTTTCATAAACCTTCTTACCTTTTAAAATCGCTCTCTCGAATATAACCCGTCTTTCTTAATTCCATAATTAAGTAATTTCTAATAAAAAACACCTTTTTAACTCTGCCTCTTTAAACAAATTCCTTTATAGTTCAGTTTTGTTATACAACCCTATGACCCACTTCTCTACCCAAATTTACCTTTACCAATCTCCTTTCAAATCTATTCAACCATTCCCCACTTTGGAAATCTTATTTCAATTTTCCCCTTTTTAATTAATCTCATTTTTAACTAACATTAATTTAAAATTAACGCTTTTACACTTTAAATCTAATTTATATAACCCTGGTTTATTATAAACCATTTTATCTTAATTTCCTCTAACTTAATTCAAATAATAAAGTAACATTTATTTCAAGCTATTATATTCGCTTGGAATTCCTTTTTAACTTCATTGTACAAATTCGGGTTTTAAATATAAAACCCATTCTTGACTCCTTTCACCATTCAATTAGATTTCATTTCAATTCCGATTACTTTTTAAATGAATTTCAATTAAAAAGTAATTCCTTAAATTATTATTAAAATAATAATTTACTTCAATTTTTAACTACTTCCATAGTTAATTTCTTTATTAACTAAAATAAACAGTAAATTCCTTTTTAAAACTTCATTAAACTTAAACAAATATTCTTTAAACTATTTTATTAGATTAATCCAAACAAACTAATTTAATAATTAATTCCAGTAAAAACGGTCAATTTAGTCACCTCAAAACACATTATCCCATTTACCGATTCCAAATTGTTTCCCCTTTAAATTAATTAATAATATAATTAATTTAAGTAATCTCCATTTAATTGTTCTAAACAAAACACTTATCCAATTTTAATCGTCCGATTAATTTCTATTCCCTTATATATCAATCTGATTAACATCATAATTTCCTTATAAAATAAATTAATAATTAATTATAAATTTAAATAATAAATAATAAATATTTATTTCCTTTTAAACAAACCTTTATTCAAAATAAAATATATTTCCAAATTTATTTCCAGTTATAAAATAAATTTTATAACTTCGGTTCTATCGATCCACCTAACGGTAAATCAATATAAAACAAAACAATTTATTCTATCGGCCATATGCTGCCCAATACTCAACTAATACTGCCCATTGGTTTAAATAAAACAATTATTAAAATTTCAGTCAACTATCAATAATCAAATCAATCACCCAATCATGACAGTTCATATATGATAATATGAAAATAAATAATATATTAGAGGAATCCCGTTGGATCCCTCCAACCTGTTCTTCCCTGTATCCACAACGGTTATCACAAATCAGATCATTCAATTCCATTTAACTAATAATGACTATTGTAACACCCCGTATGTTAAATAACTTGTTATAACATAAATCAGAGCAGAAATAAATTTAATATTCTGAATCGGGGGAAACGGGCTGTGCCATTGCGTTCGTCTCGGAAAAATACGCGAAATAGAGTCCCAGTTTTCGTAAATCGGAGTCCGTATGACCAAGTTATGGCCCGTCAAAGTTTCACGAAAAATCAAAAACAAAAACTGCTCATGTTTTGAGGCCCGGGATGAGTTTTGGGCTGTTTTTTTTGGGCCCTAAATGGTTCCTACACTTGACTTCTTCCCCAAGACATGCTTTAAAGGCTAGGATTGGTTCTAGGGTATATCCTATGGTCCTAAAACATCTAACTAATCTATATATACACCCTAATACCCCCCTTATCCTTACCAAAAAATAGATCTAAGGCCATTATGCCACCACTTAGAAAATTGGAGAGCCTCCACTAAAAATCCTAAGAGGATTTGCAAGCTAATCTACATCTTCTTCTACTTAATCATTGGGATTTGCTTCATTTAACTTGCTAATCTTGTTTTGGTGAGTTTCTATGGCTTTAATAATCAATTGTTAAATTGATTATGGTAGGATGTGATAAGACATGGCTATGTTTGTGGATGAATGTATTTATGCAAGTTTGTATGATATGTGATTTGCAAGTTTTATGTTAAATGCAAGTTAAGGCCATGTTTTATGATGCAAAACACCATGTTAAACATTTATGCATATGTGACATGTTATGCAAACTATATGTGAGAATATATGCAAGTTATAGGTAACATGATATGCAAGTTATGCATGTGATTTTGTGCATGCTAAGTAGTTGGTGTTATGCATGTTAAGTATTTGATGTTATTCATGCTAAAGTATTTGACGTTATGCATGATAAGTATTTGATTGTATGCATACTAAGTATGGGGTTTTATGCATGTTAAGTGTTTGGGTTTATGCAAGTTAAGTGGTAGGTTTATGCATAATAAGTATTTGATTTTATGCATAATAAGTATTTGATTTTATGCATAATAAGTATTTGGTTTTATGCATAATAAGTATTTGATTTTATGCATAATAAGTATTTGATTTTATGCATAATAAGTATTTGGTTTTATGCATAATAAGTATTTGATTTTATGCATAATAAGTATTTGGTTTTATGCATAATAAGTATTTGGTTTTATGCATAATAAGTATTTGATTTTATGCATAATAAGTATTTGATTCTATGCATGATAAGTAAGTGGTTTTATGCATGCTAAGTGTTTGGTATTATGCATAAATCATGATATGCAAGTTTACCCTTTTAAATATGGTATATACATATGCAAGATGGCACTCTTATATGCTATGCATGTTTACCCTCCTTTAAGATGCAAGTCATATATGTAAGTTCGACATATTATGCAAGTTATGCTTACATGCAAGCTCAACATGTTATGTAAGTTATGTGCATATGCAAGTTATGTGTATGAGGGTATGCAAGTTGTGTGCATAGTGTTATGCAAGTTAAGTTTATGAGATTATGCAAGTTATGAGCATGATGTTATACAAGTTATGTATATGCTTAAATGCGAGCTTAATGTGATATGCAAGTATGTGAATGCTTATGCAAGTATATGAATGCCCATGCAAGTATGTGAATGCTTATGCAAGTTATGTGTATGCTTAAATGCATGTTTAACATGTTATGCAAGTTATGAGGATGCTTATATGCAAGTTTAACATGTTATGCAAGATATGTGTATGATAATATGCAAACTCATATGTCATATGTTATGCAAATCATGGGTATGATAATATGCAAGTTTGGGTTATATGTAGTTGGGTTAATATATGTTCATATATGCAAGTTGACATCCTCTTAACCCATGACAAAGTTATATGCTAAACCCATGATATTTGTGATGGATCTTTCCCTTTATTATGTCGTGAAATGAGAACGATTTACGTGGGGAACGATGGGGTAATAAATATGTTAATAAAAGTATGATTGGGTATGATTAAGCATACCATAAAAATAAATTACCATAAGTGGGAATTTACCTATTGAGTTAGGTCTACCCCATGGGAATTTACCTATTGAGTTAGGTCTACCCATGTTATGGAAAATTTGATATTAATTAGGGATAATTAATATGGGGGTGATTAATTAGGTTTAATTAATCAACTAAGACACGAGGTTGGACCCTTTTGTAGCGGAAGTCTGCCCGGAACCGACCGGCCATCCAGCAGCTACAAATGATTGGCCCAATGTGAGAGGTCTTAGTCATAAATTAAATACATGATTAAAGTAAAGACACGAGGTTAGGCCCTTTTTATGACAGAAGTCTGCCCGGAACCAACCAGCATATCCAGCAGTCATAAAAGACGGTCTAATGTGGGAGGTCTTTATGAGGTCATGATCTTAATTAATGAACTAAGAAACACTTAACCATATTAGCATGTAGTGGGACATGAGGGGTTAAGTGGGTGCCTTGGGGTGGCATGATGAGACTAGTGGGTTGCCTTGGGTGGCAATAGAAAAATACGATTAGAATACTTAACCAAGGTGGAACATGTAATTAAACATGATAAAAGGGTTAAGTAAGTGCCATGGGTGGCATGTGAGAATACGATTAGAATACTTAACCAAGGTGGAACATGTAATTAAACATGATTAAGGGGTTAAGTAAGTGCCATGGGTGGCATGTGGGAATCTAGTGGGTGCCCTAAGTGGCAATTGAAATATGATTAAAGGACTTAACCAAGATTTATAACATGTAAGGGGACATGGTTAAAGGGTTAAGTGGGATGCACTAGATTAAACGACAAGCTTAAGTAGTAGCTTGTGGGGGGCCATTTCAACCAATATCCCAAACGTATCTTTGTAGGCTCGACTCTAGTCGGGTGACGGGACACGCATATTGGGCTTGACTGTAAGAGGCCAAAACGGGTTAGCGGTGGCAACGCGGGATCAACGGGTTTCATATGCGTGTGTGGACCCGGGCTGGTTGGTAAGTCGTTGTTGCATCGTGTAGATATAAAGCCGTGCACAGTGATATTATATGGTAGCCACTTTGGGGAATGATACACCCCCTTTTGTGGGACCAGCACGGGTATCTACGGTAGGGAGCCGATCGCTTGGGGGTAGTGGGTACACCTAGTAAAAATAGGGGCAGACGGCACCTGCGTAGGGGTACAAGAAACTTCCGGGTAAAAATTACTAAGTACACTTAGTGGGATCAACCTTTAAGTAGGAATTACTCTTGGTGGGTAGAACTGGTGTGGTGCAGTGTAGGAATTACCCTTGGGTGAATAAGTCTGGGGTGGTGTAATCTAATAATTATCCTTGGGAGGATAAAAGCGTCTTCTCGGTTATCTTAGTACACCCTATGTTTTGTTGGCTACTTAGTGTGGTCATTATCCCCAGAGGTACCGTACCTTATTTATGTCATACCCTAATTACTTTAATGGTTGTATTGTTAGGGTTATAGGACTCACTCAGACTTATGTCTGACCCCGTTGTTTTTATCTTTTTCCCAACCCTCAGGTCCTACGGTGGATCCTAGCGGTAGTAGAGCTTGATCGGATTTCTGTTTCCAGTCTTGAAGAGCTTGGGTAGATGTAAAGCTCCAGTTATCTAGTTATCTTTTCTTTTCTTATGGCTATTGTATGAGAGAGTGGGATTATGTACTTCTTTATTTTGATGAATATTGTACTTGACTTTTATCGTGGTTTTTTATGATGTAACCAGACATGTTTATTTCCGCTGTTATGAGATGATGTTTTAAAATTTCAAGTACTATTTATACCTGTCTTGTTGTAATTTTTCTGTTCTATATTCACTAAAATACTCCACCGATGGTATGGCATTCCCTTAGTGAGTGACTATAGCGGGTGTGGGGTGTTACACGTGGTATCAGAGCAAAGGTTACCGGAACAGATAAAATTTTTAGAAAACTATTTTTCTAAAACATTTTTGGAAAGGAGTATTTTCAAAAACATGTCTTTTAAGAGAAAAGTTTTTGAAAGGAAAGCATAATCCCCAATAGCCATATCTATATCTTTCGAATTCTCCATTTTGAATCTCTTCCTTTCTCTCGTTTTGAGTTTCCCCTCCGCGTATAGATGATCTTTCTAAGATAGATAAGGATGGAAAACCACTTCAAGGGACTTAGACGTTAGTCGGATTAGAAGTTGGTTCAAGAAGGAGGAGGACTGGTAGGTATCTATTGGATAAACGATGGGAGGAAGGCTCAAATAGTTGTTTGGTTAATGAAATATGAAACCTCATTGGTGGGAGGTTACGAGTGGAGAATAGGGAAGAAGAAGGCAAGTGGTTATCCTTTTAAGAGGAATAGGACACCTTATTAGGATTGTTCAAAGAAGCAAGGGCAAGGTATGGAATCTTCTGGAGGGTAGTTGTATTCCCTCCCGACTAGGGTACCAGGTGGGGATAAGACCGTCTAGGTTGGAATTTGGATTTCTTTATTATCCAATTCAAACTTTATTTGATCCTGATATATCGAGTTCGTTTATCTCACCATTGATAGTTGAGTCACTGCACTTAGACACCAGTTTGGTAGATGATCCCTTAGTTGTTTCAAACCCAGTTGGGGCTCCATGATATGTTTGGGTTTGAAAGTTTCTATACTTAGCGTTGAGTTTAGATGTGATGCTTGTTGGGCTTCACGGGCTATGGGTTAATTTTGGGCATGAACTGGTTATCCAGTAGGAGTGCTGTTCTTCATTTTGAAGGGAGAGTTGTTAGGCTTATGGGCCGCCTAAGTAACACTCTCGAGATCTCTTGTAATCCCATAGAATCTGTTATGCTAAGGTATCTAGAATCGCCTGACACGTTGGTCTAGAGTCTGCGATCTGTTAGAGCGGTCCGGGAATACCCGGATGTGTTTGAGGAGGTGAAGGGCTTACCTCCGAAGCGGGAGATTGACTTCCGAATATATCTGGTGGATAAGGCCAAACCAGTATCTTGGCCAGTGTGCCACATGGCTCCTAGTGAGAGGAGGGAACTCCATAAGTAAGTAGGCGATTTGCTTGAGAAAGGGTTCATAAGACGAAGTATATCGGAGTGGGGCGCTCCAGTAGTTTTTGTTATGAAGGCGGATGGGTCCCTCAGACTTTGTGTAGGCTAAAGAGAACTAAAGAAACTCACAAAGAAGAATAGACACCCATTGCCAAGGATTGATGATCTCTTTGATCAGTTGGTTGGCGCCTCAGTGTTTTAGTAGTGGACTCAGCCACGGAAGTTCATCAGTTGAGAGTGGCTGAGGATAGCATAGAAAAGACTACCTTTAGGACTCCGGATGTTTTCTTTTATGAGTGGCTGGTGATGCCATTGGGTTTGACGAACGCCCCCGCATACTTTGTTGAGAAGGGTGTTCAGGGAGTACCTAAATAAGTTCGTGATGGTCTTTGTAGATGACATCTGGGTCTTTTCTAGGAGCGAAATAAGTTTTCGTATGTGCTCAATAGGCTGAGCAGGGCCAGTATAGGATAAACGACGGTTTTGGAGCGAGACTGGCGAGAACATCCAGAATTGGTCAAGGGCTTAATTATTTAGCCATTTTTACTAGTATCGTCTCACGTAGGTCGTCTGAATTCGAAGGAGGTATCCCTTGGGTGTTTGTCTGATATTGGTTTAGGCCTTTGGGGCTTGCATTTGGGGGATGCCGAATTCGACTAGGGTGGTCTGCGTGGGAGACGGTTATGATGATCTTGGATGATATTCTGGTGGAGAAGAGCATGCCCTACATCTTAGGGAAGTGTTGGAGACTCTTCGAGCGCATAGTCTTAGGACAGCAAAAGTGGATGGAATCTTTAGCATCCTATGAGTAAGGGTAACATGGTAGCAGACACCTTAAGTAGAAAAAGGTTGTCCTTGAGTTCATTGTTCGTTGAACGACGGAGCTTAGAGTTTATTTCTAAGTTTGACTTTAGACCTTCCGTTGACTTTGTACCCGGTTTGCTAGCTTCTTTGGAAGTTAGACCTACTCTTTTGGGGCGGATTGGAGAAGCACAGTGGGGCGACCCACAGTTGGTTGAGTTAGTAGAGAAGCTCATAAGGGGGGAGTCGTCCAGCCATTTGAGTAGGTACACCTTAGAGATAGAGGGTGTTTGCGTAGAGACGGTAGACTTTGTGTACCGCAGGACGAGGGTTTGAGGAAGGCTATTCTTGATGACGCACACCGTTTTAGGATGACCATTCATCCCGGTGGGGGTAAGATGTACCAAGACATGAAGAGGGCTTTCTTCTGGGCCGGTATGAAGAAAGATGTGGCCGAGCATGTCGCTCGATGCTTGGTGTGCCAACGAGTGAAGACGGAGCGAAAGAAACCGGGTGGGTTGCTTCACCCATTGGAGGTTCCGCAATGAAAGTGGGACAGCGCCTCGTTGGATTTTATTGACAGGTTACCCAGATCGAGAAAGAGTAATACAGGAATTTGGGTGGTGGTAGACAGACTTACTAAGAACACCCATTTCATACTTGTGAAGTGTAAGTGGACTGCTCCATGGCTAGCTTTTGTATATCTTCGAGAGATAGTTCGATTGCATCGGGTACCCTCCAGTATAGTGAGTGATCGAGATCCTATCTTCACTAGAGAGTTTTGGAAGAGTTTGCAAAAGGCGGTAGGGACTCAGTTGCGTTTGAGTACCGCATATCATCCTCAGACGGACGGCCAGACCGAGAGGGTGAATCATATTTTAGAAGACCTTTTGAGGCTATGTATCTTGGATTTTGGAGGTACATGGGAGGAGCATCTTCCATTGGCGGAGTTGCCCGACAGACTTAGTGATGTATTCTATGGGAGGAAGTGCCTACATGAGACCGCAGAGGTGGTAGAGCCGAGTTTGCTTAGAGAAGTGGAAGCAGAGCGTGATGCGACGATTCGACGAGCTCCTACTTGCATCCTTGGGTCAGAGATTTGGAAGCTGAGAAACAGAGAGGTTCAACTAGTCAAAGTACAAAGGGGAGATGAAGAGAGTGACGCTACCTGGGAGACGGAAGCGAAGATGCGTTCGAGGTACCCTTTTTCTTTCGGAGGGTATATCCTTTTGCTTCTCCTTCATCACATATCTTGTGCTTATCTTATCCTTAGTATGTCCTCTCGTTAGTACTTTTGACCTTTAGATAGGGTAAACCTATGGTTGAAACATGTGTTTGAGACATGTTATGTATGATGGATGCAAGTGGATGCAAGTGTTTGCTAGTGGTTGCTCGTGGATGCATATACACACACTCTAGGCACTAGATCGGCTCAATCACTTCATATTGCATATTGCATAAAATTGTGTGTAGGAAGCTATATTTATGGATGTATAATGATTGTGTTATCATATGGATGATGCATTTTGGTGAATGATTGTGCACTCATGTAGATATTGTATGTGTCGATAGGGTTCCCTCGCATACATAATGGATGCATGGCACTATCATGGTTTGCATATGTTCATACATTAGATAGGGAACATATACACACACTTTTTGCATATGCTCATACATCATTAGAAATTGTTTTAATGACAATGGATGCCAGTGTTTGATGGTTGAGTAGATGGTTGTTTGGTTGGTAGGATACGTTCTTCTTGACTTAGAGATTTCGGGGACGAAATCCTTTAAGTAGGGGAGAATGTAACACCCCGTATGTTAAATAACTTGTTATAACATAAATCAGAGCAGAATTAAATTTAATATTCTGAATCGGGGGAAACGGGTTGTGCCATTGCGTTCGTCTCGGAAAAATACGCGAAATAGAGTCCGAGTTTTCGTAAATCGGAGTCCGTATGACCAAGTTATGGCCCGTCAAAGTTTCACGAAAAATCAAAAACAAAAACTGCTCATGTTTTGAGGCCCGGGATGAGTTTTGGGCTGTTTTTTTTTTGCCCTAAATGGTTCCTACACTTGACTTCTTCCCCAAGACATGCTTTAAAGGCTAGGATTGGTTCTAGGGTATATCCTATGGTCCTAAAACATCTAACTAATCTATATATACACCCTAATACCCCCCTTATCCTTACCAAAAAATAGATCTAAGGCCATTATGCCACCACTTAGAAAATTGGAGAGCCTCCACTAAAAATCCTAAGAGGATTTGCAAGCTAATCTACATCTTCTTCTACTTAATCATTGGGATTTGCTTCATTTAACTTGCTAATCTTGTTTTGGTGAGTTTCTATGGCTTTAATAATCAATTGTTAAATTGATTATGGTAGGATGTGATAAGACATGGCTATGTTTGTGGATGAATGTATTTATGCAAGTTTGTATGATATGTGATTTGCAAGTTTTATGTTAAATGCAAGTTAAGGCCATGTTTTATGATGCAAAACACCATGTTAAACATTTATGCATATGTGACATGTTATGCAAACTATATGTGAGAATATATGCAAGTTATAGGTAACATGATATGCAAGTTATGCATGTGATTTTGTGCATGCTAAGTAGTTGGTGTTATGCATGTTAAGTATTTGATGTTATTCATGCTAAAGTATTTGACGTTATGCATGATAAGTATTTGATTGTATGCATACTAAGTATGGGGTTTTATGCATGTTAAGTGTTTGGGTTTATGCAAGTTAAGTGGTAGGTTTATGCATAATAAGTATTTGATTTTAT
The DNA here is from genome assembly GCA_030737875.1 of Allium sativum. Classification (NCBI taxonomy): domain Eukaryota; kingdom Viridiplantae; phylum Streptophyta; class Magnoliopsida; order Asparagales; family Amaryllidaceae; genus Allium; species Allium sativum. Next base: position 562,489,860 of record CM060920.1, on the reverse strand, counting down.
GCATAATAAGTATTTGATTTTATGCATAATAAGTATTTGGTTTTATGCATAATAAGTATTTGATTTTATGCATAATAAGTATTTGATTTTATGCATAATAAGTATTTGGTTTTATGCATAATAAGTATTTGATTTTATGCATAATAAGTATTTGGTTTTATGCATAATAAGTATTTGGTTTTATGCATAATAAGTATTTGGTTTTATGCATAATAAGTATTTGATTTTATGCATAATAAGTATTTGATTCTATGCATGATAAGTAAGTGGTTTTATGCATGTTAAGTGTTTGGTATTATGCATAAATCATGATATGCAAGTTTACCCTTTTAAATATGGTATATACATATGCAAGATGGCACTCTTATATGCTATGCATGTTTACCCTCCTTTAAGATGCAAGTCATATATGTAAGTTCGACATATTATGCAAGTTATGCTTACATGCAAGCTCAACATGTTATGTAAGTTATGTGCATATGCAAGTTATGTGTATGAGGGTATGCAAGTTGTGTGCATAGTGTTATGCAAGTTAAGTTTATGAGATTATGCAAGTTATGAGCATGATGTTATACAAGTTATGTATATGCTTAAATGCGAGCTTAATGTGATATGCAAGTATGTGAATGCTTATGCAAGTATATGAATGCCCATGCAAGTATGTGAATGCTTATGCAAGTTATGTGTATGCTTAAATGCATGTTTAACATGTTATGCAAGTTATGAGGATGCTTATATGCAAGTTTAACATGTTATGCAAGATATGTGTATGATAATATGCAAACTCATATGTCATATGTTATGCAAATCATGGGTATGATAATATGCAAGTTTGGGTTATATGTAGTTGGGTTAATATATGTTCATATATGCAAGTTGACATCCTCTTAACCCATGACAAAGTTATATGCTAAACCCATGATATTTGTGATGGATCTTTCCCTTTATTATGTCGTGAAATGAGAACGATTTACGTGGGGAACGATGGGGTAATAAATATGTTAATAAAAGTATGATTGGGTATGATTAAGCATACCATAAAAATAAATTACCATAAGTGGGAATTTACCTATTGAGTTAGGTCTACCCCATGGGAATTTACCTATTGAGTTAGGTCTACCCATGTTATGGAAAATTTGATATTAATTAGGGATAATTAATATGGGGGTGATTAATTAGGTTTAATTAATCAACTAAGACACGAGGTTGGACCCTTTTGTAGCGGAAGTCTGCCCGGAACCGACCGGCCATCCAGCAGCTACAAATGATTGGCCCAATGTGAGAGGTCTTAGTCATAAATTAAATACATGATTAAAGTAAAGACACGAGGTTAGGCCCTTTTTATGACAGAAGTCTGCCCGGAACCAACCAGCATATCCAGCAGTCATAAAAGACGGTCTAATGTGGGAGGTCTTTATGAGGTCATGATCTTAATTAATGAACTAAGAAACACTTAACCATATTAGCATGTAGTGGGACATGAGGGGTTAAGTGGGTGCCTTGGGGTGGCATGATGAGACTAGTGGGTTGCCTTGGGTGGCAATAGAAAAATACGATTAGAATACTTAACCAAGGTGGAACATGTAATTAAACATGATAAAAGGGTTAAGTAAGTGCCATGGGTGGCATGTGAGAATACGATTAGAATACTTAACCAAGGTGGAACATGTAATTAAACATGATTAAGGGGTTAAGTAAGTGCCATGGGTGGCATGTGGGAATCTAGTGGGTGCCCTAAGTGGCAATTGAAATGTGATTAAAGGACTTAACCAAGATTTATAACATGTAAGGGGACATGGTTAAAGGGTTAAGTGGGATGCACTAGATTAAACGACAAGCTTAAGTAGTAGCTTGTGGGGGCCCATTTCAACCAATATCCCAAACGTATCTTTGTAGGCTCGACTCTAGTCGGGTGACGGGACACGCATATTGGGCTTGACTGTAAGAGGCCAAAACGGGTTAGCGGTGGCAACGCGGGATCAACGGGTTTCATATGCGTGTGTGGACCCGGGCTGGTTGGTAAGTCGTTGTTGCATCGTGTAGATATAAAGCCGTGCACAGTGATATTATATGGTAGCCACTTTGGGGAATGATACACCCCCTTTTTGTGGGACCAGCACGGGTATCTACGGTAGGGAGCCGATCGCTTGGGGGTAGTGGGTACACCTAGTAAAAATAGGGGCAGACGGCACCTGCGTAGGGGTACAAGAAACTACCGGGTAAAAATTACTAAGTACACTTAGTGGGATCAACCTTTAAGTAGGAATTACTCTTGGTGGGTAGAACTGGTGTGGTGCAGTGTAGGAATTACCCTTGGGTGAATAAGTCTGGGGTGGTGTAATCTAATAATTATCCTTGGGAGGATAAAAGCGTCTTCTCGGTTATCTTAGTACACCCTATGTTTTGTTGGCTACTTAGTGTGGTCATTATCCCCAGAGGTACCGTACCTTATTTATGTCATACCCTAATTACTTTAATGGTTGTATTGTTAGGGTTATAGGACTCACTCAGACTTATGTCTGACCCCGTTGTTTTTATCTTTTTCCCAACCCTCAGGTCCTACGGTGGATCCTAGCGGTAGTAGAGCTTGATCGGATTTCTGTTTCCAGTCTTGAAGAGCTTGGGTAGATGTAAAGCTCCAGTTATCCAGTTATCTTTTCTTTTCTTATGGCTATTGTATGAGAGAGTGGGATTATGTACTTCTTTATTTTGATGAATATTGTACTTGACTTTTATCGTGGTTTTTTATGATGTAACCAGACATGTTTATTTCCGCTGTTATGAGATGATGTTTTAAAATTTCAAGTACTATTTATACCTGTCTTGTTGTAATTTTTCTGTTCTATATTCACTAAAAAACTCCACCGATGCTATGGCATTCCCTTAGTGAGTGACTATAGCGGGTGTGGGGTGTTACAACTATTTACCATCAACTAATCAACAATTCAAACAATTAAACACGTTTGTAAATAAACGTGACCAATAAGGTAAGTTACCTTCTTTGGATCCAATCATTAAAATAACGATTTGGTATTTCACTGAAATTAAACAATGGTTTAATTTCATCAGTTAAATCAACAAACAATATATAACTAGCAAACAGTCAACCATTAGCAAATAGAACACACAAAATAAAAAACCAAATATAAATTGGAAGAACTAAGTGAGTTTAACTCACCTTGATTTTAGTTTCATTGAAACAGTTCGATTACAGTTAAATTAAACAGTCGTTCAATTTAACTGAAAATCTCTGTGTCTCTATTTGGTCTAAACAGTTCCATGGCGAAGATCTTGTCAAGGTGATTTCAGCTCTCTTGGATCGTCCAATTCTGTTCATATATACATGAGTTATGATCATTTTAAGTTATACGATTTTAAATCAAATATTAGCTTCTAAATTAAACTAATCATATATTAATTAATTTATAAACTAAAAAAATTTATGATATCATTATATTTTTAAAGCATCAGTCTAATCTATTCCAAGAAAAATGAGTTAAACATTGGGCGACAATTAGATTTATACAATACTTGTTTAAATAAATCGCTAATTTTTACTTAATTATAAAACTAACCCCTTTTACCTAGATATAAAACTAATTCTTATTTAATTATAAAACTAATCCTAATTAGTTATAAAATTAACCCCTAATTAGTTATAAAATAAATCCCTAATTAGTTATAATAATTTTAATTAATAATTTGATTAACTAATCCCTAATCATATACTTATTAAAGCTTAATTACATTTGTAAATAAACGGCTGAGTGTCTTTCTGCCCTCACCAAATACTGTTTCTTGTTTACTACAGGAAACACGTGCTGGCCCCATAATTCCCATTTGTTTTATCACCTTCACGTTGAACTAACCAAGCCACCACACTTTGTACAGTAAAATACACTTCCCATCGTTATTGTTATCTTCCTTGTTTCGTCTCCTTTATATTCCTGTTACTCCCCTTGTCCTCTGACATTTCGGCTTCATGTTTACATTACTCGATTCCAACCCTGTACACTTCTAGATTTAGTTAGTATGCCTTTTATTTGATCGTTTATTCTTTCTTAAATGATATATTAACTAATTTTAGTTAAACTGCAGATTACGTTTGAATTAAAATCGGTTGAGCCTCCTTGTATTTCTTTTCGTGGCTTTTGCTTCCTCATTCTTTACGCTGTTGAGTCCATCCAGCTTTTCTACTTCGAACATCAACCGACGCTCGCCAGAAGAAAGGCCACCGCGGTCACTCCTCAGTCCACCGGAGTCCAATTAGATGGTGTCAAAAGAAACGGTTGACCTCGCTCAACGTCCGCCCAACACAGTTTAACACCTGGTTGCTCCAACCGCCATTAGGTTACCTTTGAACGACGCATCTTTCTGGGTCGATACAGGCAGTCGTGGTTCACTGGTGATGATCACCACCATTCAGAAGGAAGCTCTCACCTAGCTGAAGACATTTCTAGTTGGGAAGTTTTGATAACGAGGAGGGGATTGGGAGACCGGAGATGAAGTGCAATGGAAGATTCTGGCCATTAAAAATATAAGTGGAGGTGGAAAAATTGTTTTTCGTTGACCGTAGAAGACGTTTTGACTGGTATTCTAGGGTTCTGAGTATTCTTTATATAGAGGATGGAAAGGATTTAATATTAATTTATTATATAACTTTGCATGAAGAAATATGTCAAAACAACTACAATCGACTCCTTTTTTCCCCGATGCAAATGCTAATCCTAGCATATAAAAATATTCCGGACCCGATGGGACAGGTTTCGTTGAATTCCGAGGTCGTTTGTGAAAAGTCCTTTATAATTATCGATGAAAAATCAAGCGTTTAAAATTCCTACAATTACAGAAAAAATCCAATAAATTTGAGACCTTAACATTTTGCTAGACCTCTTTCCTACGAATCCAATGAAACTTGTTTCGTCCAAATCAGAGTTCATTTGGCCAGTCATTTATTCGTTTAAAGTTACCCATGTCTGAATTGACCAAAATAATATAATTGATTTGGGCGTTTATCGCTGCCACGATCAAACGACAAGTCCAATTGGCACGAAAGTTGAAATTCCTACAAGAATTAATTAATACGAATCCAACGGCATCAGTTTTGTCGCATTCTGAGATGGTTTCCCGGTACGCTATTTTTACACGCACCGCAATGCCATTTTAGACACCAAATTACCCGGTCTTCAAAAATAATAAACTATATACCTACTCTAGCTCTAAATGTCGATACGAACTCAACGGAATTGGTTTCGCGGCCTAATTCGATCGTCTTCTCAAGTTACACTTAAATATCTCTTTATTGAATTGAATTAATTTAATTACGCACTATATAAAATGAATGGGCGTTTACGGCTACCGTGGTTACATACGACATCAGTTTGCCACGAAATTTGATTTTCTTACAATAATTTAACGATACGGTTCCAATGAAACTAATTTCATCGAAAATGGAGTCCGTTTGCAAAATGGCTATTTTAAAGGCCTATATTTTTAATAACGATTTCCATAGTGACTATTTTAAAATTTGATTTGGCCATAACTAACAATCTATAATACAAAATCTAGATTTTTCTCTTTCATATGAAAATTATCATCAATACGGTTCCAACGTTTCTTGTTTCATAGAATTTCGACTTATACTGAATCCTGTATATTCAATTGAAGTTCAAAATTCCATATTACGAACTGCAGCGCCATTTCGAGCTCGATTTATATTGTATATATATTAGAGCGTTTAAACTTCGTTTAAATAATGAATTAAATATAAAAATCCATAAATATTCCAATTATAATATTTAAAATAATAAATTAAATTAAATATTTGACTGTCAAAAATACGGGTCGTTACATTCTCCCCCCTTAAAATAATTTCGTCCTCGAAATTGCTGAAGTGAGAAAAATGATATAAATTCTATTAATTTCCCAATCCAATTTATTATAAATCGAAAACCAATTCAATACCATATATAAATATTTTCAAAAATATCAAAAATTTTCTAACACCTTAATTTCCTGGAAAAATTCGGCAGAGTCTCCTCTGCACGGAGTGACATCTGCGATATCGTAGGAACAAATAACATATATATATATCGACCCACACGGTCGAAAAACAAAAATCAAAACCCAAAGTTTTATATTTTCGCGTAGGCGTACCTTTTATGAGCGCTATTGAGCGTAGTTGCTATATGTATAAGTGATTTACTCAACCAATATCAATCTACCAAGTCATCTGGCACCTGTACTTAACTCAATTCACATATAAGTGATAAATATATGAAATTCTGAAATTATATTTCACTAATAAAACAAGTATAACTACCCCAATTCCAAAATCAAACTGATAGCATCAATTTATTATCAAATGCAAGGTTAAATCATGAATTCCAATTCATATGTAGTTTCATTCCAGTTTAATTATACCAGAATTATTCTTTAGTTTAAAAATCATTTAGCTTCATTAAATTGTTGATTATTCCCATTCAAACAACTATCATCTAATAACAAACAATTCACAATCAACAATCAATACACAACTAATTCAACCAAATTAATTGAATTTACATTCAATATTAACATTTTATTTTGGTTTCACAGATTTGAACATCAATCAATTAATATCCGATTGGTTTCTATTTGATTATTATTTATTCATCAAAATTCCAAATTCCAAATCTGTTTTTATTTAATTTCGATATCGTTCTTAATTTAATTACACTTAACCAAGTTAAATTTCAATTTAACTTTCAATCCAATTTGAATTCTATTCAAATCAATCATACCCACAAATATCTCAATAATTTGATAAAATTATTTTTTTATATACAAAAAATAAATTTGGGTTAAATTATTTCATTTACCCTCTTTACAAAACGATATTGTATCCACTGTTAGTTCAATGCTTCTCAACAATTGAACCAATCAAATTACACAATACAAAACATTTGTATGTAAAATTTACAAATACGCTCTCATATATATACACTCAATCTCAATCTAGGGTATTACTAACCCTATCTCTATCAAGTTCTACCACAGAGCCAAGGTTATTACTAAACCAATAGCTCTGACACCACTGTAACGGCCCAGGGATTTTCGGCCCTGAAAATCGACATAAATACAATTCCATATCCCATGCCGATCTTCCAAACACCGAAACCACTGGATAGTTATTAGAAAGAAATTAGAGGGTGAGATAAGAAATAAAGAAATATTAGAATAGAAGAAGAAAAAGAAGAAGAAACAACACAACATAGAGTCTCACATCGCAGCGGAACAAAATATAATACAGAAATAAATCTTTATTGAGAGCTTTAAAAATACTTACAATATCAGAGTACATCACACATCTGGACAGTTATAATAACTTGTCCTCATTCATAATACACAGCGGAATAGTAGCAATATAATATCATACGTCTGAACTCCTCCAGCTCATCTCTTCATAGTAGTCGATAACCTGAACCTGTACGACCTGGTCTAACCCGAGCATTACAAACACCGGGTCAGTCTGGTGAACCAGAGTGAGAAAAACTCGCACAGTATTAAGGGGAATCATCCAACTTGATTTTAAAGTTCAAAAATCTTTTCAAAAGAAAAGGATAATCGTAAGACCAAATCCACGCATAAACACGGACAGTTTTTACCTTACGATAACCCAAAAACGTTTTTGAAATCAATATCTTTTCTGATATTATAATATTGTCTAAATACAAGTACATATTAATCTAACAGAACACTTGCATCTCACACTCCAATACATAGTATACAATCAAAACCGCAGGCGCTTATTGGAGATTGGATTCCGACTATGACAAGATATGGAACCACCTGCTGATAGTGTATCTCTAGAGGGGAATACACTGGGTTCAACAAGAATGTCTTGCAACCCGGCCCACACATGACCAACCACTCATTTCGCTTGAGTGTATCGAATGTATATCACCAACGGTTGGGCTCAAACCACTGTTCCCGAAAGGGACAGCATCGAAATAGATTAAATAAGCAAAAGGAATTTCTTTAGATAGGTGATTATACACCCTAATGGGGGAGACCCACATAGCCATGCTGCCTGCCCGATTTTTGTCATTTCCCGGTTGATGAGGCTTGAGACAGAATTTACTTTTAAAACATCACATCATCATTCACTTTGAATTCCACATCGTCAAATTCGTCAGATATCACTAATTGACATCCACAAAAATACTCTTAGTTGATAAGCTAAGAGAAAGGCCTTTCTCTGCCACCAATTATGATACGTTTGAAGAAATCAATGTACGTAATCTCTTTGGAAATACTCTATCAGACATCCGTCCATACAAGTCATCCAGGAACAGGATGAACTGAAGGTACCCTCCTACTGCATCCTAGGAATCACCCTACATGTCACTAGCGAGAAGTCCTTGCAATCCGTAGAATCCAACCACGACAAAACCACAGTTTATCTCTGGGAGCTAACCAACGATTATTAGCAGTTCTTCTATTTATGAAGATCCAAGATCTTCAATGCTCCATCTCGATCAACTTCTGATATCTTCACGTATTTGTTGGTCGGAATAGTTTTCGAATATAAATTTGATCCTGGTCTTTCCGTGCCGACAAGCATATTAGATAGAATTGATAGTCTTTGATTTAACTATCAAAATAATAGTGATTCAATCATGAACATCCAATGAGTTCACTAGTTCAGTATTCAGTATCAATTGGCCTTTTTATTTAAAATGAATGTAAATTTAAAACTCTAAAATATTTCGATATTACGAATATATCTTTCGCTTCTTAATTAACATAAGATTTTATTTTTCAAAAATATTTCAAATATAGTAGAATTCATTCTATAGATATATCCCCAACCTTGTTTTTAACAAATTCCACCTAAACCTTGTTGCTTGAAAACAATATCCAATCTCTATTCTTAGAATAAACTCATTTCAAAATCTTAACCTTTTTATTTCCTTTTACTTTTTGGAATATCGTTATATGTATAAATATATACATTCTCTAATTTTCTCATTTCCGTTTCTCTGCGGATTTCACTATATATATATATATATATATATATATATATATATATATATATACTCAAATCCTTTTTATTTCCGTTAATTTGGAAATCTAAACATATATACTCCAAGTTTCCACCATACATTGCATTATTATTTCTTTAATAGAAATAATCTATTATTGCTCACCCTTTTTTCCATCACCAACTAATATCCTCCTCAGATAATTCCGATGTCGTTCAAGTTGGGGTATTCTAATTACCTCTCAGACCTTGATCAACAACGTTCTTATCCTCAGATAAATATAAGTTGTAATCCAAAAACCAATATTCCATTCCGGTCTCAAAACAAATTCCATTTAACTAATTTATTCAAAATATAGTTTCATAAACCTTCTTACCTTTTAAAATCTCTCTCTCGAATATAACTCTTCTTTCTTAATTCCATAATTAAGTAATTTCTTATAAACAACACCTTTTTAACTCTGCCTCTTTAAACAAATTCCTTTATAGTTCAGATTTGGTTACAACCCTATGACCCACTTCTTTACCGAAATTTACCTTTACCAATCTTCTTTCAAATCTATTCAACCATTCCCCGCTTTGGAAATATTATTTCAATTTCCCCCTTCTTAATTATTCTCATTTTTAAGTAACGTTAATTTAAAATTAACGCTTTTACACTTTAAATATCATTTATATAACCCTGGTTTATTATAAACCCTTTTATCTTAATTTCCTCTAACTTAATTCAAATAATTAAGTAACAATTATTTCAAGCTATTATATTCGCTTGGAATTCCTTTTTAACTTCGTTGTACAAATTCGGGTTTTAAATATAAAACCCGTTCTTGACTCCTTTCACCATTCAACTAGATTTCATTTCAATTCCGATTAATTTTTAAATGAATTTCAATTAAAAAGTAATTCCTTAAATTATTATTAAAATAATAATTTACTTCAATCATTAACTACTTCCATAGTTAATTTCTTTGTTAACTAAAATAAATAGTAAATTCCTTTTTAAAACTTTATTAAATTTAAGCAAATATTCTTTAAACTATTTGATTAGATTAATCCAAACAAACTAATTTAATAATTAATTATAGTTAAAAATGGTCAATTTAGTCAGCTCAAAACACGGTTATCCCATTTACCGATTCCAATTAGTTTTCCCTTTAAATTAATTAATAATATAATTAATTTAAATAATCTCCATTTAATTGTTCTAAACAAAACAATTATCCAATTTTTATTGTCTGGTTAATTTCTATTACCTTATATATCAATCTGATTAACATCATAATTTCCTTATAAAATAAATTAATAATTAATTATATATTTAAATAATAAATAATTATTTCCTTTTAAACAAACTTTATTCAAAATAAAATATATTTCCAAATCTATTTCCAGTTATAAAATACATTTTATAACTTCGGTTCCATCGATCCACCTGACGGTAAATCAATATAAAACAAAATAATTTATTCTATCGGCCATATGCTGCCCAATACTCAACCAATACTGCCCATTGGTTTAAATAAAACAATTGTTAAAATTTTAGTCAACTATCAATAATCAAATCAATCACCCAATCATGACAGTTTATATATGATAATATGAAAATAAATAATATAATTGAGGAATCACGTTGGATCCCTCCAACCTGTTCTTCCCTGTATCCACAACGGTTGTCACAAATCAGATCATTGAATTCCATTTAACCAATAACAACTATTTACCATCAACCAATCAACAATTCAAACAATTAAACACGTTTGTAAATAAACGTGACCAATAAGGTAAGTTACCTTCATTGGATCCAATGGTTAAAATAACAATTTGGTATTTCATTGAAATTAAACAACAGTTTAATTTCATCAGTTAAATCAACAAATAATATATAACTAGCAAACAGTCAACCATTAGCAAATAGAACACACAAAATAAAAACCCAAATATAAATCGGAAGAACTGAGTGAGTTTAACTCACCTTGGTTTTATTTCATTGAAACAGTTCGATTACAGTTAAATTAAACAGTCGTTCAATTTAACTGAAAATCTCTTTCATCTCTATTTGGTCTAAAACAGTTCCATGACATAGATCTTGTCAAGGTGATTTTAGCTCACTTGGATCGTCCAATTCTGTTCATATATACATGAGTTATAATCATTTTAAGTTATACGATTTTAAATCAAATATTAACTTCTAAATTAAACTAATCATATATTAATTAATTAATAAACTAACAAAATTTATGATATCATTACATTTTTAAAGCATCAGTCTAATCTATTCCAAGAAAAATGAGTTAAACATTGGGCGACAATTAGATTTATATAATACTTGTTTAAATAAATCTCTAATTTTTACTTAATTATAAAACTAACCCTTTTTACCTAGATATAAAACTAATTTCTATTTAATTATAAAACTAATTCTGATTAGTTATAAAATTAACCCCTAATTAGTTATAAAATAAATCCCTAATTAGTTATAATAATTTAAGTTAATAATTTGATTAAATAATCCCTAATCATTTACTTATTAAAGCTTAATTACATTTGTAAATAAACGGTTGAGTGTCTTTCTGGCCTCACCAAATATTATTTCTCGTTCACTACAGGAAACACGTGCTGGCCCCAAAATTCCCATTTGTTTTATCACCTTCACGTTGCACTAACTAAACCGCCACATTTTGTACAGTAAAATACACTTCCCATCGCGACTGTCATCTTCCTTGTTTCGTCTCCTTTGTATTCCTGTTACTCCCCTTGTCCTCTGACATTTCGGCTTCATGTTTACATTGCTCGATTCCAACCCTGTACACTTCTAGATTTAGTTAGTATGCCTTTTATTTGATCGCTTATTCTTACTTAAATGATATATTAACTAATTTTAGTTAAACTGCAGATTACGTTTGAATTAAAATCGGCTGAGCCTCCTTGTATTTCTTCTCGTGTCTTTTACTTCCTCCTTCTTTACGTTGTTGAGTCCATCCAGCTTTTCTACTTCGAACATCAACCCACGCTCGCCAGAAGAAAGGCCACTGCGGTCGCTCCTCAGTCGGCCGTAGTCCAATCAGATGAAATGGCTGACCTCCCTCAACGTCCGCCCAACACAGTTTAACACCCGGTTGCTCCAACGCCATCAGGTTACCTTTGAACGACGCATCTTTCTGGGTCGATACAGGATGGCATGGTTCACTGGTGATGATCACCACCGTTTAGAAGGAAGCTCTCACCTAGCTGAAGACATTTCTAGTTGGGAAGTTTTGATAACGAGGAGGGGATTGGGATATCGGAGATGAAGAGAAATGGAAGATTCTGGCCATTAAAAATATAAGTAGAGGCGGAAAAATTGTTTTGGGTTGACCATAGAAGACGTTTAAACCGGTGTTCTAGGGTTCTGAGTATTCTTTATAAAGAGGATGGAAAGGAGTTAATATTAATTTATTATATAACTTTGCAATGAAGAAATATGTCAAACCAACTACAATCGACTCCTTTTTTCCCCGATACAAATGCTAATCCTAGCATATAAAAATATTCCGGACCCGATGGGACAGGTTTCGTCGAATTCTGAGGTCGTTTGTGAAAAGTCCTTTATAATTATCGATGAAAAATCAAGCGTTTAAAATTCCTATAATTACAGAAAAATCCAATAAATTTGAGACCTTAACATTTTGATAGACTTCTTTCCTACGAATCCAATGAAACTTGTTTCATCCAAATCGGAGATCATTTTGGCCAGTCGTTCATTCGTTTAAAGTTACCCATGTCTGAATTGACCAAAATAATATAATTGATTTGGGCGTTTATCGCTGCCACGATCAAACGGTAAGTCCAATTGACACGAAAATTGAAATTCGTACAATAATTAATTAATATGAATCCAACGACACCAGTTTCGTCGCATTCTGAGATGGTTTCCCGGTACGCTATTTTTACACGCACCGCAATGCCATTTTAGACACCAAATTACCCGGTCTCCAAAATAATATACTATATACCTATCCTAGCTCTAAACGTCGATACGAACTCAGCGGAATTGGTTTCGCGGCCTAATTCGATCGTCTTCTCAAGTTACACTCAAATATCTCTTTATTGAATTGAATTAATTTAATTACGCGCTATTTAAATGAACGGATGTTTACGGCTACTGTGGTCACATAAGACATCAGTTTGCCATGAAATTTGAATTTCTTACAATAATTTAATGATACGGTTCCAATGAAAATAGTTTCATCGAAATTGGAGTCCGTCTGCAAAATAGCTATTTTAAAGGTCTATATGTTTAAAAACGATTTCCATAGCGACTATTTTAAAATTTGATTTGGCCATAACTAACGATCTATAGTACGAAATCTACATTTTTCTCTTTTATATGAAAATTATCATCAATACGGTTCCAACGTATCTTGTTTCACAGAATTTCGACTTATACCGAATCCTGTATATTCAATTGAAGTTCAAAACTCCATATTACGAACTGCAGTGCCATTTTGAGCTCGGTCTATATTATATATATATATATATTATAGCATTCAAACTTCGTTTAAATAATGAATTAAATATAAAAATCCATAAATATTCCAATTATAATATTTAAAATAATAAATTAAATTAAATATTTGACTGTCAAAAATACGGGTTGTTTCAAATTATATACATATTAATGGAAAATTAATTAAAATAATTCAAAATAAATGAAATTATAGATTCATACTAAATGTGGTCCTGAGACCCTAGTGATTAAATCGTCTAAGAGGGTTTACCGTGAGCTAGCTTAGCTTAAAAACATAGAAAATGTGTCTTCTCATATACTTTACTTTGGATTAACACAGTTATATTAAATATCAGAAGACATCTTAATAATAAGTTACATATATGAGTTACTCGGACTGAAATTCAGTATTACAAACATTATTGAGAATATGCCCAACTAGCAGGGTTTAGAGTGAATAAAAATAATAGATATTATATCATATCTCAAAAACGAGGCTAGAGAGAAGCAAAAACAAAATCGTATATTTTAAAACGATGATATCTGGTTTGAGGGACGCTCAACAAAATCGTAGATCTGGCAAATCGGATAGTAAATTAGATACTTGATCGTTGGAAAGTCGGATATTTGATGGTCGGCGGGTTAGGTTTTGGAAGGAGTGGATACTGGAATTGAGAAGAAATACATAGAAAAACGAGGAGAAGTAGGAATTTCGAGGAGAAGTAGGAAAAACGAGGAGAAATAGGGATAACGGAGAAGATGTAGGGATATACGAGAAATAGGGATAACGGGGAAATAGAAATACGAGAGGAAGACAAATCTTTTTTCGGCTTCAGAGAATTTTATTTTGGGCAACCACAGTAAGCAAACCTCCCTAACGGTCGGTTTGATCATTCTTGACCTAGATCCACGATTTCTTTAAACCTGCTATTATGATTAATCATGATGGTATAGGAACTCATTTGTCTCATGCCTATTCATTTCATGGAACATGAAAAAATTTCTAGAATTATACCATTCCATGTGTCCTTTTTTCATTGATTTTAGGTAGGGATTCTGCCCTTAATATCTAAGTAGACCCCTTGGGTTCTAGCTAAATTACTGTATACAGAGAATTTTGCTTGTTTGGTTTGCCAATTTGTACTTTCAAAGAAAACCTTTGTTTTTTTCCTTCCCTTTACCATTTCCATATCCTGCTCTGTACATCCTTCGCCATCCATAGTTCGAACTTCAGCATCTCATCTTTGATTTCCTCATGACACAGTTAAACTTCATAAGACCCATTAGAGGATTCCATTCTAAAGCAATTTAAAAAGAAATCAATTGCAAATCCAAACATAACCTATATCATAAAAATTGATGGACTCGACTTATGGACAATATAAGCTACTGCTGATTAGATAACTCCTTAGGGTCTCTCGAACCCTAAAACATCTTATGAATTTATCCTTTAATTCGGTCCATGTGCGGACAAACCAGTTTTCCAACTTCCTAAGCCACATCGCTGCTAATGCCATCAAGTTAGATGGGAAGAACCATCTCATCACTTTTTAGAAGCACCCAGTACATTCATATGTTATATGTATCTAATTGGATAAACAGTTGGATTCATCCTCCTATTCTACATTTCCAACTTGTTAGTTCAAAATCTAGTGGATTCCCAACTTGCTATTTTAAAATCTAGTGGATTCCTTACGTACTAGATGTTAGGGATGAATGTGTATCTATTCAAGTCTTTCAAACCTAGATATGGTGTTCCACCTCTTAATTTACTCTAGCAATTTCAATAGTTCTATCATTATCATCCAATGGAACTCTCTAATCTATGTTCCAACAAGGAACTTCCACCTCCAATTTCTTTTGATGTATATTCGAATTCACGTTTCAATTCACATTCTATGGCTCAACTTCATTCATCAGATATGCTTTATCTAGTCTAGCTCTGGCATACGACATCCCCTTTCGGACCAATGATTAGGTATCGAGGTATGGATTGGAAATGATGTATGATGTCCTTTGGGGGATGAATCTAACTTTTCTTGCCATTTCGAAGTGCACTTGTTTCATTTTTTTCCCCTTCGACTTTAGTTTCCTTCGAATCCAGGTATTACCTACTATTTCATTCTTCTGACGAATTCGTTTAGCGTTTCCTCTTAGTGAGCTATCATCTTATCATGTCTCTTATCATTCTCTTTATTCATTTATAGTTATACAGACGAATCAGGGCTTTAAGCATGAGGAAACCTCTTAGCAACCCTTGTATTCTTGTTGGCATCGTCCAGTAACATTTCCTATGTTAGGCCTTTTCATTCTTTACAAATTTATGTTTCTAGTTGTTGAATTCAAATTTCCTCAATGAAAGCACCAAAATGTTTGGAGTAAAAAGAACATGGGCACCAAATGAAATATCAATCAATGAAAATTTGAAAATAAAAGGGAGTAATAGCAAGAAAAAAGAGACATAATTTTATAGTGGTTCATCAGATAAACGAGACATAATTTTATAGTGGTTCATTCGATACTCAGGCCTATGTCCACTTAATCAATTTATATTGATTTTACAATGTCATTCTTATGAGTCGTTAGTCTCAATTTGATAGCTAGAAGTTTAGAAATAAAGAAGAAGAAAAATCCCCTTACCTACACACTCTCAATGTAACACCCCCACCTTTTAACACCCTCTTAAATAGGGTTATGCCAAGAAATGTAGAGCGTTGTAAATATAAGGGAACAAATCAAAGAGACTAAGATTCACAAGATAATAACAAAAACAAAGGAAAATGTTTAAACTGAAACATAACTTGTTACTTTAAAACAGTACATTTATTTTGGTCTTAAAACATAAAATCAAACCATTACATGTCTCACGAAAAGAAACCATCAGTCTCATAAATTAGAGTATAACAATAATAATTATCCCCCTAAATGTCATGGTACAACCTAAGGTAACAGAAAAGACATAAAGTAGAAAAATACATCAAAATAGAATGAAATCTATTAAATGCATCTAAAAACCAAGATGTCTTCAATGATCAACCTTGAAAGCCTAGAGGAAAGAAAAAGGAAGAAAGGGGATTGGATCAGAAAATAAGCCTGGTGAGTGGAAGTGACCACAAGCATTTCTAAGCAAGATAAACATAATAAACTTACCAATAGTTCTAGCATGATGGGGCAAGGTATTCGTGTGCAACTAAAAAAGATAAATTTACTTAAACTGATTTTTCAAATGTTTGAAGTGATTTGATTGCTATATGATTAGGATGATGTCCTAATTCTACCCATCGATCGGCCTTTCCTACCTGTTTATTATCTCGTATGGTAGAATGTCATTGTGGACCTGTCTGTTGTGAAGTTAATCACCTCCTCTCTATCCACCATTAAAGACATAATATAATGTTTTGGCGCAATAGTGATTTATTTTACCCAATCGATGTTGTTGCGCGCTTGGCCATCGCCGGAGCACACTAACTATTGCCCCTACGTGTTGGCCACTTATTTACCCCAGTCAACATAAGCATGCCTTGCCTCAACCTCCTATTGAGACGATCAGTAATAAATCTGAAAGTGAATGTTACCAGTACGGGTCCCTAGCAAATAAATATTATAATGTGCCCCCTATCCACTCCTTATAATCTGGGCCATATTATTGACCATGTATTTTCCTTAATTAGCATTTGCTTCCAGAACGGACCACTACTGTTACCTGTTATTAAGTTAATTCAAGATCTAAGTTTTAATATAATAAGTCTTTTTATTATATTATAACCGTGTGTTATCATTTGAGTTGCAAATATCCCAAAATTTCCTATTATGATTTTCTAAAATGTTAATACAATTAATAATCTGTTCATTCTCTTAAATTAAAACACTTATTATAATTTGCTGCAAATTCCTAAAAATTTGCCTAATTCAATTTGATTTCTTTTCAATACAGGTCTACAGTTTGTACACATATTTCTATAAATTTAGTTTTCTATCATTTAACCCATGTTTGCTAATTTTACACTTTTTGTTTTATTTTTCATGTGCAAAAGAGGATTAATTCTGTGTCTTTTAACTAACATTTACATATCTAGGCATGTTTAATAACAACAACGAATAGTTACAAAAACTATAAATAACTAATAAGAATAAAATAACTATTAAGTGGAAAGGATTGAAAAATTAACTTATAGAACTTACTTTAAAGAAACTATAAGGAAAGTCACTGAGAAACACTTATATAAAATAACTTACAGAAAAACTACTAAAAGCTAGAAGAAAACTACAACTATTAAAAACCCTACTATTTTAAATTACTTAGAAATCTGGTAATCACTAAACACTTACCTGTAGTCCTAAGCTCTTGGTAATACGCGACCTTC
Organism: Allium sativum; assembly: GCA_030737875.1. NCBI lineage: Eukaryota > Viridiplantae > Streptophyta > Magnoliopsida > Asparagales > Amaryllidaceae > Allium > Allium sativum. The sequence continues at coordinate 562,471,985 of CM060920.1, read as the reverse complement.
CTAGATCCCTTCTCTAGGTTGATTATAAATATTTTTATTTCTAAATCTTAACCTCAAGAAAATATTTAAGTTTCATGCCATTCTCAGTCAAGACTCTTAAGAGAGAACCCAAAGGGAGAAAATTTGTGTTGTGAACGAATAGCTTGGCTTAGTGTCCTATTTATAGTGGATTTAAGGGATCTCAAATAATTAGGTTGGTTGATTTAATATGGTCCAGACACGTCATTTATTCAGTTTTAGCCCTCAGATCTAGAAAGAAAAGAACCATATCACTTAAAAATTACGTTAAAACGTTATCAGCTCGTACTTGGAGGAAGCATAGTACAAGTAGAAACGCGGGTCAATGTGACCTAAGTATTAGGTTACCCTTATGGGTCATGTTATTTGTTATATATAATTTCTGAATTACTCTTATTTACTCTTTTGTAAACAACTTCTCTATACTAACTCCGTTTTCGATAAGTTATATATGTAAATTGCTTAAAAAATTACCATAGACTTAATGGTGCAACTCACATAGCTAAAGTCATATAATTTCAAACTTATTTATTTCTTAATTAATTATTTAATTAATTATTTTTACTTGAATTTTAGGGTTGTTACATTATCCCCTTCTTAAAGTATTTCGTCCCTGAAATCTTTAAGGATAGAAGAATAAAATAAATAATTTCAACCAATGCCTATATCCATTTACTCAACCATCATCTGCTGCATCCATTGCCCTTTAGTTTCTAACGCAGTTTATGTTATTATGCAACTGTGTAGTGTATATGTCTTTGGCTATTGTAGAATATTAGGCAGTCTATTGATTTAATCGACCTCCTTTTTATGCAAATATATTTGTGTCATGTATCTAAATATATGCAAATATCCTAATGATTACTGATTATTCTTTATGTGTGTTATAATCAACGTCCATATGTAACAACCATATAATAATCATCAACTTGTAACAATCATGGAAATAAAATAAAAATGCATACACATCTATATGCATATGCTTTGTGTCCTAGTTTTCTGTTCTTTAATAGTGCCTAATGTGTATATATGCATCCATTTGCATCCACTAGAAAAACACTTGCATACATAATTCCATTAACAAGTTTGTAGTCAATCCTATCATCCATAGGTTATATCCTAAGATCTACTCTTACAAAGGATACAAAAGATAGGAACTTTTTCAAAGGAAAGACCAAAGATGGAAATTTTCAAAGCATATTGTAACAACCTGCCCGGAATGGGCAACTTAGACGCAATCTAAACGGATCATTGTTTCTTATAAGGATAACATAAACAGAGCCAAACTGAAAATGAAATCAGAATCTCACAATGGAAGGGATAAAATATAATAACTAAAAGTAGATGTACCGTTAAATAAAACCATAATAATGTTGATTACATCAAGTTTCAACTATCACATCACGTACATCAATAATAATATACCATGAAAACAATAAACTACCAAACATGATAATAATAATAATAATAATGAACTATAGAATCTCCTTCTCTATGCTCCAGTCTCCATGATTTCATCAGTTACGTGTTCCCACCTATTAACCTATTTAATTGTTATGAGGGGGGAGGTCAGAACAACAAGTTTTGGTGAATGAAAATCACATAAGTTTAAGGAATGACTATTTCCTATACTTGGCAGTATGAATTCATCAAATTATGTCTTTAAATTTAACACATAATTAAATAAATCATACATGTATCAATTTGGAGGACTACCCTATAGTCACTTAAGGCCAACTCGTTTATATAAGGATGATTTCTATTATCACTTAATACCCAACGAGGCGGACTACATTCAGTCACTTAAGGCCATTTTCTATATTCACTTATGGATAGATTCCCACTATCAATTGATACCCTATAGCGGACCCTAGTCACATAAGGCATCGTCATCACCATTAAATATACTCTCAATGTAATGCAAGTGATAGTAATCTACCACTTAATATCTGGTATTAGGTAGTCACTCGTCGCCATTTATGACCCTCCCCGCAGACCCATGCGTTACTATCTAGTTGTCATTATAGGTGGAACCCTAGCCACTTAGTACTTCCCCTAGACAGGCGGTCCCATTACATGTTCTTTTGGACTCTTATTTGCCCATCCCTAGGTATGCTCTCGCATAGCCCCTAGATAAAAAGCAGACAACTTCCAAAGAACTACCTTACTCATACGTCTATCTTTAAATTATGACCATTTAATACCTTACGAGAGTAAGGAAAACCCAATGACCAATTAAAACCTAATAAGGGCGGGTTCCATGACTTGGGTCCAAAACCACTTAATACCCAAACAAGGTAGGCCGACCACTTAATATCTTCTTGAGGCATGCTTACTTCACACAAGTGTGTGTGTGTACACACACAAGACATCCCATATCACACTACTTACTTGTAGATGAAGGATTTGCCGGATGGTTCCAAGAAGACTTATATTACAAGTTGGTCTTAACCTTGCATCTTTATGTACCAATTATAATGGCCCATGGGACCTAGATCTCTCACATTTACCTGACTTCCTTATAGATGCTAGATATGTTGGTTGGTTCTTCGCAGGATTCAACTACAAGTCAGGGTTAACCTCGTGTCTATGAGTCATTAATATTAATTAATAGCTAGTAATACTCACACGCATACAAATTTCCTATAGAGACATTTAAAATTATAATTTCCTAATTTAATGTATTCAGTAAGCATTTAATACACATTTATAATATGTTAATTACGCTATAAATAATAATAATTAAAACATGAATTGAGAGCACCTAAAGAAACGTCCTAAAATGTAGAAATGTCAATCTTAATCACAAGATTAAGATTTACAAGTTTATTTCCCTAACATAATCAACATGGCATAAAATGTTCATATTCACATTAAAATCAAACATAGGGAAATAACAACATACAAAAATAACTTATAACCTAGGTTTAAAAGATTATTTCAAAATAAAAGGAAGACAAAGTGTAATATGCCAAATATATGTATAATCCCTTTTAGGTATTACTTCACTTTTTCATATGATTTTATACGAAAACAAAGATTTTTGTGACTTCTGTAATAATACGTTCAAACTATCTATTTCAAAAATAGATGCTTAAACCTATTGAATTACAACACCCAAACCTTACGCTTTTGCACAAATATGAGATTTACCAGAAAGTGAATCAAACCATTATCAAAACTATACAATACCCAATTTTTTTTTAACTTTTACTACATTCATAACCAAAACCCAATATGATTGACCATTGCCGCAATTTACATGGGATTTCGAGGATTTGTTTATATTTTGATTATATGCAAATCCAAACCCCCTTAGGCATAACAATCTAAATCTACACTATCAAGATATAGAAAATAGTAAATTAATAAGATTTCCACTCACAAAAATACAAGGAGAGATGAAGATGCTATGAAGAATTAGTTTCTGGACTATTTCCTCACGGTTGTCGTTTTCCAAATTTCACCTAAGCCAATTATACATAAAAGAATTCAATCAAAATCTTATTCATACATATATATTCTAATTCTAGATTATTTTGGAAAAAAAATAGATTAGAAAAGGAAGATAAATAGGTTAGAGAAGAAGAATCCTAACCTGATTATCTTCTGGAATTAAGAATAATGGTAGAGAAGACGAGTGGAGGCGTGGAAGAGAATGAATGCAGGGATTATGGGGAGATGTTGAGGGTTTATTTATAGTTGCTAGAGTGTGTGTGGACTGTAGGGTTAGTTATATAAAATATGGACAGTCCTTGTGTGAAAAATCTATAAAAACACCCTACAAAACAAGCCTCTTTCCCCACCCTCGGCCTAAAGGGCGGTCGAACCCCTCCCTAGGAGGGCGGTCAACTCCCCTCTAGGGGGAGCGGTCGACCCCCCTTAAGGGTCAAGCATTGGGAAATTTCATTCCCTGGTCGATTAATTTTATTTAATACGTTAATTATTCTGACTGATTTTTTCTGTTATTTCTTTATTTTTGTCCACTCGTATACACTGATATATACACATAAATTCAAATTTCCAAGGAATATTCCATTATGACAAAAGTACATATTTTTTCTTATTTTAAATTCTTCCGGTTTAAATTTTGAATCCTGTGTGTATTCAATTTCCGTATAACTTATTTTATTGATAACTTTTTCATACGGGCTCCGTTTTCGAAAAATAAAATATGAAAACGGACTAGAATCTCGCCATGAACGTAATGGTAATACTTTCATGGCCAAATTCTCAATTATAAAAAGTTCTTATTTTCATCCTATTGATACTTTTTTAATTTAATTTTTTATGTCTGATTAGGTATATTTTATGGATTGTTACGCGTATCAGCAAAAAGAAAAGGATAGGAAATATGCTATTCTCTTTAGCGTCTCACGTTGCCTCCTTTGCACTATCTCCCCAATGAACTTTCTCAAGCTTAACCTCCTTGTTCCTCTGTTTCTTCACCTCATACCCTAAAATCTAAGTAGGCACATAACGAACTGATGTTGTTTGCATGATCTCTACATCTGTGAGCTAATCAGGTTCAGTTACCTCAAATGAATCATGTAAGCACTTCCTCAAGTGCGAGACATGAAATACATCATGAACTCTCGCAAGTCTCATTGATATCTCACCCTATATGCCATATTCCCTACTCTAACTACAATAGGGGAACGATCTAAGAATCTAGCGGCAAGTTTCCCACTAAACAAAATCTCACAACATTCCTAAGAGGTGAAACTATTTATTCTGAAAATGGATTCTTTATTAGATATAAAAAGAACATTAGGAAACCTACCGCCATAAAAAACCTCACCAATGTAGTAAGGAAAAAGAACGCATCGATTCTTATATTATTTTTAGAAAGCACAAAAAGGCTGAAAACAAACATACACCCCCTATTAACTACAAGAAAAACCAGTCAACCCTCATAGCAAAAAAAGGCAATCTTCAAAAAACCCTTGTAATTAGCCTGGATTGAAATAACATGCCCACCAAACAACAACTTCTTTCTCCGAATCCCTAAATCTTCTATCATGCATTTGAAGCCGCCTGTCTATTTCCATCAAATTCCATCTGCGGTCAGCATTGATGCTCTTCAATTGGAAGATCCGTCGGTTGAGCTCAAGCAATGGGTAATGGAACAGAGTGTTAAATCCTAAAAATGCCATGCTTTGTTCAAATCCTGTGGTTTGGAAAAAGGTTGTCAGCTCCTGAATTTCATCCATCAGCATTGGACATTGTTGATGTTGAAGGCCTATTCGAACATGAAACTGATTAAGGAGGAGTTTGTTGTACTCTTAGGTAAAAAAGCAAATGATCACGACTCTCTTATATTTGTTGGCATAATGAACATCGAGCATCATCGGTTAATACCCATACTTTGAGATGATCTTTAGTATATATTTTCCCCAAACAAGCTTTATTAATAGTAAAAAAATCTTAGCTATCAATTTATGCCATACAACTGTACCTTAAAACTGTGTAGTGTTGCACTGTCGTATAGCGTTCCAAACCTATTTGAAGTGAAATTGAGTAGAACCCAATATGGTCCAATAATCTTTGGCACTGGTTAAGTCTATTATAATGGAATTTATTTTAGCTTCAATTTCTTTAGTTGATGAAGTAAAATTAGGATGAAGTCTTCCATCTCTAATTATACAGTTCACCATCAATTCAACTTCGCTCTATAAATTAGATCTATACCATCCTAAAATATCAACGAGTGGACGCTTTGAAAAAAACCAAGTATTTAATCTCGAATTAAGTTTGTCCTCCTACTGTTGGCATAATATTTCTGTCTATCTAAGGTCGTCTTTATCGTCTTTTTTATTAGCTCAATATTCTCTGTGGTTTCCCTTACTATATCAAGTCTACGTAGCAGTTTCTGTAGTCTTCCAACAACATAAAGGTGATCCACATAGTCATACATAAAGTGCCTCAAAAGGATCCATGCTTACACTTGTCTAAAAACTATTACTATAGGAAAACACTACAATGGGTATGTGCTCCTCCCAAGTCACTCCAAAGTCTAGGATGTACGATCTCAACAAATCCTATAGGATTCTATTCACCCTCTCAGTTTGTCCATTAGTCTGAGGGTGATGGGTCTTACTCGATCTAAGATGAGTTCTTAATTCCTTTTGTAGGATCCTCCAAAACTTACTAGTTAGGATTAGGTCTTTGTCTCTCACAATACTGGAAGGTATACCATGAATTCAAACAATCTCTTTGATTTGGGGCAAAAAGATTCTGGATTGAGGTAAACTATATATGAAATCCATAAACACACTCTCCCACCACCACTATGGCATATCTAATGGCTGGAGAAATCCAACAAGCTTTTGTTGCTCCTTCTTGACTTCTTGGCAAACTACATACACTTAGCCACATAATCGGCGACATCCTTCTTTATACTGCTCTAACAAAACACTCTTTTCATACTCCTATACATTTTATCACCATCGGGATAGATGGTCAACCTCGAACGGTGTGCCTCTGCCAATACCGCACTCACCAAGTCACCAGTGCAGGGGACACAAAGCTTACGTCTCTTCATAACTAGCCCTTACCATGTACAAAATATTGTGTGAGATGGCCAGAGGTTTCTCCTCCACCCATCCGATGAAAAATACCCATAAGCTTTGAAACCTCTCGTTGTCTGGAGCCAATTCCGCTCCATAAAGATATGTTGAACCTCCAATGATGTTAATAATCAAGGTGAAAGATCTATCGAGGGTTTAGAGTCAAAGGCAGAGATGAATTCTAAATTCTCCCACTTAACAAATAATAGGCTTAGAGTTGCCCTCTTTCTACTCAAGTCATCCACAACCAAATTCCCACTACTAGAAGTTTAAGCAATCTCAAAATCGTATGATGCCAAGAATTTTGTACAATGTTGTTGCCTTAGATCCAGATCCTTCTGCGAAAATAGATGCTTTAAGGATTTTTTGCTTATACAGAGCTCGAAACTCTTGCCAAGTAGATAATGCCTCCATTATTTAAGTGCAAAAAAAAAATCGCAGTCAACTCCAATCAAGTGTATGGTAGTTCCTCTCATGGATCTTCAGTTGCCTACTCCCATAAGATACTGCCTACCTTCTTGCATTAGTACAACACTTGAGTCTATCCCACTTGCGTAGGTGTAAATTGTAAACATTTTAGAACCATACAGAAATGTCAAAATCGGTGCACAGGTAAGAGCCTTCTTAAGTCTCATGAAGGAATCCTCACAGTCTGCATCCCACATGAATTCAAATTCTTTTTGGTAAGGCGAGTAAGCGATGCCAAGATCTGCACAAAACCCTTAATAAAATGCCCATCCAGACAGAGAAAGATCCTCACTATAGTAGTGTTCTTAGAGGCCTTCATATCCTGTACTACCACCACCTTGGTGAGACCCACAACTAAACACCACGACGAACTGAGACTACTGACGCCAAAAATGACATTTTCAAAACTTTACCTTCAACCTATGTGCTCAGAGACTACTGAGACTACAAAGAAACACACCTCCTCACGCCAAAAATGACATTTTCAAAACTTTACCTTCAACCTATGTGCTCAGAGACTACTGAGAACCTCTCCTAAGTATATGGCGTGCTCGTCCTCGCTCCGTGATATCATCAATAAACACCACGACGAACTTATTAAGAACTTCCTAGAAGACTCTGCTCATAAGATCTATAAAAAAGGCTGGACATTGGTTAGCCAAAAGGCATAATCAACCACTCTAAAAACTGTATGGTGTCCGAAATTTTGTCTTTCGATATCATCCGCCACTCTAAGCTAATGAAAACTAGTGGCTAAACCAAACTAGGAGAATACTAAAGTGCTAACCAACTGGTCAAAAAGATCATTTATCCGAGGGGTGGGTAACGGTTCTTCTTGGTAAGCTTATTCAATTCTCTATAATCCATACAAAGTCGTTGAGAACCATCCGCCTTTGTAGCAAAGACGACTGGCACTCCTCACTCAGAGATAGTCCATCCAGTGATTCCCTTCTCCAATAGCTCATCTACTTGCTTACTCAACTCTCTTTGTTCCCTTGGATCTATATTCCATATGGGCAATTTTACAGACTTTGCATTCTCGCAAGATATATCCAAAAGTCAATCTCTCTTCTAGAAGGTAGCCCCATCACCTCCTAAAAGACATCCAGAAACTCTCATACTGCAGGAACTAAATCAATATTGCATATAGAAAATAGAGAAATCTCAACATGATTGACCCTTACGAGTCGCAAGAAACCTCGAGTATTCGTCCATTGCATGTCCCTAACCAAACAAATATCCTCTCGTAGTCCAGAATAGCCTCGTATGTGGCTAATCAGTCCATCCGTAGGATCATTCGACATCTTGAGAATCTGAGTACGTAAACATCGCAATCAAACTCTACACCTAATATCAAAATTTTCAAGCACTTACAAATCATTGATAAATGCACCGATCCACCTATGGGGTTTGAAATAACCATGGGCTCTATAGCTAAAGAGGTATCCAGGTGCAAACAATCAATAAAATATTGGAGATAAAAGAATCTGATGCTCCCAAGTCAAAAAGTGTGTGAATGGGGAAGTCGAAAATAGAAATCAAACCTTATGGTAACTTTCCTGCATTTATTTGGTCCACTACTAGATGGTGCTACCTCTAAGACCTATACTTGAGCTGCTGGTACACTAGCCCTCAGTCTCAGCCTCTAGGGACAAGTCCTACAAAGATATCTGAGCTGCCCACAAAAATAGAACTTCCCTCTCATCATATTCCTCTTACAATCCTTTACATATGACCTATCAATCAACAACCATGACACTTAGCTCCCTTCTTGATTAGTCCTTTTTGAGGTCTTCCAACATTCTTATTGTTGCCCTTCTTATTTTTCCACCATTGTTTCTTCGGGCCCGTAGCTTTAGGGACCTCTTCCTTACTTTCTTTACCATTTTCTTTAGTGACCTCGAATATAAGAACCATTTCCATTAATGACTCATATAGGTACGTGTGTCAACGCTAATCCTTTAGCGAATTTGATAGCTTTCTTATGAGGTGTGTTAACTAAATCCATCCTAAATCTTGATGGCTTGTTAAAATGATTAATGTATTCCTTTATCGAGAGATCTCGTTTTTTTTTCAGACTAATGAACTTTTCTAGATGAATACCCACATCAACCTGCAACAAGAATCTTCTCTCAAACCTGTTGGGAATCTGTTCCAACCAAGCCCACCCATCTTAGCCTCAACAATCTCCCACCAATACAAAGCCTCCTTCACATGAGCTACTAAGAGGCCAAATGAACTTTCTAATAATCATTTAGTCTCAACAATTCAAAAATACGCTCCGTACTCCTTAAACAAGTACTGGCTCAACGAAACTATATGTTCCCAAGAAAGATCTACCTCCCAGATTAGAGAAGTCTTTGCAAAGTCTAGAAAATTCAATTATCGCTGGTGGGCTAGCAAGAACTCTGTAGCGGGTGTTGGATCTTGCACAAGTTCTTATACTTCAGCTGGTGTCATAGCCTAAAGATATTTGTGAAGCCAGCCGGGGACACGGACACTATCAGGGAAATTTAAGGCATCCACCATTTTATGGGAAAGATAAAGATTGGGGATTGAAAGAGTCGGAGAAAGGTTTTGAACAGACTTCGAGGGGATAAAATTTTATTTTCAAAACTGCTTTTTTAAAATATATTTTCTTTCAAAAAACATTTTACTTTTAAAATAATTTTTTAGAAATTCTATAACCATTGACTCTAATACCAAATGCAACACCCTTCAACTCTTGAACATTCCCCAAAATAGGGTTTGCCAAAAAATGTGGAGCGTTGTAGGTATAAGGAAACAAATCACAAATACTTAGATTCATAAGATAACAACAATCACAGAAGAATACATTTAAACTTAAACATAACTTATTATTTCAAAAATAAACATTTATTTCAGCCATAAAACATAAAGTCGAACCACCACATGTCTCATGAAAAGAAAACCTCGGTCTAATATATCAGAGTACATCAGTAATAATCATCCCTTTCAATGTCACCGTACAACTCAGGATAATAGAAAATATACAAAGTAGAAAAATACATTAGAATAGAAATGAAATCATCAAAATGCATCTGAAAATTAAGCTGTCTGCAGTGATCAACCCTACAAGCCTAAAGGGAAGAAAAAGGAAGAAAGAGGAATGGGTCAGACAATAAGACTAGTGAGTGGAAGTAACTACTAGCATATCTAAGCAAGATAAACATAATAGAGTTAGCCATAGTTCTATTGTTATAGGGAAAAGTGATTGTGCACAAATAAAAAGGATATATTTACTTAAACTAACTGTTTGATTATTTGCACTGAATTGATTTCTAAACAAAAGAAACATGATTAGGATGATTTCCAAATTCTACCCATCGATCGGCCTTTCCTACCTGTCTACTACCTCGCATAGTAGAATGCCACTTTGGACCTGCCCATCGTGAAGTCAATCTACATTTGTCTATCCACCAATAAAGACATATTTAACACTTTGATGCAATATCGAATTATTTTTCCCAATCAATGTTGCCCATGCTCGGTCGTCGCCTAAACATACTAATTTTAACAACCCGCCCAGAATGAGCCTAAATTCCAACCAGAAAAGGCCCATCGGAACTTAGATCCATTCTAAATGGATCGTTGGTTCCTATAAGGAAATATTTAAACAAATATAACAGAGCTATCTAAAACAGAATTTCACACAGCGAAAGGGATAAAATATAATATCTCAAAATAGTTGTATCATAAATAAAACCATCAGAAATGTCGGTTACAATGAGTCTCAAGCAATAATAAAAGGTACATCAATAATAACTATCCTAATAATACAATAATGATATTGTCATAAATAACTAAAAACATCCATCGTTGGGCTTAATCTCCAAAGCATCACCGATCCCAAGCATTCACACCTACTACCATGTTGATATGTAAATGAAGGGAGGTCAAAATAATAAGTTATGGTGGATGAAAATAACATAATTTAAGGAATAACTATTTCCTATACTTGGTAGTATGGGTTTGTTTAATTATGTTTATGCAAGCAATCACATACACAATTAAACATATGAGGCAGACATCCTTACAGTCACTTATGGCCTACTTGTTAATAATAGGGCGGACATCCTTACAATACTTAATGCCCTATACGCTAATATAAGGTCAGACATCCCTACAGTCAATTAATGCCCCCATACACTAATATAAGAGCGGACATCCTTACAGTCACTTAATACCCCTACAAGATAGGAACTACTTGATCACTTAAGTCCATTACTTAGATTTATTTAAGGGTGGATTCCTATTACCACTTATTACACTATGTCGGAACCCTAGCCACTTAAGACCTCATCTTTAATCGTCAACGTTATAAATACATACTCTCATTGTAAACCGAAATACAGTAAGTAGTCACTTAATACCAGGTTTAGGTAGGAGCACGACACCATTTAATACGCTCCTAGCGGACCCCTACGTTACTTTCTAGTTATCACCGTGGGTGAACTTGTAGCCACTTAATACTTCCCTTAGACGGCGATTTCTTAGGCATTTCATATTAATCGTCCCTCGGTCAGCCCTTATGTATCCTAGAGAGGAAGCAGACTTTCGAAGAACTGCCCAACTCGTCGTAATTTATGTGACCCTTTAATACCTCATAAATATTAGAGAAAAGCAGACCTAGTGGCCACTTAAAACCTAATAAGAAAAGGGCGGGTCCCATGACTTAGATCCTAAATCGAGGGATACACCTTAGTATTAACCACTTAATAACCAAACCAGGCGGGCCAGCCACTTAATACCCCCTAGAGGCAGTCCTATGTCACGTGCAAATACACACACGCAAAAGACATCTCACATTAAATCGACCACTTTTAGATGCTGGATTTGTCGGGCAGTTCCGGGCAGGCTTCTAGTACAAGTTGGGCTTAACCTCTTGTCTTAGTGTAATAATTATAATGGCCCATAACACCTAGATCTCTCACATTAACCAGTCTTATTTATAAATGTTGGATATGCTAAGTCGGTTCCGGGCAGACTTCTACTATAAGAAATAGTTAACCTCATATTTATGTGTCATTAACTATAATAAAAGCCATTAACTCACACACATACAAATTTTCTATGGGGACATTTAAATTCCTATTTCCTAACTTAACGCATTTAGTACACAATTAATACATATTTATATTATGTATATTACACTATAAATATATAAATAAAAAGGCACAAATTCAGCGCATGTGAATAACGACCTAATACGTTTGAAATGTCAATCCTAGTAACAACAATTAAGGTATACAAGTTACTTTCCCTATCAATTAACATGGTCCAAACATATATATTCACATTTAATGATAAAAAAAGGAAATAACAACATATACAGATAAAATTTGCAACCTAGGTTTGAATAATTATCTAAATAATAAAGTATAGACAAGATGCAATAATCCAATTGCATATGCAAAATCTTGCTTATGGCGTTGTTTCACTTTTTATTTATATCCCTTATGAAAACTTAAGATTCTAGTATATTATATATAATACATTCAAACAAATCTATTTAAAATAGATGCTTAAACCTATTAATTTTCAAAATCTTATGTTTTAGTACAAAAAACATATATGAATATAAGGTAAAATCAAGTGCATCAGACCAAAAAATAGGAATTAAGCAACATCCAAAGCCTAACTTTCATCATTTCAATAACACAAACCCGTACATATAACTTTTGATTGACCATTCCTGCAATAAACATAATATAAGACTTGGAGGATTTATAGTGTTCTATTTTCGTTTAAAATCAAAATCCCATATCGGCATAAAAATCGAAATCTACGCTACAAAGGATAGAAAAGAGCAACTTATATAATTTTTACTCAAAGAAATTTAAGAAGGAAGAATAATAGAATTTGCCTAGATTCAGATCTAGATTCAGCTACGAATTATCATACTCCAATCCTCCTAATATATAAAAAGCAAATCTTATAATCTTATATATATAACTAAATTCTAGAATCTAAATCTATATGAATCTAGATCAGAAAAGATAGAATGGAAGTTAGAGGAATAGAAGAGAATCCTAACCTTTTCTTCTTTTGGAATTCAGGAATGGCAGAGGGACAATATGGAGGCTCAGAATGAAAGGGTTTAGAGTGAGGCTAGTGTGCTATATTTATAGTTTCAAATATGTATATAGACCGCATGATTATTTAGATTTAATTCGGACAGTCCATTGATGCAAATTATAAATAAGTCCCTTGTTACAAACAACCTCCTCCACCTTTCCCTTAGGAGGGCGGTCGACCCCCAGGTTGACCACCTTTTATAAAAGCTGTCAACCCCCCTTCTGGGGTTGAGCCTAGAGATTTGGATCTCCTAGCAACGTGCTTTTTACTAATTTTTTAATCAATTACGATGATTCTTGCCTTATATTTATTATTCTTGCCCCCTTCTATAAGTATATATCTACACACAATTCAAATTCATGTGGGATATATTTTTATGCCAATTAGTATATTTTTATATTCCATATTTATATTCATTCAATTTGAATTTCAAACCTTATGTATAAATAGTTTGCGTCTAACTTGTTTTATTAATAACTTCTTCAAACATACTCCATTTTCAGTAAATAAAATATGAAAATAGATTAGAATCTCGCCACGAACGCAATAGCAATACTTTCATAGTTCAATTTCCAATTATTTAAAATTCTTATTTTCAGTCTATTGAACTTATTATTGTTATTTATGGTTTTTTATATGGTGTTACATTCTCTCTCTTTTAAAAGAGATTTCATCTCGAATTTTTTTAAGAGGGGAACAACACAACTCACACTAACAACCATGTTGTACACCACTGTTATTTATAAACGTCCATAACTCATTATGATTTTTCAATGCATACTTTCTATAATGAGCTCAGTCCTAGCGTGTATGTGTAATAAGTAATGCTGAATGTATGCAAAACACCTTAATATGCGTTAAATTTCTATATGAGTGTATAGTTCATTTATGTTGCAATCATCACCATCAACCAATCTAGCAACCATGATGTAACCACAAAAGGAAATAATTACCAGAGAAAATCTCTAGATGAGTTTGCCTCATCTTCTCTTCAGTTTCTCAAGTGCTTTCCATGCGGTTTTCTCCCTATTGTACTCTTACTAGTCTGATGGATTTGTTGCGGATTCTTTTGATTCTGTACTCCACAATTCTTGTGGCGACATGGGGCACCCTAGACTCCAACTCAAAGTTACCTATGTCCACAATATCATCTAGCGCAAGTGTAACGACATAATTATAGAGGCATCTCCTAAGATTAGAAACATGGAAAATGTTATGGACCCCTGATAAACGCTCGGGCAAATCCACACGATAAGCCAATTTTCCTATCCTTTCAACGATTCTAATGGCCCAATAAGTATAGGGGCCAGCTTCCTAGTCTTTCCACACCGAATAATCTTCTTATTCTTAAGAAGGGAAAATTTCACAAATATTAAATCTCTAATGCTAAACTCGAGTTTCTTTCTCCTCTTATCCGCATACGATTTCTGAGGTCTTGGACTGCCTTCATTCTCTGCCAAATCAAAGAGATTTTCTCCGCGGAATCATGGATAAGATCTGGCTTGAGTAAAACCTTGTCATTGGTTTCTCACCAACAAGTTGGCGATCTGCATGGCCGCCCATACAACGCTTCGCAAGCAGCCATACCAATCGTCACTTGGTGAATTTTGTTGTACAAGAACTCCACCAATGTAAAATGTTGCTCCCAAGCGCCTCTAAAATTGATGATGAAGACTCTAAGTAGATCATTAAGAGCTCTGTTGAATCTTTCCATTTGTTGTCGGTTTGCGGGAGATCGGCTGTGCTTAAACTCGGTGTCGTCCTTAAGACTTTTTGTAGGTACCTCCAAAAATCGCTTGTAAACAATGGGTTCCCATCACTAACTATGCTTGTCGTGATTCCATGCAGTTTAACTATTTCCTTGCAATATAATTGGGCTAAAGAATCTGTTGTCCTATTCTTCTTGAACGCGATAATTGAGCACTCTTTGTTAAACGATCAACAACAACCCAAATGGCTTCATTTCCCTTCTAAATCCTCAGAAGTCCGTCTATGAAATCCATCGAAATGTGTTCCCATTTCTAAGTGGGAATCTCTAAGGACAACAGCAATCCTCTGGGCCTACCTTGCTCTGCTTTAACCTTTTGACAAGTCAAACTTCTAGCTACAAACTCTGCAACATCCTTTTTCATTCCTTCCCAATAAAAACTTCTCTTCATATCTCTTAACATTTTATCTCCTCCAAGGTGTATGGTCATCCTCGACATATGACACTCCTCTAGAAAGTTCTAAGATCTCAATCCTGAGGGACACAAAGTTGATTGTCCCTTCTAAAACTCCTACTACTATCTACGGAATACCTACCACAATGAGGAAAGGGTTCTCCTTCAGACATCCTTTCCCTTGAGATCCTCAACTCATCATCAATATCTTGCCCATGCTTAATTCTATCTACCAAATCTGGCCTCACTTCTAGAATACTAAGAAATCCTTGGGATGCTTCAACCGGCGACTGGAGATTAAAACTAGAAAGAAATTCGAACTGCTTCCACTCGACAATCGCACATAGGAGAGAATGCCTCCGACTCAGAGTGTTGGTAACGACATTACCATTCCATGGAGTATACTAGATAACAAAATCAAACAATGCTATGTACTCCATTCACCGTTGTTGTCGAAGAATCAGATCACGTTGAGAACACAAGTACTTAAGAGACTTATGGTTGGTTAAGACCTCAAATCTCTCCCATAAAAGATAGTGTCACCACATCTTCAAATCAAACATCATAGCTGCGAGCTCCAAGTCATGCACATGGTATCTTTTCTTATAGTCCTTAAGTTGTCTACTTGCATAGGCAACTACCCTACCCTTTTGCATGGGTACCACTTACCCTGTCCTACCAAGCGTTGGTAAATACCTTGAACATCTTTGCACCATCAAGAATAACAAGGATAGCCGCACCCCTTCAATCTTTTGAAGGCCCCACTACACTTCTCACTCCAAACGAACTCAAGATTCTTTTGAAGGCCCCACTACCCCTTCAATCTACTGTCAATCCTTTCCCCAAAACTACGTGCCTAAGAAATTTGACTTCTTTCCTCCAAAAGCAACATTTTGAGAAATTAGCCTTGAGTTGGTTTTCCCTCAGAATTCCTAGGACTTTTATCAAATGATCATCATGCCCTCCAAAGTCTTTAAAAAGTTAAGAATATCATCCACGAATACCACAACTATCTTATTGAGAATTCCCTTAAATACCCTACTTATAAGATCCACAAAGAAAGTGGGGGTATTTGTCAAACCAAAATGCATTACCTCGCACTCAAATAATCCAATGGGCATCCTAAACGCTGTCTTGGGTTTACTCTCCTTAGAAATCCTCAACTGGTGAAATCCTGTTACTAGGTCCAACTGAGAAAAGATTTGGGCACCTTCCAAATGATCGAATAGGTCATCTATCCTAGGCAAGGGATACCTATTCTTCTTAGTCAGCTTGTTGAGTTCCCTATATCCACACATAATCTCAGTGACCCATCGGATTTGGTGGAAAATACTATAGGTGCTCCCCCTCATAAGTACTCTGTTGGATAAATCCTTATGCAATAACTTAGAGATTTGTTTGTCCAATTCTCTCCTTTCCTTAGGGGCCATGTGCCTTAACGACAACGCTACTGGCCTCGTGTCATACTCGAGGTTTATCCTAAATAAGATTTCACTATGGGGGCGAAAGTCCCATGACTTCCTCAACGACGTTTGGAAACTCGCATATAATGGGCACTGAAGATGGTCCTTCTAAATTAGATGATAAGTGTGCAATAAGGCCTTGTCCCTATTTCCAGTCCTACAACAGTTCTCTAAACTACAACCTCCATGGCTTCTTAAGCGAACAATTTTTTATCACAATTAAGAATGGCCCCATAAAATGATAGCCAATCCATCCCTAATATAAGACCATACCCCTCGAAATCTAACACATATGCATTACATAAGAAATCGACCTCGTCGATATCTAATACTAGGTCTTTACCAACAAGCAAAAGTTTCTTAGCCCCTCCGATAGGGTTGGACACCTCTATCGGACTACTAGCAAGGGGCACATGATGACATAATAAATCAACAATCTTTCTAACGATGAAAGAATGGCTCACTCTCGAATAACACAAGGTACACACATAAGTTACTTAAATAGAGATTATACCTTCCAAAGCTGGTTATCCTTGATCTCTTGGGGGTTTGGTCTGAAGTGGTGTTACCTCCAAGGTATAATTCTGACTACCCTATCCTCTCTTCACATGGGGGTAGTTCTTTGTTAAGTGTCCATCCTCGTGAAAATCAAAGCATTTTTCTTAAACTCAGGCTTCGCTAGATTCACCCTGCAAAACTTGGCCTCATGGCCCTTTCGGTGGCATCTCCCACATACTTTGGCCTCCCTCTTAAACTTTCCATTCTTCTTCTTCTTGGGCCACCAATTCTTTTTCTTCATTTCCAAAAGTACTCTAGCCCTTAATCTCCTTCTTCTTCTTAGCAGAGTATAGGATAACAGTCTATACCAATTCCTCAAAGATAGCTCCAAAGGCCACTCATGCTAGTAACATCTCTATCGATGAGGAGTTTAATACTTTAATGAATTTTAATGCCTTATTCATCAGCGTGTCTATTAATCCCCTTCCAAACTTGGACAACTCAGTGAACATCGCCACATACTCTCTCTAACCGGACTCTCCTTGTTTTTGTTGAATAAATCTCTCCATCTATAGTATCATCTCCATATTGGTTAAGATCTTTATTTCAAACCGTGCCTTAAACTCATGCCATGAAAACACTCTACCCACATTTTCTTCGGAAACCATATTCCACCATTCTAGGGCATCACCCTTAAGATGCCAAGCAGCTATCCTACGTTTCAAAGGGTCGTCCCATCCTATGGTTTCAAAAATCCTATCGCACTCAGTTATCCGTACGTTGGCCTCTGGAAAGTTTTTAATTCCAATGAAAGTTTGCCCCTTAAGTTTATGAAATCTTTACAAAGCCTAGGAAAGTTGAAATCCATGGTTGAGCTTATGGTTCCCTTGAGGCTGGAGAGGCAACGGGGACTTGGTTCACAGTCCAATGGTATTGCTGGAACCACTCAGGAAAGTACTAAGGTATTGCCTGATTCCCATGCTCGGGATGATTGTCGGTCATTTCTACTACCTTAAAGAGGAAAAACCCTTAGTGGAAGGGATGCAATATAATATCTCAAAATAGATGTACCATAGATAAAACCATCATACATATCGGTTACAACGAGTCTCAAGCAATAATAAAAGGTACATCAATAATAACTATCCCTATAATACAATAATGATACTGCCATAAATAACTAAAAGCCTCCATCATCGGGCTCCATCTCCAAAGAATCACCGATCCCAAGCGTTCCTACCTACTAACTTGTTTATATGTTTAGAGTATAGAGGTCAGAACAATAAGTTCTGGTGAATGAAAATCACATAAGTTAAGGAATGACTATTTCTTATACTTGGCAGTATGAGTTTGTCGAATTATGTCTACGCAAGAAAACACACACAATTAAACATATGAGGTGGACATCCTTACAGTCACTTAATGCCTCATACACTAATATAAGGACAGACATCCTTATAATCACTTAATACCCCACGAGGTAGGCACTACTTGGTCACTTAAGGCCATTACCAAAATTTATTTAAGGATGGATTCCTATTATTACTTATAAACCTATGGAAGACCCATAGCTACTTAAGACCTCATCTTTAATCGTCAACGTTACAAATATATATTCTCATTGTAGATCAACAGAGGTTTAGGTAAGAGTGCAACACCATTTAAGACCCTTCTGGTGGACCCCTACGTTACTATATAACTATCACTACAGGTGAACTCCTAGCCACTTAATACTTCCCTTAGATGGTGGTTTCTTAGGCCTTTCATGTTAACCATCCTTAGGTCGGCCATCACATAGACCTAAGAGGAAGCAGACTTCCTGAGAGCTATCCGACTCATCGTAAACGCTAAGATCCTTAAATACCTCATAAATATTAGAGAAAGGAGGAACTCGTGACCACTTAAAACCTAATAATGTAAGGGCAGGTCCCATGACTTAGGTCCTAAACCAAGGGATAAACCTTAGTCCTAACAACTTAATACCCAAACCAGGCGGGTCAGCCACTTAATACCTTCCTAGAGGCAGGCCTACGTCACACACAAATATATATATATATATAATCACGAGACATCTCATATTATACCAACCACTTGTAGATGCTGGATTTATCAGGCGGTTTAGGGCAGGCTTCTACTACAAGGGGCTTAACCTCGCGTTTAGTGTAATATTAATTATAATGGCCCATAACACATAGACCTCTCACATTAACCAGTCTTACTTGTAGATTTTCGATATGTCGGTTGATTCTGGGCAGACTTCTACTACAAACAATGATTAACCTCGTGTCTGTGTGTAATTAATTATAAAAAAAGCCATTAACTCACACACATACAAATTTCCTATGGGGACATTTGAATCCCTATTTTCCTAACTTGAAGCATTTAGTGAGCAATTAATACGTATTTATATTACTTTTATTATGTTATAAATATATAAATAAATAGGCGTAAATTTAGCACACGGGAATAACGAGGCAATATGTTTGAAATGTCAATCCTAATAACAACAATTAAGGTATAAAAGTTAATTTCCCTATCAATTAACATGGTCCAAACATGTAAATTCACATCCAGCGATAAAAATGGAAATAACAACACATACAAATAAAACTTGCAAACTATGTTTGAATAATTATCTAAATAATAAAAGTATAGATAGGGTGTAATAATCCAAATTTGCTAAACCTTACTTTGGGCATTGCTTCACTTTTTATTTTATATCACATACAAAAAATTAAGATTCTAGTATGTTGTATATAATATGTTTAAACAAATCTATGTAAAATAGATGCTTAAACCTATTAATTTACAAAACTCAACTCTTATGTTTTAGTACGCAAACATATATGAATATTTAAAGTGAAAATCAAGTGAATCAGACCAAAAACTAGGAATTACACAACACCCAAAGCCTAATTTTCATCATTTCAATAACACAAATTCAAACATATAACTTTTGATTGACCATTCCCGTAATAAACAAAATATATGATTTGGAGCATTTATAGTGTTTTATTTTCATTTAAAATCCAAAATTTCATACAGACATAAAATACAAATCTACACTACAAAGGATAGAAAATAGTAACTTGTATAATTTCCTCTCATAGAGATTTTAGAAGGAAGAATAATAGAATTTTCGTAGAATCAGATCTGGATTTAGATTTTGAAATTATAATACTCTAATCCTCCTAATACATATATAAGAATCAAATCATAGAATCGTATATATATAGCTGAATTTTAGAATTTAAATCTATATGAATGTAGATCAGAAAAGATAGAATGGAGGTTAGAGGAGTAGAAGAGAATCCTAACCTTTTTTTGGAATTAAGGAATGGCAAAGGAACAATATGGAGCCACAAAATGAAATGAGGGTAGGGTTTAGAGTGAGGCTAGGGGCTATATTTATAGTTGAAAGTATGTATGTATACTGTAGGATTAGTTAGATTTACTTTGGATAGTCCATTGATGCAAATTATAAATAAGCCCTTTGTTATAAACAACCTCCTCCACCCTTCCCTCAGGAGGGCAGTCGACCCCTTCTTATAAGAACAATCGACCCCCTTCTGGGGTCGACCCTGGAGATTTGAATCTCCCAGTAACATATTAATTTCTAAGTCAATTACGTTGATTCTTTCCTTATGTTTATTACTCTTGTCCCCTAGTATATGCATATATCTACACACAGTTCAACTTCTTGTGGAATATCTTTTTATGCAATTAAGATATTTTTATATTCTAGATTTATTTTCATTCAATTTGAATTTCAAACCTTTTATGTAAACAATTTACATCTATATTGTTTTATTAATAACTTCTTCATACGGACTCCGTTTTCAGTATATAAAATATGAAAATGGATCAAAATCATGCCACAAACCCAATAGCAATGCTTTTGAGGTTGAATTCCCAATTATACAAAATTCTTATTTTCAGCCAATTGAATTTATTACTGTTTATTATTATTTATGTTAAACTTAATTATCAATTATGGTTTATTTTACGGGGTGTTACACTAATTGTTGCCCCTTCATATTGACCACTTATTTGCCCTAACCAACATAAGCATGCCCAGCCTCAACACCCTATTTGAGACCATCAGTTATAAACATAAAAGGGAATGCTATCGCATGGTCCCTAACAAAAAAATATTCTAATTTGCACCCGTGCCTAGCCCCTTTAATCTATATCTTATTTATTAGCCACTTGTTTTCCCCAATTAGCATTTGCTGCCGAAATGGACCATTACTATTACTTGCTTATTAACTTAATCCAAGATCTAGGTTTTAATAAAATAAGCCTTTTTGTTTAATTATAACCAATGTGTTATTATTTTAGGTTCAAATATCCCAGATTTTCTTATTATGATTTTCTAACTAGTTAATACAATTATTATAATAATCTGTTCATTCTTTGTTACTTTTCAAATTACAACACTTACTATAATTTTCTACAAATTCCTACGAATTTTCCTAATTCAGTTTGATTCCTTCTCAATAGGGATCTGTAATTTGTACAAAAAATTCTATAATTTAGTTTTCTATCATTTAATCCATGTTTGCGAAGTTTATACTTTTTCTTTTTATTTTTCATGCCAAAAGAAGATTAATTTTGCGTCTTTAAATTAACATTTACTGATTTAGGCGTATTGAAGAACAAATGTGAATAATTTTAGAAACTATTAATAATTGATAAAAATAAAATAACTATTAAGGGAAAAAGATTGAAAACAACCTTATTGAATTTAACTTAAAAGATACTGTAAGAAAAAATAAGAAATACTTACAGAAAATAACTTAAAGAAAAACTACTAAAAACTATAAAAAACTACAGTGATCGAAAACCCAGCTATTTTAAATTTCTTGGAATCTAAATAATTATTAAACGTTTGACTGTAATACTTAGCTCTTATGTGTGTGTGGCTTTCCCAGATCCATTTTCTAGGTTGATCATAAATATTTTTAATTTAAAATCTTTCCCCAAGAAAATATTTAAGTTTTAGGTCCGTCTCGGTTAAGAGAGAACTAAGAAGGAGAAGGATTTTGTTGTGAATGAATAGCTTAGCCTAAGGTTTTATTATAGTGGAGCTAAGTAATCCCAAAACTTTAGATTTTTTGATTTAATCTGGTCTAGACACGTTATTCATTCAATTTAGGCCATTAGATCTAGAAGGCAACGAACCATGTCACTCAAAAATAATTTAAAAATGATATCGTCTCGTACCTGAAGGAAACATCGTCCAGGTGGAAATGCGGGTCCATCTATGGACTAGCCCGAAAAAAGCATGGGTTGGCCCTTACGGGTCTTGTTATTTTTTTCTTTTTCTTTTATCATTATGATTATTCTTATTCTTCTTTCTTTAATAACTTCTCCATACTAACTTTGATTTCAACAAGTTATATATGTAAATTGCTCAGAAAATTACCACGGACTCAATGATGCAACCCTTATAGCTAAACTCTGACAATTTCACAAACTTATTTGTTTCTTAGTTAACTTTTAATTAATTATAATTACTTTAATTTTTGGATTGTTACACTCAACCTACATTTATTGGCAAGATCACCATATTTGGCTTTGAAAATTCCTATACATGTTTCCATGAAAATAGCTCGATCAAGCCCATCCATGTTTTTAGAAGTCAAACAAGAGTTTTGTACTATAAATTGGCATTAAATTGAGTCATTTTGTGTCTTGCATCAAGTTTGCTTCTAAGTTGCCTCATTCTTGTGCTTTTATGGCTTGCATCATCTACTTCCAATTTTCCATTCCCTTGCTTTGAATCCGGATCTTTATCTACTTTTTCCAAGTTACAACTCAGGCCCAAACCATAAGACTGATTTGTTAAAAAAAAATAGGTTGAAGACATCCAAATATTTTTTTGCTATCTACTTTATCATAACTTTGATTGATGTTAGCCAAGTCTTTGGATCTACTTCTTTTATTGTTCTTTCGTCCAGTTGAATCATTCTAGTCTGCTCAAAGTTTTTTTTGGAAATTTTGTTGATAACAGTATATATACTTATATTCAGTTTCATAAGAATAATTTTATTTATAACCATTATAATATTATTAGTAAATTAAATATTTATCAATTATAATATATGTAAACTGTTTTTCTTGACTAAAAGGTTTTTCAAGAAAAAATAATATCTTTTTTAAAAATTCAAATTCATATGAATATATTTTGTTTTCTAATATATATGTACACACATATAACAACTTTAATTTTTTTATTAACAATAATTTAAGTAAGAATAAATTTAATTTTAAAACTAAATTCTTATGGATTGAAAAAATAAGTTTAAATAATTATATATATATACACATATATGTGTGTGTGACATATCATAAAATTAATTTTGCTAATTAAAAATAGTCTTAAAATCAAAAATTAATCTTTACTCAAGTAAAATATAATCGAAATACTCTTATATTTTATAATGATGTTATCCTGTTTTCTAAACAAGTTAAATATTCAAATCAATTAGATAGTACAAGCATACATAAATTCATTATGGATATATATATTATCTATTCTACACATTTATGATATAACATGTAGCCAAAAATAATATTAGATTATTAACTGAATATGTGGCTTAAGATTCACACATCAAATGATTAAATAACTTTGAGATCGAATTGAATCAGCCTTTAAATTTTGCTATGAGAGATAAATGCCAGCTTTAATTTTATTGTGCTTTGGATTTATTGCTCAAACTTTTCAACTATAGAGCCAAGAACTCATGTGCAAAGTGAGAAAAGAGAATAAGAAAAAAAAATGAATAGAAAGTAGGTGGGTTAAGTAGCTTAAAAGAAGGGGAAAAAGTGGAGAACATATATTTTCTTTTGCTCATTCCTTTTCTAACATATCACATCCAATTTGGACGCCTAAACTCCGCTGCTCTACATACCTTAGGCTGGTCATGAAAAAGGCTTAGTTTACCAATATCATTTATTGATACGTAAATATATAAATCATGTATAAATATAGCCAAAGGCATCAAAAATTAATGTTTAACATTTCGTGAATATTAAATAATTTAATTAATTTATAACAATTACAAGTTAATCGAAATTGTAACTTTAAAATATCCATCGTTATGACTGTGAAACTTAAAGGTGCAAATTTAATCGATGATAAATATCGACAATTTAAATATTAATTTTCACACACCACATTATCTAGTGATGTGATAATTTGGCCAAACTTATCATTACGTGTCCTTTCATAAAAATCTAATTTACTATTTTTTGTGCAAGGTCGATCGGTATTTATAGTGGTTAGACTATTTTTCATTACAACAAGTAACAAATACATGAAAGTACATGAATTAGACAGATTGCCTAACTACTATAGCTGGATTTATAATGGGTAGTCAACTAAGTACAATAAATAAAAGAATAGGATTTAGGCTAACACATCTAAACAATTAAGCAAAAAAGAGAACACTAGTCCCCTTTGTTACTCATGTCGGCATCAGTATCTAGGCCTATGACATGCCAAATGGTTACAAAATACGTCATAAGAAGCAGATCATTAGATCTCAAGAGTGGGAAGTACAAATGTTTTTGTTTTGAAACAACTAAAGAAGCATATTCCAGTTTCATTGTCCTACTATTTTACCAGTTGTCAAAGTTATACCATCTTCTATAGCATGATACATAAGGAGCAAAGATTCCTATTCCTCTCTTATAAACTTAGGAAATTATAGATTATTGGATCATAAGTCATCTTAGACTAATCATGAATCTAGGCTCTCTCATCGGCATTCTAATAAATAAACTGATCCCTGGTCTATCCAAAAGTGCAGAAGCAGGAACAACAGACGGAACTGAGCAAGAGGGACAACAAAAGGAACAATACCAACATCTACAGGAGGAACAAACTCGTGCACGATTTACTTTCAAAGTGAGATTTTTGGTGAAGTCGAAACATTTCCAAATTTACAAGGCTCGTAGTATGCAAGTGCTCCCAATAATAAAGATTATTATACTAATTCCTTTCGTCAGAATTATACCACTTTAGAATTTAGGGAATTTTTTGGGTCAAAGTTCCAACATCCCACACTCAATTTGGTTAGTCAAATTCAAAGTCCTTGGTTTAATAATTGCAATTATTTTTAACTACGATTTTATAGCTGGAGACTTTGACTTTAAGTTGATTGCATTTGACTGTGATGATAACCTCATTTAACTTGGGAAGGAAATTCTATATTGAATAGTGTTTATTAACTTTCAACGCTTCTGCTCAAATTTAACTATAGTTGTTCGATGGAAGCATATCACTATTTAATGGAGCATCCATGTTGAAATCTAACATTATTCTTATATCAAGAAAAATACGTAATATCGTGATTACTGTGAGATTCTTTGTTTGGCCTAATTCATATTAACCAATAAAAAATTATTAAGGATTCATTCCATTGTTATCCACTATCAGTGTGTAACCCTGGTGCCCTCAACAACCATAAGTAATACATTGTCTAGCATTTGGAGAACATTATGTACTCTAGAAGCCTGTCTTAAAACCACTTGATCAGTAATGCTTAACATTATATGTTATTTGGTTATGATAAATTTCTCATGATTACACCACATTGTATTTATTATCAAACAAAAATATTTAAGGATTTTCTATTTAGTATACTTAATTTAAATAATTAGTTAACATATAACAATATAATAGGTATATAATAGAAAAATACACCTCTTTAGTTTGAATGAGATTTTATTATAAAGAATAATTTGTAATAAATTATAGAATTATCAATAGGGTATATCCTTAGCTCTATCATTCTACACCATTCCTTGAAAGATATCAACTTTGCAAGATGGTAGTGTTCTGCTAAATTTATCGAAGATAGTGTGCCAGTCTTCCTATTTGGTTTTGTAGTATTAATCATTTGATTAGTAATGTTTTTGTGTTGTTGTTGGTAAATAATAAAGTACTTTTACGAATATTAATTTTAAGGACTGAGAGCAGTTTGAAGTAGTATAAAATTAATTCAAATGTCATAATGTAATAAGGAAGATGAGGGGAAAATAAAGAGTGTCATATGCATATTAAAGAGATGAAATTCCCTCAGAAGTAACTTATCTTCCAACTATGGTATTATGTTTTCATTCAGTGCTTGGTTAATCATTTTACTAAAGATGTCTACAGTTGAATAAAACAATAGAGGTGAGAAAGATTCACCATATTGAAATCTTCTGTTGGACTAGATTTTGTTACCCTTACTATCATTCTCTATAGTGGAGGACACACTAGATTTTAGAATGACATGAATCCATTTTTGAATGAATTCCTTAGCTCCCAACACTACAAGAGAAATAATACATTCTGATAGGCAACTTTCGACGATCATCGACAGTAATTCCGATAGCTAGCGGCAATTTCTTATTTTCATAGTATATTTGTAAATAAAATATAAAGTCGTCAAGAACGATATTATTTTCGACACCAGCCGTTGGTAGCCATCGGAAATTAACGGGTTTCGCAACCCAGAAGTTTCTCCTTTTTATTATTTCTTCCTTCCCCCAAGACTATTCAACCGAAAATTAAACACCACCATCACCTTCGCATCACCACCGATGGTCCTCCAAGCTTCCAAACACATATCCAGCTCCCCCAGTTCATTTTATTAACATATCCAGGCATCTAAGCTTCTCTAGTTTGGTAATTTACCTAAACCATATTTAATTTTAATTTTTGCCGATTAGTGTTAAGTTGGTAATCAACTTGTTTATATTACATCTATGATTGCTTAGCATAATTTGTTGAGTATTACTTGCTTTTGTATCCCCTTTAATGTTGAAAATACTAATTTGTTAAGTATAAGTAATAAGTAACTAGTGTTTATTTGTCGAGTAAGTAGTTCACTAAGACTTAATTTGAGTTTTAAATTGTGGATACACATGATATAGTTTATGTGTTTCGTAAATCATCGAAAATGATAAAAAAAATTAACGATTAATTAATTACGAGTAGTATATATATATCGTAGTTTAATTTAATTAACATGATCACTAATTAAAATGTAGTCATACAGAAAACCAATTTTTATATAAAATATACTATGTGCGATATATTATATATACCAGTGTGAACCCGTGCTACGCACACGGTTGCAGTTATATTTTTTGATTATAAATGTTGTTTGTTATCTTGTAAATACATTAATGGGATCATAACTGAGCTAAGAATTCAATTTAATTTCGTTATTTAAGCAGAAAAATTCTATAAATCAAATTAGCACTCTTTTCCTTTGAACAGTTTACAGGATTATGTATTATACAACTAAACAAACTTTTGATATGATTATTAAAATGAAATTATAATAAAAACCCACATCAATATGAGAAACAACACAAAAACCAATAGTTACTGGTTAATTATGCGAAGTAAAATAAACATGGGAACTATTCAAATGATAAGAAACCAACGGATAACAGAAGAATTAAGACAGAACTCAAAGCTCTTAATTTCATTGCACATCTTACATCTGAACCTCATAAGCAACATTTCATGCTATAGTCCTTAAAGTGGTAGCAAATAACGTAAATAATTTACCGG
Source organism: Allium sativum (assembly GCA_030737875.1). Classification (NCBI taxonomy): domain Eukaryota; kingdom Viridiplantae; phylum Streptophyta; class Magnoliopsida; order Asparagales; family Amaryllidaceae; genus Allium; species Allium sativum. The sequence goes on along the minus strand of CM060920.1, from coordinate 562,444,126 downwards.
AACCACTTCGATTTTATGTTACCAGTACAGAACCTCATCATTTCCACAATAAAGCATCTCCTTCGCTCATGAACATAAATTCGGCAAATGGCAAGATCATGTATCAACTTATATGACCTTTTGGTCTGTATTACTCCTTACCTTGTGAGAAAAGGTGACAACTTGACTAATCTTGGATTAGACACTATCTAAGAAAAAGCAGTAGATTATGAAAAACAAACTCCGTAGTATATAACTGGCCCAAAGAACTTGAATGTAGAGACTGTTGTTTATTCACGAAACAAATAAACAACCAATTTACCATTGCCTAATGTAAAGGTGCATCAAATGTTTAAAATCTACGAAGACATGTAATGTAGTGAGTGCCAAAATTGGTGTTGAAGACAGATAAAATTAAGGTAGAGAAAATCTGTCTAATATGCTAGCAGTTATTTCAAATGGGAAATAATATTAAAATAGTGAACAAAAGTTCTAATAGTTCACGTTATAGTTCAAGCATTGTTCTGGCATTGCAGGAGCCCCCTCGTGCATTTTACCACCAATCATTATAATTTCAATGGATGAGCCTGATATAAAATACAAATTGCACTTATTTTCATCAATGAAATACGAATTGGCTTGATTACTGCACAATAAATCAATTTATAAAAGAATGCACCTACAACCAAAAAATAATGAAATCATGAATAACTGATTCGTTTGTGTGTGTGAATTACGTCTCATTGGTGAAACAGAAGTGTTACAGAATATGTGTTGGAAAACTTAAAACATGTGCATGAATAATTCTTGGATTATCTACATTCATTTATTAGGGGCCTTAAGTTATTTCTTATATTTCGGGTTAATGACGCTGCATTGGTACATGAGCATGGCTACCTAATTACGAATTGATAGTATAGACAAATGAAATTCCATAATATGTAACTAAAAGAACATCAACAGACAGTGGATCATTTGACAGTTAAACCTTAAATCTAGCATTAAAACCTTTATTTTTAAACATAAGATTTACGATCATAATACGCATGTTCATTCCATGGAAGGGGACAATACATAACATGTAAAACAATTATGAAACAGCTATAATATAGAAACTATAGAATCAATCATAGAGGGATAAATTTTAAAAGAAACAGCCACTGAAATTGTTTTTATTGATCTTCATGTTGTTCACGATAAGTTATAGGAAGAGGTGAACTTTAGCCAGCTTGTGCATTTTTTGACTATAAACTCAATTGGTCCGAGCCATCAAGTTGCAAGAGAGATGTGTCCAAAAAAATGGAGAATACAGGCGAAATGCAAAGCCACGACATTTTTATGTCCATTAGGAATAAATGCAATCTGCAAATCAAAAGAGCGCATGTTATGTTAGGAATAAATGGCATTATTAAAGAAGGAAAGAAAAAAGGCTTCTTGTTAATAGTTAGAACGATAATATAACTGCATTATTCAAAGAACAGTTCTAAAATTTGAATGAGAGATCTGTTTTTAAGAAAAGCATGTAGTTAACACTTAGAACGATAGTATCATTGCGCTGTTTATATATATTTTCAATTTTTCAACAGAACCAAAATAAATGTTAATAGATCTGTAGCTGAAAATCTTTCCTTCAATTCATATTGAGTATGATTCTTAACTGTTATTTAAATGATTGAAGAAAGTGAAAAAAACAACAACACTAATACAATGACTTAACAATTTGTTGCTCCAAATTCAAGTAGTTAGCCATAAATAAATGGATTATCTTAATATATAACCAGCATATCATTGTCTGCCATAAGTTCAAGGTCAGATATACTTTTCATCCACATGTAAAAAAAAAGCATTACAATTTTGTAATTTATAATCATAACAACAGCTATTGAAATATATGTACATAATATAATTCTTTCTTATTTTTGTTTAATTTAGAGATGTACTAAAATTTCAACATGTCATATTTTTTATTTTTATTAGCACTTATTTTCTTTTGAATTGTTTCCTGTGTGTAAACTTTAAAAACACTTCCTTTTTTTACTCCAAACTAAAGTGGTTGCAAAGTGATAAAACGTGAAAGGCGTACATGAAGCATTTTCAGATATATGAGGCGAGACATAAACCTCGAAACATTGAGGGGTAAGCTGTTAGGGTAGAGATAAAACGCAAACAAATATTTTTTTTGACACTTTAAAATAAAAAATGAAAAAGTAAATAATTTAAGATCTGACTTTTACCAAGCATATATTTTTACTATGATATTAGTACACGGTCCATGGCAGGTTCTAAAACAAAAGGCTATTACTTTCATAGCTGTGGATCCATTTTGTCCGAAAGCAAAAAATGAACATATAAAGGTGATTATGTAATGAATTGAATATTACTATTAAGGTCCATGTAGCTATTGTTGGGAAATATTTTATTGTAGAAAAGTTCAGTAAGACTTTTATATTTCTGTGTACAATTCATATACGAAATACATAAGCATAGATTAAAAATATTTCAGCAAGTAAAAAGTTATTTTAATAAAGTCCAGTTGTGCGTGTTATGTACATATGGTTATAAGTTAGACTGTGCAGTGCATTAAAAAGTGGTAAATTTCTGGAAAAAAATGGAAGTATACTATAGAGCAAACTATTAATAGAGTTACAATGTTCATGTATAACTACTAACCCAAACATGACAACCCCTATAACAAATTTAGTGCATGCTACTGATGGATGATCCAGCATGGTCCAATTTGCACATAGAACAGTATATTCCATCTAAATGGTAAAATACTATCGTTCATGCATTATTTTAAGCTGTATCATATGAATAATGTCTGGTGGTTGTGCATAATTAAGTTATTGTGGGACAAAATAGTAGAGAACGTGAAAAACGAACCAAACTGTGTCTATGAGCAGACCTCCAATTTAATGCCACCATCTTTAATAAGAGTGCCCGTACTTCAAAAGGCAAGCAATATCAATGCGGGGAGCAATCCGTAGCAATACTCGGCTTACAGAAGAATGATTATTGGTATGCTAATCACAATCAACTGAATATGTTATACCCTAATTTAGTATGAAAGCAGCAGTAAACTTCTATTCAAGAAGCAGTAGATACATGTATTAAATGCAGACTTGGAAACAAAAGAACGAAAAGCAACTATAACATGCTAAAAGAATCTTTGAGGGATGGATTTTATTAGAGCTATGGCAAAGGGAAAAAGGAGAAAGGAGCCAACCTTCATTAAGAAAAAAATTGTTATTGTAAACCCAAAAATTTTGTCATTTAATGCCAGTGGAGACAAAATAAAATAAATTTATTCTCACTGCTTTTCACTCGATTATAAGACATAAATAATATAACACAAACAACCTGATGACACATTTATTTTTAAACACCCATAAAGAGCAACCATATATAGTTGAGTTTTAAGGCACAAACTGCAAGTCGATAAGGAGCTTAAAACCAAAAAAAAATCAAAGAAGGTACCATGGTGATTAGTTATTAAGCTGACAGCTAGAAAAGGTCGGTATTGACGCAAATATGTAATGATGTTTTGATGAAATCAAATGATCAGTCAGGTTGCAATTTGGAGAAAAAAAGCATTGAACAATATGTGAAAGTAAAGCAAAAAAGCAAAAGTTTCCTAGTCGCATGAAGGAGATGAACACTAATTTCTTTATGCCAAAATGAGCATAAGAAAATAAAATAATAACATAAAAACCTAATATAATGACAATAAGGAACTCATATAAGATACAAACCATGTTCAACATGAAGTTGTTCGATGTTGCACAAATCTACTCAGTGGAGATCAAGGATATATTGCACACTTATGACCTCTTACACTAAAAAAAGTTATTAAAGAACAGAGATATTTTTCACCTAGCTCAACCACCAGCATAAAATGTAGTGCATAATGCAACTACAAAGGTTTAAAAATTAACAATGTCTAATGGTTTTCCATCCAAGTTCTACATAATACCTAATCTAAAAATTGAATTACATACAGGCAGTAAATATGTTTTTTCATCCGTTGACATACCAGAAAACTCAAACCATACATTTATCACATTAATCCCATAATTGACATGCTTACTGATATATCACTTTAGGCCTGTAGCCTGTTGCAATATATTTTTTATATAAAATTATCTCAAAATTAAATTGCAACAGAATACTACTTAACATTTGAATCTCAATACGAATAATCATTTATTCCTAAGAAGAATTAGAAGTACAGAATGTAAATGTAATTCTTATAGAAAATGAAAGCCTAACCTGAATAAAACGAAGACTGTAAATTAATCAAAATGGAATAAAAAAAAATAGTATGCAGATTTTGGCGGACAGAAGTTGTTTACTATAGTGGTCAGTCGTCTGACTCGTCTCGTCTCCATGCCTACTACTTCCTTTTCTCTCTTCCAAAGATCTTTTGCTTGCCACAATTGTTTTAAGAGTCGGCCTGGAAATTAGAGCAACACACAACTCAGTCTGTACTCTGTTTATGAAACAATGTAGTAGTGAAATCAGTACCTAATGACTGCCACGTTGAGTTGTAGTCCTAGTTTCCATACTCTATCCAGATTCTTTACTTGCAAATTATTTGGTTTCATGAAAGAATATTCGTTGCTTTCATTCAAAAGAATGCTACCAAGTGTTATTCCTGGATGTCTCCATTGTTCTTTACTTCGCATCATGAATATACATAGATATTCACACACACGTGTGATACATACATAAGTGTATATGTCTCTGTCTGTGCGTGTGTCTAAGAAGAATAAAAAAACCAAATAAAAATCAATTAATCTGAAAAACTTTAACAAACATGCTGCTAACGTGCATAATTTGGCTAACTTAAAGTGGGGAGCTTGGTTTGACCGCCATTACATAACAAAATTTTCATATGACATTGTGATAAAAGAAGAAATAACATAATGAGTATGGGAAAGTGTGAGGTTGCCATGATAGAAACCTGAATACTTATGAAACTATTAACCATAATTGTTTTAAACTCTGAATTATTGTCATATATGGGAATGATCAGATTTCTTCTTAATCTTACAATTAGTTCTTTTTAATTATTTGCTTGTGTTCATCAAGTATAACTATCAAAATTAATCAATTAATTGATAATGTACTTCACATAACTGTCCAAGGAGAAACAAAAAACTGGTCTAATTTATAGAAAATTTGATAAGTTAGAGAATTATCAGACAATCCAAATATTTTAATATTTATATTTACATGTGACCATGTCCATATTCCCATATACATCAAATTTTGCGCAATAGTCAAAGATTATTGTTGGTTTTCTAACTCATTATTACCTATTTGAATATAAGTTTCTATATTTCAGTTATCTGCATATAAAGATTGGACTTATGTCTATGTGCTAATAAAACATCACCATGAATGGTTAAAGTTCGACTAATACGCGCCACTATAAATAAAGATAGAATTTTGATATATTTGGTAGACTTTTCTATATATACCAAATTATCTTCGAAAGCTGTTGAAGCTACCTCCATTTTAAGAATTCCACAATTTTTATCACATCATCTTTGTTATCTCTCAGAATTATTGTGTCGAACATCATATGCAATTTAATAAAATATATTATACAAATAATATTGCTTACCGTTTTGAATTTTCAGTATTAAAAAAAATTCATATGTTTATCATTTACCTGGTGGAAAAAGGAATGATTTTGAAGCATAATAAAACACCCTTGGAAGAATTATTTACAAATTTAGGAGCAACAGCGTAGAAAAAGCATATTTGAATGCCAAAAATGTCGGGCATTAAAATGAAAATGTGTTAAACATTGTAATTCAACAAAGAAGCTTGAATTCTCAGTTCAATCCTATAAGAAGCAAACACAATGAGGTAGCAATACAATTATATCTAGTTCAGAAAATTATACGAACAATTCAAATGAAGGAGGCATAATGATAATAGTCAAATCATTGTTATAAAATCCAATTAGACATTTTTCGAGCAAAAAATAGTATTTACTTTAAGCAAGACTGTTATATGGCATGACGGAAGTATCAAACATTTAAATATTGACTTTTCTTAGATATAGTCAGTTCACTAAGAAGATTGACCAAACCTTTCTAGGAATTTTTACCCAAACATTGTTAAATACATAAACAATTTTGATGAAGGAAAAAGATAAACAAAATCAACTGTCAATTATATAGGTCTGTCTATTATATTTTATTAATTGAATATTATTTTTAGCTATTCTTTACACATTTGGCAAATGAATGAAATTGGCAACATTCATGCATATATGAACACACATATGTATGTGTGTGTGTGTGTGTCAAACTAATGAATGGAAAAAACTAAGATTTTCATTTGCCAATTAATACACAACTTGGAATTCTAATGGTTTATGTAGAGTACTTAAAGATTCTACAGATCACTTGTTTGCATTATGCACCACTATGTAGACATATCAAATAGACGAAAAATAACCGTTTTATTAAAGTCTGAGAATGGAGATATCGATCAACTATTAATATTTATTTTTGGAAGAATCATAACATTATCAAAGGGACAGTAGACCACCAACTCACATAAAATCTCAACAGACATTCTTCATTTATGCCTCAACTTCATCATCTTTTTGGGCTCAAGTGTGTCAACTTGCCCAGTATCTATATTTGTTTCTTCTCCAAAGATTTTTTTTTTTTTGGGCAAAAAGTTTAGTGGATGGAACTAAATGGTATACGTTCTTTAAATATACATTTTTTTGTTCCATATGGTATTCATTATGGCCTAAATACATTGATTTAATTAAAAATAAAAGTAGCATGTTTTTCTTTTGGTGCTATGACACTCCCACTTGATACACAGTGAGTTTTATAAATAAAATGGCTATTATGAAAAGTGTTTATTGGTCCAAGGGACTCAAAGTATGCACTTAAAAATAATTTACTTGTCATGATAATGAATTGTTTGTAGACTATTTGATCTAACATAAAATAACATATCATAATTATAAATTAGAAATATACGATTAGCATCGCTAAGAAGCATAACTGACACCAAGGAATTAACCAAAAATCAATCATACTTAATTCTTTAATAATCAAATCAATACATGCATAGGAAATTCAGATCTATCAATTGTCGAATAAGTAAAAATCATTATTGGGTGAAACACACCTGAATAAGACATAAGGAGAAAATGGCAGGGACACCCCCTAGCTAGTAAAGGCTACCATGTCCTTGTACCGAAAGTACGTGCGAGGGCTTAACTTAAAGATTGATCCTAATTGTGGTGCCACTGTTGGATAAAAAGAACAATAACAATAATATCAGGTTGTTTTTTCCTATACCAAATAGGAAATAAAGAACAAAGATTGTTAGAGCAACATATTAGGAAGAAACCTGTACCATGTAGGACTGTATTTCCCTGACGACGACCTCAATAAAATGATACTCATATGAATCAGGTGCGACGAAGATGCAGTCAGATCCCACACCGTAGCACGATTATCGATGGATACAGAAAATCCTGGTATAGACTTGCGATATTTTGGACATATCGGATTTAGATGGAGAATAGATACGAAAGGCAAGACGTGCCTAGATCTAGAGAAAACAAAAAGGCAAAGAGGGAAAGCAAACACGAAAAGGAGTTGGTGATGCGTGATTTTGAAGTTCAGGAACGCCCCTGCGCTCTCAAAATGCCACTCATTGATAATTAGAACAGGCAGTGGAAGGGGCAAGTGGTTTGATGAGAAAACATTAGAGATAACTGCCAAATTCCAGATCCGCCAGTTGAAGGAAACATGGGGTAGGTAGGGTTTGGGAGAGAAGGAGATTTTCGATCTGAAGGGGAAAAAAAGAATTGGGCATGAAAATAAACTGCGAGAACCAAACAGGAGTGAGACTCAGGAAAAAGTGAGGCGGTTGAGCTAACAATCCACATGTCATGCGGAGAAGCGATCCTGGAGGAAGCCTGTGAGCTATGCAAACATAACTCATCTTTAATAGTATAGTATAGATTTACAAAACCCATACAGAGTTTACGGCCCCATCTAACAAGTACTGTATATGATTGTTACATGGGTATTTGTTTTGTCCTTAGAATTGATATTTATATTCATCACATACAATAGTTGTTGGATGCGTCCGTGTATTGGACAAGGTACAATTACAATAAAGTAATTACATTTTGTAAATCATTTCATTTTAAACAATTTAAAAAATATCGACAATACTTCCTTTATGTTCCTTCTGTACACGCAATTGAGTACAATTCAGGGAATAATGAGGAAGAGTTGTCGAAATTTTGTTGAATTATTTAAAATGAAATGATTTACGAGATGTAATGACTACTGTGTTTGTAATGGAAAGTAGGATGATCAAAGATTAAAGTAGAAAACAACAATGTCGAAAATTAACGTTATATTCATAATGTGAGGCTCAAAATCTATAATTGAAAATTAACTGAAGAAAAAGTATAATCAAAGGAATATTAAATTATATAAGTGAACTGAAACTAAATTTAAAAAGAATAATATTATATAAGTAATAATTAAAAGTTAAACTGTATGAATGTATTAAAAAAATATCAATATTTTTTCAATTAGGAGAAATGATCAATTATTTTACCGATCAAAGATAGATGTATGACCAACGAAGGAAAATAGGAGGTTCAATAAGCGAACATTTTATAGTGGTATACACATATTTATTGAATTCGCTTTAGTGATAACGGAAACGATGAAGAAAAATCATTTTTCCATGAAGTAAGTGCAAATTGTTGAAGCATTTATACCATATATGATTAGAATTCATTTGATCAATATAACTTTGTATCAAATTATTTGATGCGGGATCATCAATTTTTAGATAACGCTGACAATGCTAATGTCGAACTAGAAACAAACATTAGAGCAATTTTTTTTATGATTTTTTAGATTCTACTAAGAAACCCCTTTAGGAAGATTATACAAGCGACAATAACTTATCGATAACTACATAATACATTGCAATGAAATTAAATTACAATCTCGTAGAAGCTTGATTTACAGTCGTTGTACAAGCTACAAAACGACATATGTCTCATGATAATTTAATTTGTGAGAATTATTACAAAGTTTTAAAAAACTTATGTTAGATTTTGGGTTACCATATCAGAAATTATATACATTTTTAATTGGTTTTATGTTTCTTCTAAAAGACGATATCAATCTAAGAACTCACAGAATATGTAACCAAGAAAGATACAAACTAAAACAGAAGAAGGGAAAGGAAGTCTCATTCAATTATATGCATTACTTACCAATTACTCCTAAACTTCAAAGATTATATGCATCCTCTGTGATTGTGCATCATATGAGAAGGCATAGTGTGAGGACACAGGAAGAAGGTACGTTAACACACCCAGATGATGGAGAAGCATGAAAATATTTTGATAAAAAATATATTGTTTTGCTGTGGAGAGTCGAAATGTTGGACTTGGTTTATGTATGGACAGATTTTCACCATTTTCTTAGCTTGCCTCTAAATATTCATCTTATCCTATAATCGTTACTCCTTGTAATTTACCTTCATGATGTTTATGAAAACCATGTATATATTTCTCATAATTGTTGTTTCCAGCCCTGATGATTCGACACAAATAATCGATGTTTATTTACAGCCTTTGATTGAAGAATTGAGAACATAGTGGCGCGAAGGAATAGAAACATAAGATATTTTCAAAAAAAAAAGCTTCCATATGTTCGTTTCTTTGTTGTGGACGGTTAGTGATTTTCCTGCGTATGCAATGCTTTCAGGTTAGAGTATGGTTGAACATGAGCATGGAAGAAACATGAGCATTTTTTGCCTCATGGAGGGAAATTTTTTCGGTTTGATTGTCTACGGTATTTTCTTCATATTAATTATCCTTCTAGAAGATATAAGAAAAGTTCTATAGCTAGTAGACATGAGACTTTGCGACCACCAACAGTTTGGTTAAGCAAAGATATTCATGAACTTGTAAAGGGTTATCCAAAGAAACATAAAATCGGAGAACAAGTTGAAATTCAAGGTAAATCATTGATTCTTAATTGGTGTAGATAAAGTATATTTTGGGAGTTTTCTCTTACAGAAAAAATCTCCTGATTCGTCGTAATATTCACATGATGCACAATGAGAAAAACATGTTTGGTAAGTATTTAATACAGTTTCGAATGTTAAGGGTAAGATGAAGGTTAATTTGAAATCTAGGTATGATATAGAAGTAATATGTATCACCTTGAGCTTCATATGAAGCCAAATGACATAGAAAACCAAAGGCATGCTATGAGCTAGAAAATAATTGAGTTAAAATACTTTTAAAATGGGTGGAAGTATTAATTTTTTTGTATGGTTGTTCTTTTAATCTTCGTAGATGTGTTGACTATAAGAACAACAGAGTTAATGTGATGAAAAGCCATTATTGTCATGTTATGATGGAAAATTTGTTATCCGTCTCTTTGAAAGAACCGTTGCCCATTAAAGTTTTGATGGTTATAGCAGAACTTAGTCTATTTCATAAAGAGCTTTATTCTACTGCGTTAAAAGTTGATCATCTGTGTAAACTTAAGAAAGAAATACCAATACTGCTATGCAAACTAGAGAAAATATTTCATCTAGGTTTCTTTAATGTAACGGAGCACTTACCTGACATTGTCCTTTCTTCTCTACCCCTTTACTCTACTTTAACGGCAGCCTCTCGGAACCTTAAAAGTGAACCTTAGGTCAAAGCGTCTCATATTAACCTTCCCGACTTCATTGCAACGTTCCCCTCGGTCCTTCCCGATCCTTAATCTGGCATCTCCTATAGGCTGAACTATTCTCAATATGTCTTGTTGCTTGTAATGAGCTGTTGGAAGCTAATCTTTTGGCTTCATCTATAGGCTTCTTATTTCTCTACTGGTTAGTTAGTTTCTCGAGACGCATTAGATTCTGTTAGATTAATCTCGAGTAAGCTTTGGGTTGACAGTTTATAGTGTGTTGTTGGTTTGTTGCTAGCTGTTTTGCTAGGTTGCTGTTGTGTTTCCTTAGTGGGTTGTTGAATGTTGCTGTATAGGGTGGGTTTTCAGCATCAATGTGGTCTTGTTGCACCTTTTGAATAGCTCCTTGTGTCTATTCTGGATATGCCTTGTATTCTCCTTTGTGTTGTGTCACTTTCAACTTGTCTGACCTATTTTATTTGATCAAATATCGAGCATAGGATTGCTTTGCAGCCTTCAAATTAAGATTTTTTGTGGTAACCTGTTTTGGTTTTAGAGATATCATTGTTTGGTGCCATAGGCGCTGGTTCATTTCCTGGCATTATGTTATGAATCTGAGACTTCAACTTAATTTTTACAACAATTCATCTCTCCGCCTCTTGAATTCACAGTATACACTTGTCCGTGGTGTTAGCTTACTATCAGTTCAACTTCCCTGCTCTAGTATGCTGAGTTTGGATAGTAACAATTGAGGTTTATAACAAGTTGTTTCTAGGTTCTGGTGTTAGCTGCGTAGGTGTGTTGATTCAATCCTCTGCATCTAATTCAACTTCTGCAATTGCTTCCTTGTAGCTGAACTGGATATTGGTAAGGACCATGAGCATAAAAGTTTCAAGTTAAGCTGTGTATTCTTTCTACGACTGGTTGCAGCCATTTTAACTTAGTTATGTTGCACCTAGCTGCATGCGACACTATGTATTGACTGTTTCTGCCTTCTAACTATCCTATAATTAATCATACCCTGCGTGGTGTTAGGTTATAGTTAAGGTCTTAGTTAAGGCAATCATGTCTGTAGCAGATAAGCGTACAACCTATCTCCTGTTATATTTTGTATTCATTACTTGCTATAATGAAAAAATGGTACGGTCCGCTCTAAAAACCGACTGGCTTTGCCAAAAAAATTATAATTTGAAATAATTCCTGATATTTACTTAAATCATTTAAAGAAAAATATGAGATAGAAAGCACGAGTTGAAGGTTCAATTTGTACATCATATGTCAATGAAGAAGTTTCTTTTTATTCCTCTCATTATTTTAGTATTCATGTGAATTTATCATTTGAAAGTGATACGCGTAATGATGAAGGCATTGATCAAGATAATTCTCAAACAACATTATCCCTTTTTTCAAAGCATGGCGGATCTGTCGGAAAATATATGGAAGTATGATTGAATGATAAAGATTACTTTGTAGCACACACATATGTTCTTGTTACTTATGTTGAAGTTACATCATCTGTTAGGTAATATATATATGTACTCTTTTTCATATACAATATACTATCTGTGTACATTTATATACACGTATATATACATGTACATATTATAATGCATTATCTTATCTATATTTGTAGTTTTTACAAATCACAACATCCAATCGGCGATATAAGCAAATATTTCACTAGTTAGTTTTCGAACTATGTTTCTTATATGATAAATTGTATGGTCGACGAAGGATTGAAATATTTAGCCATGAGACCAAAGGAGAAATCAAGACTTATCCAATATTATTTGTCAGTGGATATAAGTTTAACACCAAAAAGTATGGTGCTGAAAAATTAACTAATAGTACTGGTGTATTCGTTAAAGTTAGTGATGAGACAAAAGATCATGTAAATGATTTTTATGGTGTCTTAACTTAGGTTTTGCAATTGCCTTATTTCACAAGACATGTGAAGGAAGTTTTTTTTATTTAGATGCAACTAGTTCAACAATGTTTCAGGTTCTAAAATTAACGTGACCCAAAATATAATCTTATTAAAATAAAGCATACACCGCGTTATCATAAGTATGATCCTTTTTTTTTACTAATCAAGCATTCTTTTAAATTTTATCAAGCTCTTTATTCATCTTTAAGAAGAGATAAAGTAGATTGGTTGGTTGTTGTTAAACTAAAGACAAAATTTACATTTAATGGAAAAAAAATATTCCAAATGAACAAGCGTACCAAGTAAACATCGAGGAAAAAAGTATAACAATAATAATCGACGATCAAACCGGTTTTAGACCTTTAGATGATGTATCAAATGTATTATTAAAAGAATTTGAGATTATAAAGGAACACTACGCCATAGATGGCCTATGGCAACCCCAGAGAAGTGACGTAGTAGGTGCCAAAAAGTGTTGCTATAGGCAAAAAATGATATGTGGCAACACTTTTTTGGGGTTGCCTTTTGCCGCGTTGCCTTAGAATCAAAGGCAACACCTTTGTGACCCTATGGCAATATCGGTACAGGTGTTGCCACAGGTACCAATACAACAAAAAAATACCCTTTCACAACTGCCAAAAACAGTTGTAATATGTCTATTACAGTTGGCATGCATCACTAGTTATATTGCAATCGTAATAAAGTCAACCTTTTTTATAACTGTTTCTAGCAGTTGTTAAATTTTGTTTTACAACTGCTAAAAGCAATTATATCTCAACTGCTATTAATTAAAATTTCCATAATATTATAATAAATATTGTTATAACACAGTATTTTATCCAAATAAATATTTTATTTCAACATTTCAAATAGTACAAAATTTTTGACTCCACTATTGTAAATTCACTCGTATATTACACAATCAATCATATTTACATACATTCCTCATTACATTGTCACTCGATTCATTCATATACAGATTCACACATACAATCATAAGCAAGAAAAAATACACGAAAATGATTATGTAAACTACTACCTTTATTTTTTTCCTTTTTGATGATTTGCTCGCAAAGTATGCGCAACTTCTCTAGTTCAATCATAAATGAGCAAGACCCTTATAATTGTAATATGAGAAGAGTTAAAGACTAAAACTAGATTTGATTATTTTAAAATAGATAATAATTATCTAACTAGTAATTAAAAAACATAAGAAAAGTCGGTGAATCGAATAACGACCGTTGTCTCAACTGAAAGGCAATCAAACTCATTAATACGACCGTAGCCTTTACGGTTGTATATCTCCATCTACTGAAACAAACTATCAGAGTTAGAATCTCTATTTCCCTCGACTTATAAAATGAGGATTGTATCCTACTGACAACAAATGACATAAGGAATTATATCCCTAAGGGTGCATACTGTGTGATCATGTTGCTCTAATTTAAGTGCAACCAGTGTGATGGAAAAACAAGATATTAATGAAGAAATAAGATGAAGATTCCATTTATATATCAACTAAACATCGCAAGAAATATTTACCTGCACATGAGGATGGTTCTTAGCATTAGGGTACTCTTTAGGATGTTTACGTAAAGTCTTTCTTATAACATAATTTTCATACTCTATTTTTCTATTACTCATTTCCTAAATCCTAATTCACCTGATTCTTTTTTTTAAAGCAAGCAAAAATGTTATAGATAAAGCATGTAATTGAATATAGAAGAAAGATTACTTGAATGTAACTTCAGTTTTACCTTAATAAGAAAGTCATTAAATGTCTCCACAACATCTTCACATGTCCTGCAAGGCTGCAAAAGTAACAAAAAACAAGGTTATCATAGTCACAAATAGAAAAACAAAATAAAATAAAACAAACCATTTCTTGGTTGAATTTGCATGAATGATAAGAATGCATACCCCTTAAGTTTCCAAGAGACCAGCTACCAAATATTTTGCAAATTGGGTAGAAGAAACCCAAGGTGGCAATTCATTTGCACTTCCGTAGTTAAGTGAAACTTCAAAGTCTGCATATGTACTCAGTTAAATGCTTTATATAGGGAAAAATCTTATATTGGTTTACTTGCACTTAGGTACATATCATATGTACACTGCCACATTGTCATATTACTGTGCTATTATTTCAGTAGATATACAAAATTTTAATACAATTGTTACACCAAAACAAGGTGATATCATCAAAGGAATTTAAATAAACTGTATGCCTCATTTTATGATTCCAGTACATTGGAAAACAGAATATTAATTCTCAAAAGAAGTACCACGCCACTCACTTAGACACAACACTTATTTTTATACAAAACAGGGCTCTTCTTATTCATCCATTTTCTATAGAAGCCAAACTAAGTCTTAGAATCATACAGCTTTTAGAATTAAAATATGGTTTGTACCCTTTTTCTTTGTGCATCAGTTCTATAAACATGGATGGGTCTGTCATATTGCCTAGTTTGCACTAGCTATAAAGCACCAGAATTCGGCCATACTTATATATACACATGTACCAGCAATGAGCAGTAACATCAAAAACTAGCAGTATATATATCACGGCACTACTACCCGATTCCTAAAACTTTCACGCAATTGCTCTCAGGTAATTATTTAGCATGACCCGTGCAAAGAGCATTCAACTTAAGAGAGCTTTTGCTGCAATTCAGATTCATTCGATTCTTAAGTCACAACAGATTAACCAAGGCAATTTCTTTAAGATATACAGGAATCATACATTAATGTACTTAAAACAGAGCATGATATAGTCAGACTATTGCCTGGTGTGAGTAAATTCACTTAATACATGACATTGAGCTTGTTAAATTAGCCAAGTGTGTTACCTATATGTATATATAGGGGTATTGGCAGTTTCTAGGTACTTGTTTCACATGGCACGGTCATGATATAGGACGTTTGGGTGCTTATCAGTTTTCCCATACTCATTTCTTTCAGCAATAAAAAAACATATATACAGGCACAATAACAGTCAGAGCAACAACAAAGAATGGCTAGAAATATTATAGCATAAATGAGATCAGAAGCACTTAGTGTATAGAACTTATAAACAGGGTTTTCATCAATTATCTTCATTAATACCTTTAAGGGTCATAGCATATCATTTACAACCATTGCATACCCATCACCAAAATGTTTAACTCAATCATCACAGCCAATCATCCAATTCATCCAACACAATCAAGCATAGCACTAAATAAAACAGACATGCCAGTAACTAGAAGAATTAAGGCTGCCTATAATTAGGGCTTAATGCCAAATAGAAAGTGAGAATACTCACCTAAACTCTCGGCTTCCCTCTTCTTCATTCTCGATTCGGCCTTGGTTCTCGAAGGAGCTGCTGCCTTCATCTCGATTCCGTCCGCACTTTGTTTTGCGAGGAGACAACCTTCGATTCCACGATTTGGCTTCCTATTTCTATTGCGAGAAAGCGTTGAAGTTTGATTCTGGAAGTCAGACTGACGCATAACTGGATCGATCGACAAGGGAGCGATCGCACGCGAAATAGCTGTAGAGGGAAGAAGAACTGATGGCATCCTGAATCTGAATCTAGATCCGAATCTAATGACGATGACGAGGGTGTTGAAATACCTTTTTTTTCTTATTTGGGGATTTCTGTAGGTTTCGATTTGATAATTTAGGGTTGGGGATAGATGGAAAGGGGATGAAAAGAGGCAGAAAATGAAAATTAAGGATTCTGAAATATTTGCGAAGTTTTGGAGGCGGGAAGAGAATGAAAAGAAAAGCGGGAGAATGAAAATAAAAGTAATAAATAGAGATGAATGAGGTATGGATTGATGGTGTGGATGAACGGTTGAGATTTGATTTTAACTAAATGTGCGGATCGCTGAGGTGTAATTTTTATCTTTATTTTTTTCTTAGAATATATCTATAGCTATCGCAACACACTGCTGATATCTATGCTAACACATTGAAGCGTGCGTTGCAATAGACAAAAAACAGTATGGCAATGGTAACGTTGTAGCTAGCAACAACATGGGTTTTCATTCCGATAGACAATCTATGGCGTAGTGGAAAATAATATTGTATACGAGACGGAGTCTAAATGAGAAAGTGATGAGGAATGATTAATAGTGCACATTTGGGTAGAAGGTAATTTATGTTATATATTTTCGCATAATTATATGCTATATTATAAGTTGCGAGTCATTAGGTTCTGAAATAATATGTTTTGTTTTGTCTTAATATTTATCCCATACTTAAGTAATATGGTCATTGAAGGTAATTTATATTATACATTGGTTGACTGTTTTGTCTTAATATGTTTATCGTTCTTAAGTAATAGGTTCTGGCATAATACATGTTTGTCAAAATTATATGATATGTTTCTCATAAATGATACTATGTCTATGATAGGTATTATGTCTTTTTTAGAAGACATGACTCTTCTCGGTTAGGTTTCCTCTCATTTTCTCATAGAGGGAACGTTATCGAAGGTGATGGCGGCAGCCCATCACAAGAGGCAGTTCATTCTGTGGTGACTTTGGTGCCGATGGACCGTAAGTATTACATTTATTTTTCGTATGGTATATTATACATTAGTCACAATTTAATACAAGTTTATTTCACATTTTTAACACAGGGGTTTCGAGCTTGAGCCATCTAGTATCGTTCTTTCGAGTTCTCAGGAGGCACACATGAGTAGGATGAGTTCTTTTTGGCCCAAGTGAAGCAAGGTCTTAGCATAGGTCAGAGAGAATATTTGGTAGAAATTCTTTGTAAGTATAATTTATATGCCATTATACATAATTTATGTTTCACACACTATTTACAAATATATAACTTTCATTTCCTCAACTTGTAGGGTGTAGATTTAAAAGAAGAGACATACGTTAAGCTAGCAAGCGACGATGGAATAACTAAATTGGAAAAAACCACCATGATACCATGTTGGCATTAGAAAATTGAGGGAAAATTTCAACGGAATGAATGCTAGTGTATGAAATGTATGGATTTCATGGTGGAGCAGTCAGGAGTTCAAGGTTATTTAACCATATTTCAGTTCAAATTGTTGCATACACTTATATAATTTAGAATTGATAAACGTAAATTTAAATTTGTAGAAAGAGTCGGAGAGAAATTCTGCAAAGAGGAACAAGAACCCAGTAACACATCATGGTTTTTTCAAATCGTTCCAACATCATCGCGATGACTTGGTAATTTTATTGATTATGATTACAAAACATTGTTACATTTTTATATTTTAAGTAACTTTGAAGAATTAGTTATTAAATAATAGGTATACTTTAATTATTTAAGGAAAGGTCGCGTGGGGTCCCATGTCATACGGAGATTTCTTTGCTCATTCCCATGCCACAATGAAGATCAATGAGGGCTCAGTCACATACCGATGGCAGGATGATGATAAATCAACAAATGCATATATACATCCATACTATATTAATTACTGAGTTGACCAATTCTATTTCTACCCTGTTAATTCCCTTTCCCACCCCGCCACGTTAAAAAAAAGCACATATCCCCCATTTTCTCTTTGCCATCCCACTGTCTTCCCATATTACCCTTATCCAAAAAAAAAAACAATTCTTCAAACAAAAGCTTATTTTGTAAAACTTGTTGAATATTGTTCAGAAATGCTTATATGTAGAAATTGTTGAGTATTGCTAAGCTATTTGTGTTTTACCAATTTTTATGTATGGCAATCATTATGCTTCAGCTATTTGTTGAATATTTATTGTCTAGAAATATTTGTTGAATACGGTTCAGCTAGTTATGCATATTTGGATATGTCCAAAAATGTTTGCACGTCAGCTGATGGAAATTGATTCTTGCAATTTATGTTTCGGCAACTTTTATGTATGGAAGTGAGTAATTTTTATGTATGGAAGTGATTGTGGCAATTTTTATTTAGCTATATATGTCAACAGCGTGGCTGATATAAGGAATATAGTTGCATCACATGAAATCAACGTTAGCTCATTAATTGGTTCGCATGAAATCCACGTTAAGAATTAACGTGATCATCATAGTTATCTCGTCCGCCCTGCATTTCTGAAGCGTGGAAGCTTGTTCATTGGTTCGGGTTGCCATGACCCTGCAACCGACGACGCATCACCTCGGAAATATTTTGTTCCTCAAAATTGCTATTTCCTGATTCCATCAAATCTTTATCTTCAAAATTTTCATGTCCGTCCATTTCTTTTCTTAATAGCATCATAATTTTATTGTTGACAGTAAGTGAGAAAGAAATAGATGAAGGAATATGAATAGACTCCATCTTATTTACTTTGATAGTTATAAGGGTAATTAGTTATTTAAATTTAAAATATTTTGGTGGGGTGGGAAAGGTAATTAACGGGTCCTCGCTAATTTGTAAACCAAACGTCACACCGGATAAATTCCCGGCATCTCAATCTTTTTCCTTGACCTCCTTCGTTATCAAAATATCTGTCGATAAGACAAGAATACGTACCGCTGCGTGTTCCTTTGCTCCATTCTTCCGTCCATTATATATTTCAAACCAGGTAATCGTTTCTCCTCCCTTCAGCATATTTTTTTTAATCAATTCAGATCAGTTTTCTTTTGCTTCACTGTTATGCGTCGATCTATGGTTTTACAATGATCAGTAATCCGACTTGCATAATTTAATTTCGATATTACTATAAGCTATTGATTGACAATGGAAATTGTTTTTCTAAAACCCGATTCTTATTCTTTTGTGTTGAATAATTATTGTAAGTTTAATCGCTACTGTACTTTGTGTTTGTTTCCAATAATTATTGTTTTCTTTATTTTTTTTGGGTCACGATTTATAGCAGTGGTCTGAATCAAAATGTTACAAGTGTGTAGGTATCAAAAAATAGAATCTACTGCTGTTTCGCATGGTTGAATAATCTGAGACGGAGGTCCTTGGAATGTGTAGTAGCAATCAAATGGGAAATTTAACCTCAGATTTGATTTTCGTCCTTTTCTTCTGATCTTCGTCCATGATGTGAATGTATGTAATTTTGTTTGTGTTCGCATGCTTATGCTGGGCACTTGCTGTTGTAGTCTTCTACTTCAGCTATTCATTGCTCCATGTTAGTCGTATGGGTATTTTTGATAGTGACAATGGAAACACTCCAGCATTTGTTTGGAACACGAATGAATATATGTAAAGTATATTTACGTTATAATAAGTACTCTGGCTAGCTTAAAGCTTATGGGGCTCTAGATTGAGTTTTTAAAGG
Organism: Allium sativum; assembly: GCA_030737875.1. Classification (NCBI taxonomy): domain Eukaryota; kingdom Viridiplantae; phylum Streptophyta; class Magnoliopsida; order Asparagales; family Amaryllidaceae; genus Allium; species Allium sativum. The sequence continues at coordinate 562,424,273 of CM060920.1, read as the reverse complement.
TCTTAGGGTTGAACCATACTTGTGTATTTATTTTGTGTTAACACTTCTTTTTCATTTCATTTGTCAGCCGATTTTATTCTTTGTTTAGCTAACAGTTAGCAATATAAACTTGGTTGGGCACTGATATTAAGCAAAGATATGTACTAATTAATTTCTTTGAAACTATGTTTCTAGATATTAACTAAATTCAAACATAGCGGTTTACTTTATTTCCCTCATGAATTAAAACTTATGCTGTCTCTTGCATTTTTTCCACAAAATATTGTTACCATGCTGCCTTAGAGGCACCAAATGCATGTGATCAGGCATTGTAGACTTTCCACTTATGCGACTTTTAACAGATGCAACAGAAGCAATGTAATGCATACAGGAGCCTTATTAAATGGTTCTTCGGTTTGGCAAATTGTACCTGTTAAAATTATACTATATTGCATATGCTGCCATCTATTGTTTATGAAAAATTCTCTTTGGAGAGTCTATGTTATTTATGTAAATCAATCCAAATGCTTAGTGAAGAAATGAATTACTTATGCAGTGCATCGTAGCATCAAGCTAGCATAAAATTAATAAATATTCACATTTGGTCTTACCCAAATTTTACTATGGTCATTATTTTTCATGAAAACTATGACTTAGAAAGTGATTACCATGAATTTTGATACATACATAATAAACTGATTCAAACTACAGCTAACAAAATGAATAGCTTAAGGTTTTTTTGTTATTAATGGAGATATGCAAGCAGATCCACATGTTAATTTAAAAGCTAATCTTACAGGCAAATTGTATTTGTGTATGTACAAATTAATTTATTCAAACTTAGACTTCCATCACACATTCCAAACAATATTAATTTGGATAACAATAGATGTATATATGTATGTATGTATAGGTATGTCAATGACATGGATATTGATCCAGTTGGAAAACACAGATTTATCAAAGAAGAATTTTATTGATTGTATTGTAATGTTTGTAATAACATGAAACTGAATGAATTGATACGAAGTGCAACGTTCCCCCCTTCAAACCTAACCTAGGATTAGGGTTTGCTCTCGAGAATAAAAAAAATGGCGATTCCTTCGGCTTCATGAGACTAATTGATGAAGGATGGCTACTCCTTCAGCTTCATGAGACTGATTGATGAAGGATCTCTCTTTTCAGGCCTCCATAATAGATAAATCGTGTTATACTCGAGTTAACCACTTGAGAGAGCTCGATTTGCTAAGAGAGGTTAAATTGGATGAGGAACGATTGTGTTCTTATGAAGTCCTAGCTGAGAAGAGTAGATCTGACAACAATCGGTCACAATACCTTAACAATTTGGGATAAATCAGGATTCTGGAATGAAAATGATTCTCCTCGATCTTTCAGCTTCATTGGCAACATCTACATTTAATTCCACTTTAAGCTTGGAAAAGATTGTCCTTGATAAGGGTTTCGTGAGAATGTCAGCTTTCTGATCTGAGGAAGGTATATAACCTATCTTCAATTTCTCTTTTATAACTTGCTCTCTGATGAAGTATAGGTCTAATTCAATATGATTGGTTTTAGAATGTAATACATGATTTGAAGTTAGGGATATAGCACTAATATTATCACACATACAGTAGATTTCTTGGTTATGTGATCTGTAATTCACTTAATAGTGATTCTATCCACATAACTTCAGCTGTACAACTAGCCACACTTCTAAATTCTGCTTCTGTACTTGATCTGGACACAATACTTTGTTTTTTAGCACACTGTAACGACCCACCCTGTACTAGCCTGCATTTCCTCCAAAAGTGCGCTGTACACATGCCCGACTAACACAGGACAGTCGTCAGGAGAAAGGAAAGAAGAGAATGAACTAATCAAGGAACCTATAGAATGTCTCACAGCGCATGGAATAAAATATAATAATAACATACTTGACATAAAACAGGTGAGACAGAGCATAAGCTGATAACTAATAATCAATGTCAACATCAGAGCAGCGGAAATCCAAATACAGCTTATTACAACTTTTCAGAATCTACTGTCTCTAAACAAAAGAAAGCCAAAGTAGAAGATACACCACCAATGCCCAAGCAGTGATCTTCAACAACACAGGGAGAATGCTATATATATGTATTACGTGGAAGCCTCCTGCTCGTCTCCGGATCATCTACTCGTGCATCACCAGCTAACCTGTCTCTAGTCTGCTCGTGTGAGCACCCAGAGTAATAAGAGGAGACATAAAACTCTGGGTCAGACATAAAGCCTGGTATGAGCGATAAGCATCTAAACAGAATAATAACAGGTATACTAAACCATACCTGAACCTGGATCTGCAACCAAAGAGTTAGTACCACATACCGTACAATACTCCAAGGTGCCATAATGAATAGTGTAAAGAATACGGGGGTGGGGTGTGCATGTCATAATGATAGCAAACAAATCATCCATAGCAACCATCCTCACATCTCTCACTCAGTGCGTAAAGCGTACGATATCTACCACTTTGGAACACTAGACAAACTGAGGTAACGACGAATCCCGACTTGTAGAAACCCTGCTATGACCAAGCTAAACATATGGAGTCATGACCAAACATTTCAATGACCCACTTCATTGGTTGTAGCCTTTGGTCCTACCGATGCCATAATGGCCCTGAATCCGCCTTCGTACCTCCTACCATAGTGGTCCAAAGCTATAGACGTCGATAACTCCTTGGCACGCGTCCCGCAGCAAAGCCCAACCATGAAGCGAACTCGTTGATTCCCATCTGAATCTTGAGCTTTAACTTCTCATTTGGACTTCCTTTGCATCTCGGGTATTGGTCGAATTGGAGTGGGTCTTCAGAAGAGTTGTCGCGCATTAACAGTCCTAGAATTCGGTTCGGTAGTCATCACCTTCATCGGTTCGGGTCGGTAGTCATCACCTTCATCGGTTCGGGTCGGATACTCCACTTCGGGTCGGGTCGGTGTCCTCCTCCGGGTCGGGTCGGGTCACTGTCTTCCTTCCAGTTTTCTCCGATCAGCTCCCTCGTTTTCCATCTACTCCGATCCGATCCGCTTCCGTTCTCCATCTGCCCTGATCCGATCCGCTCCCTTCGCCTTGCTCCAGTCGTAGCCTTCCATTCTTGAGTCGATCCGATCTGGTCTCCATTATTCTTCCGATCCGATCCCTTTTGTCCACTCCAACTCTAAGTAAACGGCCTTCCTTTTTGCCAAGTCTCCTATGTGCCAAACTCCAGTTCGGGTCGGTTTTCTTGCCTAGTTCACATATCCGATCCGAGCCTCATCCGATCCGAACCGGTTAGGAACCTGCACATTTCTGCAACCTTCCAGCGAGCTTTCTACGCCATTCGACGACGTTTTAGACCAATTTAACTATTCTAATCAATCATAAAACATACCATAGAGTCATAGCAACATGTAATAGCAACCACAAACAGCAAACAACAATTCAAATGAATCAAAATAGATCAAAAGTGGCTAAAACCTCACATTTTCCTATAATCCTTCCTAATCATGTTTAAGCACATACTTAGTAAAACTTAATCAAATCGTCTAATTTTCTAACAGAGGTATGAAATATTATTTAAGAATTTCTAAACATTTTTCCAGAATTCATTAGTGTATAAATTCGCTAATCTTCACTAATCACCCTTAATTAACTGTAATTAGTGTCAAAACGATACTATCACTCACCTTTGCCACAACTAAAACCCCAAAACTGAAATATTCTCTGATTTGACGTTGTTCCCAATCTTACACAGCAGCTCTACCTCGGTTCTCGTGTTAATACTTCTTGATTTGGTGTTTGCTAAGCCTAATCTTCAATTAGAAAGTGATTAAGAGGTGTTTTGAAGAGATTTAGAGGGTGGAGGCCATGGCTAGGTTAAGAGGAATGAATAGTGACGGCTGAAAAATGAGAAAAAGGTATTCTCCAAACCCTAATAGCCCTTTTAAACTCCTAATCCCGAAATTCCCCTTTGGGCCTAGCTGTTAATCACCCGGTTAAACCCAATTAAGCTGTTTTTCACCATCTGAAACTGGTTTCAGCAATATCTCCCAAACGGTGAGTCCGTTTGGCTAATGTGACCACTTTACGGAAAGAGAAACCATCATTCGAATCCAATGGAAGTGGTTTCAGGTCAAAATTCCTTTCCAGTCAAAAGTTATGGACGAAACAAGATCAACTAGGGGCAAAACGGTCATTTAAAAATTGGCAAAAATCATGAACATGGGAAATGACCCCACTAGTCGTTTCCCAAAAATACACGACCATACGACTTACCTAGAAAAAGAAATAAATATTCTACGATCCTAGATGCGTAGAATGTGGGTTGTTACATTCTCCCCCCCTTAAGAAATTTCGCCCCCGAAATTCCTTAACTAAGAAACAACAATGGGTCCCGCATGCCTATCAACCAATTTCAAACAATCAAACATACATGATAGTACAACAAGCATATCCTAGCATGCGGTTTTCTAACAAAGGAAGAATCATCGCCGCTAAGATCTTACCAGACAAAGAGCTTCAAATACGACCTTCTTATGTCATCCTCTACTTCCCAAGTACAGTCGTCCTCTCGCCATCGATTCCCATCTTTATCCTAGAGGCGATTTCCAATGGGTTAGGATCGTTCCTCTGACTGGAACTGTTCCACTCAATCCAGATCGATCTAATCGTCAAGCTTACTAGCGTTTCTGAATCCAATTCACACTTAGGTCTGAAGTCATGCCCCATGATATACTCTAGTAGCTTCCATTCCAGAAACATAGCCTCTAAACTGGCATGTCTCCTACCCAATGCATCAGCTACCGCACCGAATCCGGTACTACGGCATCCGTCCGTACTGTCATCTTCTTAGGTAATCCAACCATATACGTCAAATTACCAACTACATTCCAAATGTCCTTTCAAGTCTAACCCGAATCTTGCCTACATCCATACTGCACGTCCAACGTATATTCACCTCTTAGAGGCAAACTAGATCCATCCAATGACCCTAGGCACTACATCCATATCCGTACTGTACGTCTAACGTACATTCACCTCCCAAAGGTGAACTAGACTCATCCAATGAATCTAGGTACTCTACCTATGAGTCTAAGTCCAACTTGAAACTCCTATTTCCGCTGAATCTCCAAGATCAACGGACGCTCCACAATTCCCAAACATACTTCAAGTCTAACGTAAAGTATCTTCGTATCCGTTATATCACCATGACTAACGAACTCGTCCCATTTCCATTCAACAGAATCCTACAGGTGATAGTCTACTCAAAAGAAGAAAGGTAGGAACAAACATAACAACCATAGCATCCATCAAACAAGTCCTATCTATCACCTGCTAAAAGCCATGAATACATCAATACCTATAAGTCTGGTCCAACCAACATCAATAACTAATGGAAGCCTAGCCTCCAAACGGACTACCGTACGTCCAACGCACGTTTATCCTCCAAGGATAACTAGATCACGTCCAACGGATCCATGGTAACGGGCGTCCCCAGATACCCCTGCTTTTAGTCTGCCTGAAACACTCGAGTCCCACCCAAGTCTATCCCTTATCTTGCTGCCCTCTCGAGTCCAACCCGAGCCAATCCAATTCCTTGCAGTTTCCTCGAGTCCATCTCGAGTCAATCTATTACCCATAACTCAGACCCAGTCTTGAGTATCCATTACCTACAAACTCTAGTCCAACGTGAGTCGTCTCCCCATTCGTTGCATCTCTAAGATCAATCGAACATCTATTTTACTTTACGAGTTCAAGTCCAACTTGAATCGTCCTAACCTTCGTTGCACCTTCCTTGACCAACGAACACATCCTATTCTTTCAAAAAAGAACATCAACATATGGTCCTAAACAATTCATTAATTTGCATCTTTCTTGAGTCCCACGCGAGTCATCTCATAACCCTATCGAGTCTAACTCGGGGCAGTCCATACCATCGAATAGTCTTATCCTGTCACAACTGCCCATCACTCTTCGAGTAAACCAAGATATCATCCAATGAAAATCGCAACAACTACCTATCTCTCTTGCAGACCATCCTAGTCGACCTCGACATTCCCCGAGCACAAGTCCCAAAGGCCTAAACCAATATCAGACAAGCACCCAAGGAACATCTCCTCCGAGTTCAGACGATCTACGTGAGATGACATGAGCAAAACATCCAAACACTCAAGCATCCATAACTGACTTTGGCTATCCTCGCCAATCTTGCTTGAAATTATCATCGATCGCATGACCAAGTCCTGACCAACTACTGTACATCCAATGTACATTTGCTTCTCTAACTCCCGTTATCATCTTCGTCATAAGGTAGGCGATCCAATACCACCCTTCGTCCATCATCCACTCTAACGGTCATCAAAGGCTCTTCACAATCTACTATCACTCTATACTTTTGGAGTCAATCAGCTCCCAAAATCAAGCCAACCCTAGTAAAGCTCGAAATAAAGCAATCAAAACAAACATACATCCATGACTCGATAAGACCAAATTACAACAAGTCATACTAAGGTTAGTCAAACCACCTATCGGGCTTGTCACTACTAAAGGTCTATCGACTACCTCGGGTTCCAATTCCAACCTATCTACCAGGTCACTAGGTACGAAGGAATGGGAAGTCCCGATATCAAACAAAGCTAGAACATGAACATCTTAAATAGAAAGCATACCTCGAATAATGACACCTTTTTCCTTCTGCGCCGCAGTTGGGGCATTCGACGAAGAAGGAACAACGTTGATAGCATATGCTTTCACGATCTGCTTCTCCCTAGGAGATTGTGGACATTCATTCTTGTGATGTCCCGCTTGGCCGCAATTAAAGCACTTCCTTTCCCCAGGCTTTTCTCGACAATCTCTGGCATAGTGGCCCTTCTTGCCACAACTAAAGCACTCGCCATCTTTCTTATTCTTCTTACTCTGACCATCCATGGTTTGGTCTTGTTTCCTCTTAGTCTGGGAATTATTCTTGCCTCTGCCGCCTGCTTGCGGCTTTGGCTCCTTTGCAGATGCATTAGCGACCTCATTCTTAGGCTTAGGGTAAAGACTTTCTGACCTTAATTCCTTTCCTACAATCGATTCAAACGTCTCATCGATGTGGTTTATAAGCCTTTCCCCCAAGTACCCATCTAAACCAGTTATGAACTTCTCGTTCTTCTTCTCGGCAGTGTCGATAAGAGATAACCCATATTTCGATAAAGTATCGAACTCAGCAACATACTCTGAAACTGCCCTTCCGTTCTGCTTAAGCTCCAGAAACTTTCTAAACAATTCTGACTTCTGAGCAGCTGGTATAAACTTATCGCAAAAACGAGCCTTAAACTGATCCCATGTAATCTGATCCTCTGGAGTTGCTGCCTTAATAGCATTCCACCAATTCATTGCTCGTCCTTGAAGCTGACGGGATGCTAGCTTCCTCTTCATGGTATCTTCAATACCCAAGTCTTCGAAGATACGCTCACAGCTATCCAACCAATCCTGAACAACCGTAACCGACTCCGTTCCGTGGAACGGCTTCCCACCAAGACTAGCATAATCCTTGCACAACTTGGCGAAATCGACCCTAGGCGCCTGCACCGCTACACCACCACCGTTAGCAATATTAGGAGCCGCTCTCTGGACATCCCTAAGCATCTCCCTCATGAAGTCAGTGAACATAGTCCTCATCTCAGTAGCATTCCCATTATTGGCTCCTCTGCCAGTACCCCTCGCATATCGGCTCATCGTTCAATCTGTACAGAGCAAACGATTAACCATCTCCTTTGTGGTGTCAGTGCAGTGCAACTTCATCCCTAACTATACTAATAGTATATATATATATCTATATAGCTTTGAAAACCAGTTTTGAAAAATCAAAATAATCACAAATACGCGCTCTCATATACGTATAATATCTCTCCCTGATGACTTTCCCCAGGTTAACTACGCAACCTAGAGCTCTGATACCAAATGTAACGACCCGCCCTGTACTAGCCTGCATTTCCTCCAAAAGTGCGATGTACACATGCCCGACTAACACAGGACGGTCTTCAGGAGAAAGGAAAGAAGAGAATGAACTAATCAAGGAACCTGTAGAATGTCTCACAGCGCATGGAATAAAATATAATAATAACATACTTGACATAAAACAGGTGAGACAGAGCATAAGCTGATAATTAATAATCAATGTCAACATCAGAGCAGCGGAAATCCAAATACAGCTTATTACAACTTTTCAGAATCTACTGTCTCTAAACAAAAGAAAGCCAAAGTAGAAGATACACCACCAATGCCCAAGCAGTGATCTTCAACAACACAGGGAGAATGCTATATATATGTATTACGTGGAAGCCTCCTGCTCGTCTCCGGATCATCTACTCGTGCATCACCAGCTAACCTGTCTCTAGTCTGCTCGTGTGAGCACCCAGAGTAATAAGAGGAGACATAAAACTCTGGGTCAGACATAAAGCCTGGTATGAGCGATAAGCATCTAAACAGAATAATAACAGGTATACTAAACCATACCTGAACCTGGACCTGCAACCAAAGAGTTAGTACCACATACCGTACAATACTCCAAGGTGCCATAATGAATAGTGTAAAGAATACGGGGGTGGGGTGTGCATGTCATAATGATAGCAAACAAATCATCCATAGCAACCATCCTCACATCTCTCACTCAGTGCGTAAAGCGTACGATATCTACCACTTTGGAACACTAGACAAACTGAGGTAATGACGAATCCCGACTTGTAGAAACCCTGTTATGACCAAGCTAAACATATGGAGTCATGACCAAACATTTCAATGACCCACTTCATTGGTTGTAGCCTTTGGTCCTACCGATGCCATAATGGCCCTGAATCCGCCTTCGTACCTCCTACCATAGTGGTCCAAAGCTATAGACGTCGATAACTCCTTGGCACGCGTCCCGCAGCAAAGCCCAACCATGAAGCGAACTCGTTGATTCCCATCTGAATCTTGAGCTTTAACTTCTCATTTGGACTTCCTTTGCATCTCGCGTATTGGTCGAATTGGAGTGGGTCTTCAGAAGAGTTGTCGCGCATTAACAGTCCTAGAATTCGGTTCGGTTCGGTAGTCATCACCTTCATCGGTTCGGGTCGGTAGTCATCACCTTCATCGGTTCGGGTCGGATACTCCACTTCGGGTCGGGTCGGTGTCCTCCTCCGGGTCGGGTCGGGTCACTGTCTTCCTTCCAGTTTTCTCCGATCAGCTCCCTCGTTTTCCATCTACTCCGATCCGATCCGCTCCCGTTCTCCATCTGCCCTGATCCGATCCGCTCCCTTCGCCTTGCTCCAGTCGTAGCCTTCCATTCTTGAGTCGATCCGATCTGGTCTCCATTATTCTTCCGATCCGATCCCTTTTGCCCACTCCAACTCTAAGTAAACGGCCTTCCTTTTTTCCAAGTCTCCTATGTGCCAAACTCCAGTTCGGGTCGGTTTTCTTGCCCAGTTCACATATCCGATCCGAGCCTCATCCGATCCGAACCGGTTAGGAACCTGCACATTTCTGCAACCTTCCAGCGTGCTTTCTACGCCATTCGACGACGTTTTAGACCAATTTAACTATTCTAATCAATCATAAAACATACCATAGAGTCATAGCAACATGTAATAGCAACCACAAACAGCAAACAACAATTCAAATGAATCAAAATAGATCAAAAGTGGCTAAAACCTCACATTTTCCTATAATCCTTCCTAATCATGTTTAAGCACATACTTAGTAAAACTTAATCAAATCGTCTAAATTTTCTAACAGAGGCATGAAATATTATTTAAGAATTTCTGAACATTTTTCCAGAATTCATTAGTGTATAAATTCACTAATCTTCACTAATCACCCTTAATTAACTGTAATTAGTGTCAAAACGATACTATCACTCACCTTTGCCACAACTAAAACCCCAAAACTGAAATATTCTCTGATTTGGCGTTGTTCCCAATCTTACACAGCAGCTCTACCTCGGTTCTCGTGTTAATACTTCTTGATTTGGTGTTTGCAAAGCCTAATCTTCAATTAGAAAGTGATTAAGAGGTGTTTTGAAGAGATTTAGAGGGTGGAGGCCATGGCTAGGTTAAGAGGAATGAATAGTGACGGCTGAAAAATGAGAAAAAGGTATTCTCCAAACCCTAACAGCCCTTTTAAACTCCTAATCCCGAAATTCCCCTTTGGGCCTAGCTGTTAATCACCCGGTTAAACCCAATTAAACTGTTTTTCACCATCTGAAACTTGTTTCATCCATATCTCCCAAACGGTGAGTCCGTTTGGCTAATTTGACCACTTTACGGAAAGAGAAACCATCATTCGAATCCAATGGAAATGGTTTCAGGTCAAAATTCCTTTCCAGTCAAAAGTTATGGACGAAACAAGATCAACTAGGGGCAAAACGGTCATTTAAAAATTGGCAAAAATCATGAACATGGGAAATGACCCCACTAGTCGTTTCCCAAAAATACACGACCATACGACTTACCTAGAAAAAGAAATAAATATTCTACGATCCTAGATGCGTAGAATGTGGGTTGTTACACACACCAAGATACAGTATTTTTACCTACAAAAATACAGTAACCTAAAGTAGATTTCCTGTCATCACAATCTGTTCCCCAGTCATCATCAGTATAAGCATTGATATTTAATGTGTTGCTTGTCTTAAGGATTAAACCATGCTCAATAGTTCCTTTGAGATAACTTAATATCCTCTTGACTGCCTTCCAGTGATTATCCAAAGGATTTTGCATATATTGGCTAACCTTGTTGACACTAAAAGCTATATCTGGTCTGGTTATAGTAGCATATTGAAGTGCACCAACAATGCTTCTAAAAAATTTTCCATCTTGAAAAGATTCTCCTTTATGCTTGGATAGTTGTATGTTTGTGATCATAGGAGTTGGTAAAGGATTTGCTTTGTGCATTTGAGCCCTGTGAAGAATTTTTGAAATATATTTTCTTTGACTAAGATGTATTTCAGAACTTGATGTACTTTTGACTTCAATACGCAAGAAATAATTTAGATCACCCAAATCTTTGATTGAGAATTCTGAATTTAGCATATTTGTAACAGCCTTGATTTCATCAGTATTGCTGCCTATAATAATAAAGTCATCAACATAAATCAATATATATGTTGTATCAGAATCAGTAATTTTAATAAAAATTGAGTTATCAGATTTGGATGATCTGTATCCATGATTGACAAGAGTTGTTTTTAGTTTATCAAATCAAACCCTAGGTGCTTGTTTCAACCCATAGATGGCCTTGTTGAGTTTGCACAACAAATTTTTTGTTGATTGTTGAACAAAGCCTTGAAGCTGCTCCATGTAGACCTCTTCCTGTAAATCACAATTAAGAAATGCATGGTTAACTTCTAATTGTTTGATGCTCCAATTTTTATACCAAGCAATTGTCAGAATTATTCTGATTGATGTGGGTTTTACAACAGGTGAAAAAGTCTCTGAAAAATCAAAACCATACTGTTGTGAGTACCCTTTAGCAACAGTCTTGCTTTGTACTTAGAAATTGAACCATCAACATTTCTTTTTAATTTAAAAACCCATCTGCAGCCTATAATATTCTTATGTTCTGGTTTTTCAACCAGTTTCCAAGTTCCTTTTTTAATTAAGGCACTGTATTCATCATTCATAGCTGATTTCCAATTTTCATTTTGAGCTGCTTCATAATATGATGATGGCTCTTCAGAAACAGTTGTAGCATTAAAAAATTTGGGTTTGAAAATTCCATATTTTGCTCTAGTAAGCATTAGATGCTGATTTGCAGCTTTATTAACAGTAGTAGCTTGATTTTCATTATTTTCACTATTATCTGCTGTATGAATATTATGAGGATCACTAATACTTTGTCTTCTTTGTAGAGCATTGTCTTCAATTTCATGACTGGAGGATGATTGCTCTTGACCTGGCCTATTTGAAGGCATGGTGAGTTGAGGACTTGCATTGCTGCTTTGTTCTTGACCTGACCTAATTGATGGCATAGTGTGTTAAGAGTTTGCATTTGTGTCATGTTTATCAACATGAATTGGCACTAGCACTTCAGTCTCATTAGGTATGTCAACCATTACCTGTCTAGTACTTGTATCTTTTTCTGAATTTTTTTCAATATTCTTGCTAAAAGGATATATATGTTCATTAAATCTTACATGCCTAGAAATATAGATCTTTCCCTTTTTATCTAGACACTTGTATCCTTTTTGTTTATTAAAGTATCCCAGAAAAGTACAAGGTGTAGACCTATAATCTAACTTATGATTATTATAAGTTCTTATATATGGAAAACATTGACACCCAAACACCTTTAAGTGTTTGTAATTTGGTTTGATACTAGTTAAAATTTCTTGAGGACATTTGAATTTTAACACCTTGGTTGGCGTTAAGTTGATCAAATGTACTGCATGTAAAATGCATCTGCCCAATACTTAAAAGGCATAGATGCTTGTGCAAACAAAGTCAAACCAGTTTCAGCAATATGCCTTTGTTTTCTTTCAATTAATCCATTTTGTTCTGAAGTGTAGGGACATGTAATTCTGTGATTAATACCCTTTTTTATCAAAAAATGATTTTAAGGGCAAAAATTCTCTTCCACCATCAGTTTGAAATGTGTGGATTTTATTCCCAGTAATATTTTCAACTTTGTTAATGAACTATATCACAACATTACTGGTTTCAGATTTAGATTTTAGCATGTAAATCCATACAAATCTAGAGTAGGCATCAATAAATAATATATAGTACTTGTGACCATAGAAAGTACTAATATGTGCAGGACCCCATAAGTATGTAGCAATCAATTCAACTGGTCTAGAATAAACAGTGTGTAAGTCTGGAAATGCAAGTTTATGACTCTTTCCCAATTGGCAAGCAGAACACATGTATGATTCAGAAAATTGATAAGCAGAAAATTATTATTCATTATTACATGCTTAGTAATTTTTATACTGGGATGGCCAAGTTTATAATACCACAAATCAAAGTCCTTAATGCAACTAGAGTCATTAGTAACAGATAGTATACAATTGTCACTTTTGTGTTCAGAATTATTTAAACTAATATCAAATCTGTATAATCCATTACTCTCTTTACCCTGCAATAGAATTTTATGTGTCAGTATGTCTTTAACAATGCATGAATTAGGGTAAAATTCAAAATAAACCCTATTATCCTTAGCAAATTGGGAAACACTCATCAAATTTTTCTTAATAGATGGAACTCTTAGTAAATTTTTTAAAAATAAATTTTTAGTTCCATCTAAACTTGCATTTCCAGTGTGTGTAATTAGTGCAGTTTTATCATTACCAACAGTAAGATTTTGGGTACCTTTATATTCGTTGTTCCCCAAATTGAGATTATTCAGATTGTTGGTAACATGGTTTGCTGCACCAGAATCTGGGAACCAGCAATCATCTGACACATCATCATTAGTGGTAGTATCTGTATTATGAATTTCTGCCTCTGCTTTACTGCCTTCATTAGAATTAACCAAATTTGCAGATGCATTATTGCTATGTTGTGAGGGAGTGTAATTGGTATTGAATCTAAAATAACACCTGCTAGCACTGTGCCCCACTTTATCACAAATTTGACATCTGATTCTATTGTTGTTATTATTGCTTCTACCACCTCTTCTACCTCTTCCAGACCATCCCCCTCTTTGATTGTTAAACTGATTTCTTGAATTATTGCCTTTATCTTGATTTTTTCCTCTGCCATATGTAGTATAATTGACAGATAAATCAGCATTAATGGTTTTCTTGTGTTCTATCCTACCTTCATGTGATAGTAGTGTAGAATACACATATTGTAATGAGGAAGTTGGATCCATGGATAATATGATTGCAGTGACAACTTCATACTCATCATCTAAATCACTCACAATAGCAATAACCTGTTCTGATTTAGGTATTCTTTGACCTGCTGAGTTTAATTGATCACAAATGTTTTTAACCTTCAACAAGTATTCATTCATAGATGATTCACCATTTCTTATGTTATGCAACTGTCTTCTATAATGCATTACTCTAGCTGAAGACTGATTTGAGAAATTTCTTGCAACAGTTTCCCAAACTTCTTGAGCAGTTTTGACCCCAATTAACTGTGGTAAAATTGTTGGACCAATGGATGACATCATCCATGCACATAACAAACCATCTTGTTTCTGATGCATTGTGTATTCAGGATTACTCACGAGTTTGTCTTCACTATCTCTAATAAACTTTAGAGGAATATTTTTTGTTCCGAAAATATAGTCTTCAAGACCATAAGCTCTAACTGTTGTTTCAACCTGTAATTTCCATAATTGGTAGTTTGATTCATCAAGATGAGTTGAGATCAGTTGACTCTGAGGCTTAATGATGGATTTCATCAAATCTTTGATGGGATCTGATGGTGGTTGTGGTGGTAAAGGTCTATTGCTGGAAACTTGAGTAGTTGATTCACTTCCAGAATTTGTCATGATGAAAAAAAATGCATACAGATGCAAGAATACAAGAACAGAAAATCAGATGTAAGATTTTACACTCTGAAGCTTTGAATTGTGACTGTTTTCAAGATACACAATGTTTTGTAGAATGATGCAACATAGATTGTCAAGATGAGGATGAAAACCTTTTAGAAACTGGTAAGAACAGATACACAGATCTGATTGACACTCTATGAAGGCACTGATACAAAACTTGATAATTTCTTGAACAGTCTTGATCAGTTTCAAGAGAATCTGAATCTTCTCTGATCAACCTTATTTTGAAACGAGAAAGTAGCTTCAATTATATAGGCGAGGCTTCTTGTTTATGGAATAAGGCAACAACCTTTAGATGAGAAGCTAAAGCTTCGATGAAGAGAGATCCAAGTGATGATATTACTCTGATGGATCTCTAATTGATCAACACTTTTGATGATCAATTGCAGAATTGCGAGAACTGGCTCCGATACCAAGTTGGAAAACACAAATTTATCAAAGAAGAATTTTATTGATTGTATTGTAATGTTTGTAATAACATGAAACTGAATGAATTGATACAAAGTGCAACGTTCCCTTTATATAATCATAAGGTAACGTTTATTATACAATGTTTGGGCTTTGGGCTAAGCCAGAAAAAAATAGGCCTAAGGAAAATGTAAAAGAATAAAATAATGTCTCATGTGTTAGCGGAGCCGTCATATTTCATTTGATCTTAATTCAGCCTAAACTTGCACTGCTAATACATGTACGAGTTAATCTCTACCTACCCTAAGCCTGACAAAAGGTATGATCCAGTCAACTATAAGTTCGAGTACGATTTCATCACAGCTCTTCCCGATTTTGGATCAACCTGATTATTTGTTCCCTATAAGATGATATCAATAGTATTTATGCTATTGCTGTTTATTTTACCCTTCTTTGTTTTACATATAAATGTTTCGGTATCACTGCTCCATTTGTCTGGTAATTCGGTTATAGCTTATTTTTTCATCTTAAGAAGCGTCATTATCGAGTCCCATTGATCTGACACTACTGGTAGATGGACAATGAGGCAAAATGCGATCATACTTTAGCTGTTCAAGGATCCATCCAGTCACACCATAAATGGTAACATTCAAATTTAATTTAATTTTTGCGAAAAATAATAAAAAATATTTGGGTATGCTGATTTGTATTCATTAGTTTCCCTCAATAAACTAACTAAACATTTGACTGCTATGTTAATTTTTTTTATCTACTATGTTTTCCTTAGTTGAATGAAAAAATAAATACTTATCTAAACTTGCATTTTACGGGGCAAAGGCGTTTCTTCAACATTCGCTTCCTGGTTTCTGGTTGATAAAATTAGATAATTACACTTTTAGTGAGTCAAAATTATTGGGCAAATGATTTTTGTTTTCTTACTTCAATTTCAAAATAAAAATAAAAATCAAATTCTAACCATTTAGAGAATAATTTCTATCTCACAAACTTTCATTTCATGGAATAAGTTGATGGCTAAATGTTTTTGGAATATTTTTTTAATGGTTTCTTAATTCATTTCCCAGAAGTTGTTAAGTTACGATATTTATTGCAACGACCCGGTTTTTTCGACTATTTTATTCGAATATTTAAATATATTTTATATATTTTATTTGGGATATTTATGGAATTCAATATCGAAATCGTTAATTTAACGATGACTGAACGTTATATTTATATTTATATTATAAAACGAACTCGAAACAGCGCGGTAGTTTGTAAAATTGAATTTCAACTTCAATTGATCATACAGAATCCGTTTTAAGTCGGAATTTTGTGAAATACGAAACGTCTGAATCTAATCGGGAATATTTTTCTAATGGAAGAGAAAAATCGAGTTTTCGTATTGTAGATTTTGTTTTACGCCCAAACCAAATTTCGAAATAGTCGCTGTGGAATCGTTTATACGCCATAGCGATTTATTTAAACATAATTAAATATTGGCTTCGAATTGGGACAAGTCCTTTGAGGCATAGTAATAATTTAATTTTTAGAATTTTACTGTAATTTTTAATTCGTAAAATAAGCAACTTTTTATTTGGAGTATTTTGCACCCTATGTCAACATTTTGGGGTTGCACAATATAAGTTAACCTACCGATATTATTATATATTTGGGATCGTGACACACTGCTGAACGCGATAGTATATTTATTTCTGTCGATAGCAAGTTGTATGGGGATGGTGTGGAAGCAATTGGGCTCGGCCCATTAGCTTATTAAAAATAAAATAAAGAAAAGAGAAATTGGTATAGCTCCTGACCTACCCTAAACTACACGCACGCAGCTATGGAAAGGATGGAACACTGCAGCTCCTACCATCTAAGGTATACACAGCTATATTTTTCTCATCCACCCTATCTCTTTTCTTCTTTAAGTCTTGTCTACATATCTTCATATCTATCTTCATATCTAAGTAACTAACGCAACTAGTATACTACACTCTGCATGTATTGTTTCGTCAATCGAAAGAAAGAACATCTAGCTATCTATATTTAGGATAAGAAAATACATACAACTACCCCTTCCTTTTTCCTACAGTGTACGGTTAAGGTCCATTCCTTCTTTTCTCCTTTAATGATCCTCTACCCAAGTGGATTTCTTACTTCTGAAGCACCTCAAGTAACCGTTCTTTCCTACCCTATGGTTTCTCTCAAATCAATACACGCACCACCATTGAAAAGGAAGATCACTGCAACCCTATCAACTACATATGCCTACCTTTAAATTGTACGTTCTATTTTCCAGCTAACTAAACCAATAGTACCACGCTATAGTTCAACACGTAGAAACGAGTTTTCCGATCAACAAGGCAGTGAATTTTCAAATCACTAAACCCTGTAGCTACCCTATCACTCTATTCCGTGATCGCCAAGTATCCATCTTATATAAATACACCTTCAAATCTCGTTCTTCCCAAAATAAAGGTGAAGCCTTCTTCTCGTTTAAAACATTCGTGAAACCGACACTCCTCAAAATAAAATAAATGGTATACTAAACCAAATCAAACGAAACATAAAATGGATGAAGTTGCGGTATTTCGTGGAAGTGACTGCACGGAAATGATGATTTGGTATTTTCAAACGTGCGTTCATGGAACAAAAAGGATGGGCAGCTGTCGAACGCAACTGAAAGGAGGATCACTGTAGTGACCACGGGTGATGCACTGGTAGTTCCGGTGGAGCTCTATTAACCGAGCTGCGGCAGAATCGGAGTGCCAACATAGATGGAGGATGGTTTGTAGAAATGCAACAGCAGGTGTTGATGCCTGCAGTGAAAAAGTGGGAAGATCGGGTTTGTTGTGTGCATGGTTTAGGCCAGAGGGTTTCACGTGAGAAGTTGGTGAATGAACAGGGAGGGAATTATACTGGACTGGTGTATTGTGTTGTAAGAGGATCAGGGGGTGTAGCGTGATGTTGAACAAGGAGGAAGGTCTGAAGGTGAGTATTGACAAGAAAGTAGTGTAATAATGAAGAAGGTTGGCCGGAGTAGTGTGGACAGGGTGAGAATATCAGGTGCGAACTGGGGAGTAAGGGTGAGGACGGAGGGGTGTGTTTAGGAGGGATGCTTCAGCTGTGTTGAAAGATGAATATGCGGTAGCAATTTCAAAGGTGAAAGGAAGAAATAAAATTGGCTTAGGCTGACGCAAGTTTAAATAAAAGTAAAATAAAACAAAATGATATGGGTCATGATGAACATGGATGGGAGGGAGAGTCGGTTCAAGCAGCGTGAGCGAACAGTTTTAGGGGTGACAAGGATAAATTGGTAAGTAACTATAATTTAATAAATATTAGCGTTAATAATCGCTGAACTTATAATAGCTATAATTACTTCATGCGATAACAGAAACGCGCGAAATTATGTCCAATGAGATCGTGTTAGAAAAGGCTACGTCGCTGGGTAGGTTCGAAAGAGATCGAAGACGCGACGTTCGTAAATTGAAAACAAAGGTGAGTTAATTCTCACACATTTCTGAAATACTAGGATGTGCTAAATTCATATAATTAGATTAAATCATTGATAATTGGTTGATCGGATGCCTATGGTTGCTTTAATGGTTGATGTTAATTATATTACCGTCATTTAAATTTTTTCTATATGCTGATATGAAATATTATAATGATCTGTGTTGCAGGGAAGAACAGGTAGGAGGAATCAAACCGATTCCTCAAATATTTAGTCTGCTGTTATTTCATATTTTATATGAACTATTCAAGACCCGTTGACTTTAAACCCTTATGATTGTTGAATGTGGTTGAGTTTTGAATCAATAAATAGTATGGTTGATAAATAAATAGCAGATGGCCTAGATATACACCGTTTATAAAGATTGATTCAACGTTAAGTGAATCGCTAGAAATGAAGTTATAAAATTCATTTTATAACCGAATATATATTTTTAAATATATTATTTTAAATAAAGTTTCAAAAAAAAGGGAATAAACCAGCCACGTATATACATTATTTGGTTTAACCACAGATTACCATTTTGGCACCAAATCTACCGTGCGCGAAGCACGTGTTTATATAAGTGATTATTAAACGATTTTATTTAGCTAATTCAAGTGAACGGAATTAACGTAACAATTGGAATGGATTCATATTGATATTAATTAAATAAAATCAAAGTGAATAGAATTATTTAAATTAATTAATAATTAATTTAAATGGAACGATCGATAACGATCGACTAACAGGTTGATCATGTTTAGAGTTGGATAAGGTAACGGCGTTAACTAAAATTGTTTATTAAATTAGTTCATTAATTTAAAGAGATTAGTTAATGGTTAAGTAACCAAGTTTTATTTTTATAAATGTTGAAATTTTATTATTTGTCATTTATTAAGAATTAAAGTGATAATTTGGAATGGGAAATATAATAAGAAAGTTTGTGAAGTTAAAGCCGTATTTATAGTTAATAAAACAATTTAATATTTATAATGTGAAATCGAAGTTTTAACTTGATTATATTTAATTGGATTCTATGAATCCACATTATACGAAGCTATAAAACCACATTTTATGGAATATATAAATCGATCGAGTTATTAGAAGTGACATTTGAATAAAGGAAAAACCAAGATTGGAAATTAAAGAATTAGAACTTAATTGGAAGTTAGTTGGATAACTGATTTTTTGAATATTGGTCTGATGTTGGTTTCGGCCTTCGGGGTTAATATTTAGAGAATTATTTTCTGACTGGTTTACGAATGATAAGTTGAATCGATAAGGTAATAAGGAAGGTTATAGCAATATTTTGAAAAGTTAGTTGAAGGTTGAATTAGATATGATTTTAAGATATTTTCTTGGTATATAAGTAAAAGGATTTGAGAACATTAACATATTTAAACCAATATATAATTTTGGGTATTTCAACTGATATATTTTTGAAGGGCCAAGTGATGCTATACATAAACCAATGGATCTGCTTATTTTTATGGTTGTTTATTTTGATAGTTAAATAAGCGGCTATCAAAATCTGACCCAACGTTATTGGTACGGAAAGACCGGGATCGAATTTTCATTCGAAAACCATTTCGACCAATGAATATGAAAAGTGGAAGGAGATGATCAAGATGGAGCAAGTGAAGACCGCAGATCTTCATGAAACGGAGGAATTACTTACAATCTCTGGCTGATCCCTAGAGATATACTGTGATTCTGTCGTGATTGGAATCTACGGGTTGCAAGGACTTCTCGCTGCTGATCCATAGGGTGATTCTTATGTTGGATGCAGTAGGAGGGTGCCTTCGGTTCATCCTGTACCTGGATGACATATATGAACGATGTGACTGGTGGCCAGATGTTTCAAAAGTCGATTATAGAAACGATGAGTTTTATCCCAACATTTGGAATATAGAATAAATTTGGATAATGTTTTTTGTAAACTGAAATGGGTATAAAGGATCTTGGTAGGAATTTAAAGAGCATAAATCCAAAAGTGAAATTTGGGATTTTGAATTATCCTAAATGGTAGATAAATTCTGAAGTTCGGAATATAATCGAATATAGATTATTGAGAGAAAGTTATATATTGAAATTCAATTATATCGAATTGAGGGAAGTAGTATTTTTACTTTCCGGTTTGAATCAAATTAAATTATTTATCTAATTACTTATTAATTTATTTATTGAAACTAATAAGTACATGTTATATTTGGAAACAGCGATCATAACGATGTCCTTAAAATAAATGTTTTGAAAATTTATATAGCGATTATAATGCTACTGCTATAATAAATGTTTTGTAAATCTAAACAGTGGTCTTAACGCTATTGTTATAATAAATGTTCTATGATTCTAGACAGCGATTGTAACGCTGTTGTTAAAAGCAATGCATTATAAATCAAACATTTGGAAACAACGATTATAAAGCTACCGTTATGATCAATATTTTTCTGTAAAAGAAGTGGATCCTTATATTGGATCCGAGAGTCGCATAAGCGAGGTTTTGTTTAAAGTGTGAGCTTTGACCATTTCGAGGTTAGAACTGTTGTTCAGTTAAGGTCTGAGATGTAATTATACCCCAACTTGATTGACTTCAGTTTTAACTAAGGAATGGTTAAGGTTCGATAGTAAAGGTTAGATGAGTGAATTTAAGAGATAAATGAATGATGATTGATCGATATAATTTCCATCTGGAAATAATAACGTTGTTTGCGCACATATTTTTTTCTTTGATAGTTAAATAACCGACTGTCGAAGTTTTTGACCATTTTTCCGTCGTCAATACGGAGAGATCGGGATCAGATTCATTATCTGGAAACCACTCTATATGGGCGTTAGCGTTGCGACCAAATATGATGAAAATAATTGAAGACAGAGTTATGCAAGGGCTATCCTGTTTACGGGATAGTGCCTTCGGTTTGTCCAGTCCCAGGTCAACGTGAATGGACGAATGTCTGATAGAGTATATCTAACGGATCGCGTAAGTTGATCTCTTCAAACGTACTTACGTTTGGTGGTAGAGCAATTCGTTTCTCTTAGCTTTATACCCATGGTATTTTTGGGGAAATCAATTTGTGATTTGTTGGGTATGACGATGTGGCATTCAAAGTGAATGGTAGCCAGATGTTCTGGAAGATAATTCAAACCTCAAGCCTCACAACCCGGAATTTGACAAAAATCGGGCTAGCAGCATGGCTATGTGGGTCGCACCCATTAGGATGTATAATCACCTATCTAAAGAAATTCCATTTGCTTCTTTAATCTATCGATGCTGTCCCTTTCGAGAAACGATTGCTGATCCCAACCGTTGGTGATATACATTTGATACACTCAAGCGGAATGAGTGGTCGGTCGTGTGTGGGTCGGGTTGCAAGACGTTCTTGTTGAACCCAGTGTATTCGTCTCTAGAGATACATTATCAGCAGGTGGTCCCATACCTTGTCATAGTTAGAAATCCAATCTCCAATAAGCGCCCGCGGTTTTAATTGTATACTATATATGTGGAGCGTGAGATGCAAGCGTTCTGCTAGATTCTATTTACTTGTATTTAGACACTATTATAATATCAGAAGAAGATATTGATTTCAAATTGATTTTGGATATAGTAAGATAAAAACCGTCTGTGTTTATGTGTGGGCTGGTCTTACTATTATCCTTTTGTTTCAAAAGGATTTTCGAAGTTAAAAAAGTTGTTGTGCTATGAATTTATCAATGAAAGTATTTCAGACTGATCCGGGTGAATTTTGCTTTGCTTCAAATGTGCTCGGGTCAGACCGAGTATATTACCAGGTTAGGTATCGCTTAGAGCTTCAGAAGAGGAGTTGAAGTCGAGATGTATCCATATATACTGGTACTAGTTTATTTCCGTTGTGTGTTGTATTGATCTGAATGTATACTCTGATGGTGTAATATACAGTTCTTTTATAAAGTATTATGGATTATTATATTTTGTCCATTCCACTGTGAGACTTTGATCTTCTTATTCTTCTATTCTAATATTTCTTTTCACCCTCTAACTTCTTTTTATTAGCTTTCTGGGTTTTCAATACTTGAGTTTGGACACAGGATGTGTTAGTGTCTGGATTCGAGTGTCGAAATTCCCGGGTCGCTACAGTTGGTATCAGAGCAATGCTTTAGAAACAACCTTGGCTCTGTGGTGTAACTCGATAGAGATTAGGCTAGTAATACCCTAGATCGAGTTGAGTGTATATATACGAGAGCGTGTATTTGTATTTGATTATAAAATTATTTTTGTGTTGTTTCAACCCAAAATATTTTATAAAAAGGTAAAGTTTAGAATTTTCTCAAATTATTATTTTATTCAAACTTGTATGGAGTTGGAAACATTTCAAATATGAAATGGGAATTAATTTTAACTGGTATAGGTTAAAATGAATCTTTTGAATTGGAATTGAGACAAGCCAACAAGAATTTGACTTGTGTTGGGTAAAATTTAAAAAGGTAAATGAAATGATTTGTTTAAGTGATTGTCGCTTACTTGGCTGGATTGGATTAAATTGAAACCATTAGCAGTTAATTAAGAAGTTGAATGGATTGAAAAGAAAAGAATTCCAGCATAACGGCTTTTGGATGGGATTATATGATATAACCGGTATCAGTTTTTGCATTGGAAGTTGAGTAAAGGGCAGACTACCAGAAGGCTATGATAATTGACTTGATCACGAAGATTAAAGCACAGATTGAGAAATGAAGAGCTGTTGGTTGATTTGCTTCGAAACTGGGATGAAGTTGCCCGATAAAAAGGTAAACCTTAATATATTAGTTTGATGATTGAATTTGTACCTGAAATGAGTAGACGCTTGGCTTTTATTTTCTTTGGATCAATATGGGGCCAGAGTGAGAAATTACAGTTGTTTGGATCAGACAGTACTGAGGAAGTGCTGGCGAATTTTTCGTAAATTTGGGAAACTTAGACAACATTTTTGATAATACTTTAAAAGAATTATTTTGGAAATAATCAAGTTCGTAGCATTCTTTTTATCTAGCAATTTCGAGGACGAAATTTATTTAAGGGGGAAAGAATGTAACGACCCGGATTTTTCGACTATTTTATTCCAATATTTAAATATATTTTATTTGGGATATTTATTTAATTCAATATCGAAATCGTTAATTTAACGACGGCTGAACGTTATATTTATATTTATATTATAAAACGAACTCGAAACAACGCGGTAGTTCGTAAAATTGAATTTCAACTTCAATTGATCATATAGAATCCGTTTTAAGTCGGAATTTTGTGAAACAAGAAACGTCTGAATCTAATTGGGAATATTTTTCTAATGGAAGAGAAAAATTGAGTTTTCATATTGTAGATTTTATTTTATGTCCAAACCAAATTTCGAAATAGTCGCTGTGGAATCGTTTATACGCCATAGCGATTTATTTAAATATAATTAAATATTGGCTTCGAATTTGGACAAGTCCTTTGAGGCGTAGTAATAATTTAATTTTTAGAATTTTACTGTAATTTTTAATTCGTAAAATAAGCATCTTTTTATTTGGAGTATTTTGCACCCTATGTCAACATTTTGGGGTTGCACAATATAAGTTAACCTACCGATATTATTATATATTTGGGATCGTGACACACTGCTGAACGCGACAGTATATTTATTTCTGTCGATAGCAAGTTGTATGAGGATGGTGTGGAAGCAATTGGGCTCGGCCCATTAGCTTATTAAAAATAAAATAAAGAAAAGAGAAATTGGTATAGCTCCTGACCTACCCTAAACTACACGCACGCAGCTATGGAAAGGATGGAACACTGCAGCTCCTACCATCTAAGGTATACACAGCTATATTTTTCTCATCCACCCTGTCTCTTTTCTTCTTTAAGTCTTGTCTACATATCTTCATATCTATCTTCATATCTAAGTAACTAACGCAACTAGTATACTACACTCTGCATGTATTGTTTCGTCAATCGAATGAAAGAACATCTAGCTATCTATATTGAGGATAAGAAAATACATACAACTACCCCTTCCATTTTCCTACAGTGTACGGTTAAGGTCCATTCCTTCTTGTCTCCTTTAATGATCCTATACCCGAGTGGATTTCTTACTTCTGAAGCACCTCAAGTAACCGTTCTTTCCTACCCTATGGTTTCTCTCAAATCAATACACGCACCGCCATTGAAAAGGAAGATCACTGCAACCCTATCAACTACATATGCCTACCTTTAAATTGTACTTTCTATTTTCCAGCTAACTGAACCAATAGTACCACGCTATAGTTCAGCAGGTAGAAACGAGTTTTCCAATCAACAAGGCAGTGAATTTTCAAATCACTAAATCCTGTAGCTACCCTATCACTCTATTCCGTGATCGCCAAGTATCCATCTTATATAAATACACCTTCAAATCTCGTTCTTCTCCCTCCACACAGAAACAGCCTCTTCCCAAAATAAAGGTGAAGCCTTCTTCTCGTTTAAAACATCCGTGAAACCGATACTCCTCAAAATAAAATAAATGGTATACTAAACCAAATCAAACGAAACATAAAATGGATGAAGTTGCGGTATTTCGTGGAAGTGACTGCACGGAAATGATGGTTTGGTATTTTCAAACATGCGTTCATGGAACAAAAAGGATGGGCAGCCGTCGAACGCAACTGTAAGGAGGAACACTGTAGTGACCATGGGTGATGCACTGGTAGTTCCGGTGGAGCTCTGTTCACCGAGCTACGGAGAAATCGGAGTGCCAACATAGATGGAGGATGGTTTGTAGAAATGCAACAGCAGGTGTTGATGCCTGCAGTGAAAAAGTGGGAAGATCGGGTTTGTTGTGTGCATGGTTTAGGCCAGAGGGTTTCACGTGAGAAGTTGGTGAATTAACAGGGAGGGAATTATACTGGACCGGTGTATTGTGTTGTAAGAGGATCAGGGGGTGTAGCATGATGTTGAACAAGGAGGAAGGTCTGAAGGTGAGTATTGACAGGAAAGTAGTGTAAGAATGAAGAAGGTTGGCCGGAGTAGTGTGGACAGGGTGAGAATATCAGGTGCGAACTGGGGAGTAAGGGTGAGGACGGAGGGGCATGTTTAGGAGGGATGTTTCAGCTGTGTTGAAAGATGAATATGCGGTAGCAATTTCAAAGGTGAAAGGAAGAAATCAAATTGGCTTGGGCTGACGCAAGTTTAAATAAAAGTAAAATAAAACAAAATGATATGGGTCACGATGAACATGGATGGGAGGGAGAGTCGGTTCAAGCAGCGTGAGCGAACAGTTTTAGGGGTAACAAGGATAAATTGGTAAGTAACTATAATTTAATAAATATTAGCGTTAATAATCGCTGAACTTATAATAGCTATAATTACTTCATGTGATAACAGAAACGCGCGAAATTACGTCCAATGATATCGTGTTAGAAAAGGCTACGTCGCTGGGTAGGTTCGGAAGAGATCGAAGACGCGACGTTCGTAAATTGAAAACAAAGGTGAGTTAATTCTCACACATTTCTGAAATACTAGGATGTGCTAAATTCATATAATTAGATTAAATCATTGATAATTTGTTGATTGGATGCCTATGGTTGCTTTAATGGTTGATGTTAATTATATTACCGTCATTTAAATTTTTTCTATATGCTGATATGAAATATTATAATGATCTGTGTTGCAGGGAAGAACAGGTAGGAGGAATCAAACCGATTCCTCAAATATTTAGTCTGCTGTTATTTCATATTTTATATGAACTGTTCAAGACCCGTTGACTTTAAACCCTGTTGATTGTTGAATGTGGTTGAGTTTTAAATCAATAAATAGTATGGTTGATAAATAAATAGTAGATGGCCTAGATATACACCGTTTATAAAGATCGATTCAACGTTAAGTGAATCGCTAGAAATGAAGTTATAAAATTCATTTTATAAACGAATATATATATATTTTTAAATATATTATTTTAAATAAAGTTTCAAAAAAGGGAATAAACCAGCCACGTATATACATTGTTTGGTTTAACCACAGATTACCATTTTGGCACAAAATCTACCGTGCGCGAAGCACGTGTTTATATAAGTGATTATTAAACGATTTTATTTAACTAATTCAAGTGAACGGAATTAACATAACAATTGGAATGGATTCATATTGATATTAATTAAATAAAATCAAAGTGAATAGAATTATTTAAATTAATTAATTATTAATTAATTTAAATGTAACGATCGATAACGATCGACTAACTGGTTGATCATGTTTAGAGTTGGACAAGGTAACAGAGTTAACTGAAATTGTTTATTAAATTAGTTCATTAATTTAAAGAGATTAGTTAATGGTTAAGTAACCTAGTTTTATTATTATAAACGTTGAAATTTGATTATTTGTCATTTATTAAGAATTAAAGTGATAATTTGGAATGGGAAATATAATAAGAAAGTTTGTGAAGTTAAAGCCGTGTTTATAGTTAATAAAACAATTTAATATTTATAATGCGAAATCGAAGTTTTAACTTGATTATATTTAATTGGATTCTATGAATCCACATTATAAGAAGCTATAAAACCACATTTTATGGAATATATAAATCGATCGAGTTATTAGAAGTGACATTTGAATAAAGGAAAAACCAAGATTGGAAATTAAAGAATTGGAACTTAATTGGAAGTTAGTTGGATAACTGATTTTCTGAATATTGGTCTGATGTTGGTTTCGGCCTTCGGGGTTAATATTTAGAGAATTATTTTCTGACTGGTTTACGAATGATAAGTTGAATCGATAAGGTAATAAGGAAGGTTATAGCAATATTTTGAAAAGTTAGTTAAAGGTTGAATTAGATATGATTTTAAGATATTTTCTAGGTATATAAGTAAAAGGATTTGAGAACATTAACATATTTAAACCAATATATAATTTTGGGTATTTCAACTGATATATTTTTGAAAGGCCAAGTGATGCTATACATAAACCAATGGATCTGCTTATTTTTATGGTTGTTTATTTTGATAGTTAAATAAGCGGCTATCAAAATCTGATCCAACGTTATTGGTACGGAAAGACCGGGATCGAATTTTCATTCGAAAACCATTTCGACCAATGAATACGAAAAGTGGAAGGAGATGATCAAGATGAAGCAAGTGAAGACCGCAGATCTTCATGAAACGGAGGAATTACTTACAATCTCTGGCTGATCCCTAGAGATATACTGTGATTCTGTCGTGATTGGAATCTACGGGTTGCAAGGACTTCTCGCTGCTGATCCATAGGGTGATTCCTATGTTGGATGCAGTAGGAGGGTGCCTTTGGTTCATCTGTACCTAGATGACGTGTATGAACGATGTGACTGGTGGCCAGATGTTTCAAAAGTCGATTATAGAAACGATGAGTTTTATCCCAACATTTGGAATATAGAATAAATTTGGATAATGTTTTTTTAAATTGAAATAGGTATAAAGGATCTTGGTAAGAATTTAAAGAGCGTAAATCCAAAAGTGAAATTTGGGATTTTGAATTATCCTAAATGGTAGATAAAGTCTGAAGTTCGGAATATAATCGAATATAGATTATTGAGAGAAAGTTATGTATTGAAATTCAATTATATCGAATTGAGGGAAGTAGTATTTTTACTTTCCAGTTTGAATCAAATTAAATTATTTATCTAATTACTTATTAATTTATTTATTGAAATTAATAAGTACAAGTTATATTTGGAAACAGCGATCATAACGCTGTCCTTAAAATAAATGTTTTGAAAATTTATACAGCGATTATAATTCTACTGCTATAATAAATGTTTTGTAAATCTAAACAGTGATCTTAACGCTATTGTTATAATAAATGTTCTATGATTCTAGACAGCGATTGTAACGCTGTTGTTAAAAGCAATGCTTTATAAATCAAACATTTGGAAACAGCGATTTTAAAGCTACCGTTATAATCAATATTTTTCTGTAAAAGAAGTGGATCCTTATATTGGATCCGAGAGTCGCATTAGCGAGGTTTTGTTTAAAGTGTGAGCTTTGACCATTTCGAGGTTAGAACTGTTGTTCAGTTAAGGTCTGAGATGTAATTATACCCTAACTTGATTGACTTCAGTTTTAACTAAGGAATGGTTAAGCTTCGATAGTAAATGTTAGATAAGTGAATTTAAGAGATAAATGAATGATGATTGATCGATAGAATTTCCATCTGGAAATAATATCGTTGTTTGCACACATATTTTTTACTTTGATAGTTAAATCACCGACTGTCGATGTTTTTGACCATTTTTCCGTCGCCAGTACGGAGAGACCGGGATCAGATTCATTATCTGGAAACCACTCTATATGGGCGTTAGCGTTGCGACCAAATATGATGAAAATAATTGAAGACGGAGTTATGCAAGGGCTATCCTGTTTACGGGATAGTGCCTTCAGTTTGTCCAGTCCCAGGTCAACGTGAATGGACGAATGTCTGACAGAGTATATCTAACGGATCGCATAAGTTGATCTCTTCAAACGTACTTACGTTTGGTGGTAGAGCAATTCGTTTCTCTTAGCTTTATACCCGTGGTATTTTTGGGGAAATCAATTTGTGATTTGGTGGGTATGACGATGTGGCATTCAAAGTGAATGGTAGCCAGATGTTCTGGAAGATAATTCAAACCTCAAGCCTCACAACCCGGAATTTGACAAAAATCGGGCAGGTAGCATGGCTATGTGGGTCGCACCCATTAGGATGTATAATCACCTATCTAAAGAAATTCCAGTTGCTTCTTTAATCTATTGATGCTGTCCCTTTCGGGAAACGGTTGCTGATCCCAACCGTTCGTGATTTACATTTGATTCACTCAAGCGGAATGAGTGGTCGGTCGTGTGTGGGTCGGGTTGCAAGACGTTCTTGTTGAACCCAGTGTATTCGTCTCTAGAGATACATTATCAGCAGGTGGTCCCATACCTTGTCATAGTTGGAAATCCAATCTCCAATAAGCGCCCGCGGTTTTAATTGTATACTATATATGTGGAGCTTGAGATGCAAGCGTTCTGCTAGATTCTATTTGCTTGTATTTAGACACTATTATAATATCAGAAGAAGATATTGATTTCAAATTGATTTTGGTTATAGTAAGATAAAAACCGTCTGTGTTTATGTGTGGGCTGGTCTTACTATTATCCTTTTGTTTCAAAAGGATTTTCGAAGTTAAACAAGTTGTTGTGCTATGAATTTATCAATAAAAGTATTTCAGACTGATCCAGGTGAATTTTTCTTTGCTTCAAATGTGCTCGGGTCAGACCGAGTATATTACCAGGTTAGGTATCGCTTAGAGCTTCAGAAGAGGAGTTGAAGTCGAGATGTATCCATATATACTGGTACTAGTTTATTTCCGATGTGTGTTGTATTGATCTAAATGTATACTCTGATGCTATAATATACAGTTCTTTTATAAAGTATTATGGATTATTATATTTTGTCCATTCCACTGTGAGACTTTGATCTTCTTATTCTTCTATTCTAATATTTCTTTCTTTCTTTTCTCACCCTCTAACTTCTTTCTATTAGCTTTCTGGGTTTTCAATACTTGAGTTTGGACACAGGATGTGTTAGTGTCTGGATTCGAGTGTCGAAATTCCCGGGTCCCTATAGTTGGTATCAGAGCAATGGTTTAGGAATAACCTTGGCTCTGTGGTGTAACTCGATAGAGATTAGGCTAGTAATACCCTAGATCGAGTTGAGTGTATATATACGAGAGCGTGTATTTGTATTTGATTATAAAATTATTTTTGTGTTGTTTCAACCCAAAATATTTTATAAAAAGGTAAAGTTTATAATTTTCTCAAATTATTATTTTATTCAAACTTGTATGGAGTTGGAAACATTTCAAATATGAAATGGGAATTAATTTTAACTGGTATAGGTTAAAATGAATCTTTTGAATTGGAATTGAGACAAGCCAACAAGAATTTGACTTGTGTTGGGTAAAATTTAAAAAGGTAAATGAAATGATTTGATTAAGTGATTGTCGCTTACTTGGCTGGATTGGATTAAATTGAAACCATTAGCAGTTAATTAAGAAGTTGAATGGAGTGAAAAGAAAAGAATTCCAGCATAACGGCTTTTGGATGGGATTATATGATATAACCGGTATCAGTTTTTGCATTGGAAGTTGAGTAAAGGGCAGACTACCAGATGGCTATGATAATTGACTTGATCACGAAGATTAAAGCACAGATTGAGAAATGAAGAGCTGTTGGTTGATTTGCTTCGAAACTGGGATGAAGTTGCCCGATAAAAAGGTAAACCGTAATATATTAGTTTGATGATTGAATTTGTACCCGAAATGAGTAGACGCTTGGCTTTTATTTTCTTCGGATCAATATGGGGCCAGAGTGAGAAATTACAGTCGTTTGGATCAGACAGTACAGAGGAAGTGCTGGCGAATTTTTCGTAAATTTTGGAAACTTAGAAAACATTTTTGATAATACTTTAAAAGAATTATTTTGGAAATAATCAAGTTCGGAGCATTCTTTTTATCTAGCAATTTCGAGGACGAAATTTATTTAAGGCGGAAAGAATGTAACGACCCGGATTTTTTGACTATTTTATTCGAATATTTAAATATATTTTATTTGGGATATTTATGGAATTCAATATCGAAATCGTTAATTTAACGACGGCTGAACGTTATATTTATATTTATATTATAAAACGAACTCGAAACAGCGCGGTAGTTCGTAAAATTGAATTTCAACTTCAATTGATCATACAGAATCCGTTTTAAGTTGGAATTTTGTGAAACAAGAAACGTCTGAATCTAATTGGGAATATTTTTCTAACGGAAGAAAAAAATTGAGTTTTCGTATTGTAGATTTTATTTTATGTCCAAACCAAATTTCGAAATAGTCGCTGTGGAATCGTTTATAGTCCATAATGATTTATTTAAATATAATTAAATATTATCTTCGAATTTGGACAAGTCCTTTGATATGTAGTAATAATTTAATTTTTAGAATTTTACTGTAATTTTTAATTCGTAAAATAAGCAACTTTTTATTTTTGAGCATTTTGCACCCTATATAAACATTTTGGGGTTGCACAATATAAGTTAACCTACCGATATTATTATATATTTGGGATCGTGACACACTGCTGAACGCGATAGTATATTTATTTCTGTCGATAGTAAGTTGTATGAGGACGGTGTGAAAGCAATTGGGCTTGGCCCATTAGCTTATTAAAAATAAAATAAAGAAAAGAGAAATTGGTATAGCTCCTGACCTACCCTAAACTACACGCACGCAGCTATGGAAAGGATGGAACACTGCAGCTCCTACCATCTAAGGTATACACAGCTATATTTTTCTCATCCACCCTATCTCTTTTCTTCTTTAAGTCTTATCTACATATCTTCATATCTAAGCAACCAACGCAACTAGTATACTACACTCTGCATGTATTGTTTCGTCAATCAAAAGAAAGAACAACTAGCTATCTATATTTAGGATAAGAAAATACATACAACTACCCCCTTCCTTTTTCCTATAGTGTACGGTTAAGGTCCATTCCTTCTTGTCTCCTTTAATGATCCTGTACCCGAGTGGATTTCTTACTTCTGAAGCACCTCAAGTAACCGTTCTTTCCTACCCTATGGTTTCTCTCAAATCAATACACGCACCGCCATTGAAAAGGAAGATCACTACAACCCTATCAACTACATATGCCTACCTTTAAATTGAACGTTCTATTTTCCAGCTAACTGAATCAATAGTACCACGCTATAGTTCAGCAGGTAGAAACGAGTTTTCCAATCAATAAGGCAGTGAATTTTCAAATCACTAAAGCCTGTAGCTACCCTATCACTCTATTCCGTGATCGCCAAGTATCCATCTTATATAAATACACCTTCAAATCTTGTTCTTTTCCCTCCACATAGAAACAGCCTCTTCCCAAAATAAAGGTGAAGCCTACTTCTCATTTAAAACATCCGTGAAACCGATACTCCTCAAAATAAAATAAATGGTATACTAAACCAAATCAAACGAAACATAAAATGGATGAAGTTGCGGTATTTCGTGGAAGTAACTGGACGGAAATGATGATTTGGTATTTTCAAACGTGCGTTCATGGAACCAAAAGGATGGGGAGCTGTCGAACGCAACTGTAAGGAGGAACACAGTAGTGACCACGGGTGATGCACTGGTAGTTCCGGCGGAGCTCTGTTCACCGAGCTGCAGCGGAATCGGAGTGCCAACATAAATGGAGGATGGTTTGTAGAAATGCAACAGCAGGTGTTGATGCCTGCAGTGAAAAAGTGGTAAGATCGAGTTTGTTGTGTGCATGGTTTAGGCCAGAGGGTTTCACGTGAGAAGTTGGCGAATGAACAGGGAGGGAATTATACTGGACCGGTGTATTGTGTTGTAAAAGAGGATCAAGGGGTGTAGCGTGATGTTGAACAAGGAGGAAGGTCTGAAGGTGAGTATTGATAAGAAAGTAGTGTAAGAATGAACAAGGGTGGCCGGAGTAGTGTGGATACGGTGAGAATATCAGGTGTGAACTGGGGAGTAAGGGTGAGGATGGAGGGGCGTGTTTAGGGGGGATGTTTCAGCTGTGTTGAAAGATGAATATGCGGTAGCAATTTCAAAGGTGAAAGGAAGAAATCAAATTGTCTTGGGCTGACGCAAGTTTAAATAAAAGTAAAATAAAACAAAATGATATGGGTCACGATGAACATGGATGGGAGGGAGAGTCGGTTCAAGCAGCGTGAGCAAACAGTTTTAGGGGTGACAAGGATAAATTGGTAAGTAACTATAATTTAATAAATATTAGCGTTAATAATTGCTGAACTTATAATAGTTATAATTACTTCATTCGACAACAGAAACGCGCGAAATTACGTCCAATGAGATCGTGTCAGAAAAGGCTGCGTCGTTGGGTAGGTTCGGAAGAGATCGAAGACGCGACGTTCGTAAATTGAAAACAAAGGTGAGTTAATTCTCACACATTTCTGAAATACTAGGATGTGCTAAATTCATATAATTAGATTAAATCATTGATAATTGGTTGATTGGATGCCTATGGTTGCTTTAATGGTTGATGTTAATTATATTATCGTCGTTTAAATTTTTTTCTATATGCTGATATGAAATATTATAATGATCTGTGTTGCAGGGAAGAACAGGTAGGAGGAATCAAACCGGTTCCTCAAATATTTGGTCTGCTGTTATTTCATATTTTATATGAACTGTTCAAGACCCGTTGACTTTAAACCCTGTTGATTGTTGAATGTGGTTGAATTTTGAATCAATAAATAGTATGGTTGATAAATAAATAGCAGATGGCCTAGATATAAACCGTTTATAAAGATCGATTCAACGTCAGGTGAATCGCTAGAAATGAAGTTATAAAATTCATTTTATAACCGAATATATATTTTTAAATATATTATTTTAAATAAAGTTTCAAAAAAAGGGAATAAACCAGCCACGTATATACATTGTTTGGTTTAACCACAGATTACCATTTTGGCACCAAATCTACCGTGCGCGAAGCACGTGTTTATATAAGTGATTATTAAATGATTTTATTTAGCTAATTCAAGTGAACAGAATTAACGTAACAATTGGAATGGATTCATATTGATATTAATTAAATAAAATCAAAGTGAATAGAATTATTTAAATTAATTAATTATTAATTAATTTAAATAGAACGATCGATAACGATCGACTAACAGGTTGATCATGTTTATAGTTGGACAAGGTAACGGCGTTAACTGAAATTGTTTATTAAATTAGTTCATTAATTTAAAGAGATTAGCTAATGGTTAAGTAACCTAGTTTTATTTTTATAAACGTTAAAATTTGATTATTTGTCATTTATTAAGAATTAAAGTGATAATTTGGAATGGGAAATATAATAAGAAAGTTTGTGAAGTTAAAGTCGTGTTTATAGTTAATAAAACAATTTAATATTTATAATGTGAAATCGAAGTTTTAACTTGATTATATTTAATTGGATTCTATGAATCCACATTATACGAAGCTATAAAACCACATTTTATGGAATATATAAATCGATCGAGTTATTAGAAGTGACATTTGAATAAAGGAAAAACCAAGATTGGAAATTAAAGAATTAGAACTTAATTGGAAGTTAGTTGGGATAACTGATTCTCTGAATATTGGTCTAATGTTGGTTTAGACCTTCGGGGTTAATATTTAGAGAATTATTTTCTGACTGGTTTACGAATGATAAGTTGAATCGATAAGGTAATAAGGAAGGTTATAGCAATATTTTGAAAAGTTAGTTGAAGGTTGAATTAGATATGATTTTAAGATATTTTCTAGGTATATAAGTAAAAGGATTTCAGAACATTAACATATTTAAACCAATATATAATTTTGGGTATTTCAACTGATATATTTTTGAAGGGCCAAGTGATGCTATACATAAACCAATGGATCTGCTTATTTTTATGGTTGTTTATTTTGATAGTTAAATAAGCGGCTATCAAAATATGACCCAACGTTATTGGTTCGGAAAGACCGGGATTGAATTTTCATTCGAAAACCATTCCGACCAATGAATACGAAAAGTGGAAGGAGATGATCGAGATGGAGCAAGTGAAGACCGCAGATCTTCATGAAACGGAGGAATTACTTACAATCTCTGGATGATCCCTAGAGATATACTTTGATTCTGTCGTGATTGGAATCTACGGGTTGCAAGGACTTCTCGCTGCTGATCTATGGGGTGATTCCTATGTTGGATGCAGTAGGAGGGTGCCTTCGGTTCGTCCTGTACCTGGATGACATGTATGAACGATGTGACTGGTGGCCAGATGTTTCAAAAGTCGATTATAGAAACGATGAGTTTTATCCCAACATTTGGAATATAGAATAATTTGGGATAATGTTTTTTGTGAACTGAAATGGGTATAAAGGATCTTGGTAAGAATTTAGACAGCGTAAATCCAAAAGTGAAATTTGGGATTTTGAATTATCCTAAATGGTAGATAAATTCTGAAGTTCGGAATATAATCGAATATAGATTATTGAGAGAAAGTTATGTAATGAAATTCAATTATATCGAATTGAGGGAAGTAGTAATTTTACTTTCCGGTTTGAATCAAATTAAATTATTAGTCTGTTTACTTATTAATTTATTTATTGAAATTAATAAGTACAAGTTATATTTGGAAACAGCGATCATAACGCTGTCATTAAAATAAATGTTTTGAAAATTTATACAGCGATTATAATGCTACTGCTATAATAAATGTTTTGTAAATCTAAACAGCGATCTTAACGCTATTGTTGTAATAAATGTTCTATGATTCTAGACAACGATTGTAACGCTGTTGTTAAAAGCAATGCTTCATAAATCAAACATTTGGAAACAGCGATTATAAAGCTACCGTTATAATCAATATTTTTCTGTGAAGTGGATCCTTATATTGGATCCGAGAGTCGCGTAAGCGAGGTTTTGTTTAAAGTGTGAGCTTTGACCATTTCGAGGTTAAAACTGTTGTTCAGTTAAGGTCTGAGAGGTAATTATACCCCAACTTGATTGACTTCAGTTTTAACTAAGGAATGGTTAAGCTTCGATAGTAAAGGTTAGATAAGTGAATTTAAGAGATAAATGAATGATGATTGATCGATAGAATTTCCATCTGGAAATAATATCGTTGTTTGCACACATATTTTTTTTCTTTGATAGTTAAATCACCGACTATCGAAGTTTTTGACCATTTTTCCGTCGTCAATACGGAGAGACCGGGATCAGATTCATTATCTGGAAACCACTCTGTATGGGCGTTAGCATTGCGACCAAATATGATGAAAATAATTGAAGACGGAGTTATGCAAGGGCTATCCTGTTTACGGGATAGTGCCTTCGGTTTGTCCTGGCCCAGGACAACGTGAATGGACGAATGTCTGACAGAGTATATCTAACGGATCGCGTAAGTTGATCTCTTCAAACGTACTTACATTTGGTGGCGGAGGGATTCGTTTCTCTTAGCTTTATACCCGTGGTATTTTTGGGGAAATCAATTTGTGATTTGGTGGGTATGATGATGTGGCATTCAAAGTGAATGGTAGCCAGATGTTCTGGAAGATAATACAAACCTCAAGCCTCACAACCCGGAATTTGACAAAAATCGGACAGGCAGCATGGCTATGTGGGTCGCACCCATTAGGATGTATAATCACCTATCTAAAGAAATTCCATTTGCTTCTTTAATCTATCGATGCTGTCCCTTTCGGGAAAAGGTTGCCGATCCCAACCGTTGGTGATATACATTTGATACACTCAAGCGGAATGAGTGGTCGGTCGTGTGTGGGCCGGGTTGCAAGACGTTCTTGTTCAACCCAGTGTATTCGTCTCTAGAGATACATTATCAGCAGGTGGTCCCATACCTTGTCATAATTGGAAATCCAATCTCCAATAAGCGCCCGCGGTTTTAATTGTATACTATATATGTGGAGCGTGAGATTCAACTGTTCTGCTGGATTCTATAGACACTATTATAATATCAGAAGAAGATATTGATTTCAAATCGATTTGGGTTATAGTAAGATAAAAATCGTCCGTGTTTATGTGTGGGCTGGTCTTACTACTATCCTTTTGTTTCAAAAGGATTTTCGAAGTTAAACAAGTTGTTGTGCTATTAATTTATCACTGAAAGTATTTCAGACTGATCCGGGTGAATTTTGCTTTGCTTCAAATGTGCTCGGGTCAGACCGAGTATATTACCAGGTTAGGTATCGCTTAGAGCTTCAGAAGAGGAGTTGAAGTCGAGACGTATCCATATATACTGGTCCTAGTTTATTTCCGATGTGTGTTGTATTGATCTGAATGTATACTCTGATGCTGTAATATACAGTTCTTTTATAAAGTATTATGGATTATTATATTTTGTCCATTCCACTGTGAGACTCTGATCTTCTTATTCTTCTATTCTAATATTTCTTTCTTTTCTCACCCTCTAACTTCTTTCTATTAGCTTTCTGGGTTTTCAATACTTGAGTTTGGACACAGGATGTGTTAGTGTCTGGATTCGAGTGTCGAAATTCCCGGGTCGCTACATTTATCTTTTTTTCCATTTGTTAGACATTTGAATAAAATGTATATCCACGTACCTCTTCCCTTTATAATGTAAAATGAGTGAACTATTAGATTATTGAAATAATTATATTAGAAAGTATTTAGTTAATCATCTATTGTTCTGCTTTTCAAAGTTTTTTTGAAGATGAAAATAAGTACATGTTGATTTAAAAAAATAATCTTACATGCAAGCTGAACATGCCTAGCTACAAATTAATTTATGCAATTTCAATCATAGATTTCAGATAATCTATACTACTATATTAAAGCACGGTTTTACTTCAAGGGCGCACAAGGCTCCTTGCAATTTGCAACTCAAACGTCCCGTATGTCGCTCCGTATGCAACTCTTCCCTTCCTTCCCACTATCCATCTACGTTTTTCTTCTAAACCTAAATTTCATCCTGGAGCTAGCAATCTTCTTTTTATTCGCATCTCAATTCCCTTTTTGCATTTATCCATCGTAGACCTAAATCATTTTTCCTCTAACCTAAAACTTTCTCCCCAATTTTACAACTACAGCTACTCCATCGTGTTCCCAAACTTTTCGTCTTCGACAGCTACTCTTCGCGTCTGCTTCGGTTGCTTCTTCTATCCCTGCCACCGTTCCCAGTGATTAAGACTATGCTTCAAATCGCTTATAATTTGCAGTTTTATATGAAGATTTGAAACCGCCTTTTTTCCACGATTGAATATGTAAAGTTATGATTTCTCTTTCAAAACAGAATTTAACAGTTGAATGTTTTTTGTTTGGTTACTATTATAATCGGTAGATTCTCGACAATTTTAGTACTCTTGATTGTTAGTCCAGACCAAGTTTAATTGATAGGTTAAACCCTACATACCTTACACATTAATTCTATGTGATTAGTTGTAGCATAAATAGTATTTTATTCCATATTATGTCATTCACATTATTATTTTATAGTTAAGGGTTCATTAGCTAATCATAGATAGATTATTAAAACCTAATCACAAATATCTATAATCGATATGGCGTATGTGCTGCCACAGAACTGTTATTGCATGTATTATGGATTTTAAACATAATATCTATATAATGAAACAGAAACAAAGTAGAAGTTGGCATTTATATTACTGGAATAAATATGTTCTATTTGGCAATGCCTGCCGAAGAAGACAAGATTATATGTATCGTGAATATTGAAGCCTCATGTCCACCATTATCTTGCTAAGTTTTAAACCATGTCTTGCGCTCATGCTAATATTATTTACTTTAGCACCCCTTAATTTTTTTTCTACATGATAGATTTATTTTGTTCATTTTTGAAATTTTATTCTATACATTTTGTTCTTCCTCAACCAAAAACATGAAGCAATTTGGAAAACTCTTTTAGGAATGTGATGGAATTTCATGGCATTTATATGCCAGCCCACGGAATTAAAAGGATGGTGTTAATCCACATAGAGGCTAGAAGCATTCAAACCTTGATCACAACATTCAGCGAATGTGAACCAGTTTTTGAGTGCAAACTTAGTGATGAGGAGGTGTTTTTTTAATAAAGTCTGAACTTTATTTTGATAATTAAAAGATATTTTGAAATATTTTTATTTAATAAACAATCTTTTTGAAAATATCTTTTGGCGTACATTTTTAGTTCATGGTTGTGGATAACATGATTTTTAGTTTGAGATTTAAACTGGAGGATAAAACACATTGATTACTTTTTTTGGCCCAAAGCCTTCAATTTTTCTGAGTTCATATTATATTTCATCATGCTTAGAGGGTTAACTTGGATGTTTATACACGGAGTGGGGATAAACTTTATTTTTAGTTAATAAAAAGACTTTTTGAAAGCACTTAGGATATAAAAAATTTAGTTCATGGTTGTGAATAACATGATTTTTAGTTTGAAATTTAAGCTTACGTTGGAAAACATTGACTACTTTCCTTAAGCAAAACTTTCAAATTTTTTCAATTTATATTATACTTCCTCACGCCTTGAGGGTTAATTTGCATGTCACATATAAACTGAGGATAAAAGATTGTGGAATGAAATTTTGTAAATGTTCATTGTTTTACCTATTTCTACTAATGTAGATGCTGGCTGTGGGCCGTTAAATATTCCTTAAGTTTCAAATGATTCCACTTTTGATTCTTCATATTGGTAGGATTACTTGCAATAAATTGGTTCACATCCTACACGTTTTTACCTAAAGAATTAAAGTAATATCCTTCTGTTATGTAAGACCGATATGCATTACTGTAGAAATTAAAATGCATGTGAATCATTATCCATATATGAATCGTTATTGGTTTGTATATAGATACATAGAAGTATGAGAAGATAAATCATTTATATATAAATGGTTTTGTGTAGACATATAGGAGACATGGATACACCCTGTAACCATAACAAATAAGAGTGAGAAGATATGTATATATGTTTTAGGTTATATGCATGGTACTCACATTATAAAAGTGTTTAAATTGAGATTTTTTCTTTTACGACTAACTAAAGTGAATATAACCAGATGCGTCGATTGATAATTATGTTGCATGGTGCTACTTAAGTTGTGTTTGGCTTCAGCAAAATGATGCAATTTCTAAGTTGAAAATTGACATTGAACCATGTTTTAATACAATTGTTTGCCTACTACACACAACTTTGCTACCTTACCAGTTCCTGTAGAATCATTGATTGATGGATCCAAGTTTTGATTATATGAACCTAAAGATAAGTCAGTTGGGTAAGCTAATTTTGGACCATTGATAAACTTATCATACAGATACCTTCCTAAAATAGTTGATTTCATTATATATAAAAAGTACAATTGTAATAAAATTGAAATTTATAAAATTTTCATTCAATTATTGAATAATCAAGTAATGAAGAAACTAGATTTCCCTATAAAATTTATGTTCAAAAATCAACTT
The DNA here is from genome assembly GCA_030737875.1 of Allium sativum. NCBI lineage: Eukaryota > Viridiplantae > Streptophyta > Magnoliopsida > Asparagales > Amaryllidaceae > Allium > Allium sativum. The sequence continues at coordinate 562,383,903 of CM060920.1, read as the reverse complement.
ATTGGAAAAAGGCAATAATACCCGTTAATACTAATCGAAGGATAATAAACATATTTAATGGTTGTTTGGAAATTCCAGTTGAGAGCATCTTTTATTCCATATGTACGGAAAATTTGAATGTGTTTGTCTTGATTATTTTGTAGTTGGAATTTTTTCATTTGGTTACTTTTGAGGACTTATGTCGATTATTCAATATATGAATGGAAGTTATTTAAATTTTGATTTATTATGACTATAGCTGCATTTTCAACCAATTGAAAGGGGTTCAAATGGTAAGTAACGTAAGTTTACCTATTTTCCAAAATAAGCATAAGCCATAGCTTTAGTGTGTTGCTATTCCCACCCCCATTTAGACTACTGGCCACCTATACTAAAGGCCACCTCTTTTTTGTGTCTCTCTACTTCTTTACACCACCTAAATTATTTAATTTCTAATCGGCTACCACGTCTGCCTTTAATTCTTCATCGTTCCGACAAAAAAAAGTCTTCTTTCTGAAATTTTCACCATCGCCCTACAAGCTTGAAGATTTTCCTAAACTATCAACGCAATTTCAAGCATCCAGTCAGCTGATTAACACCATCGAATCGCTCTACAACAGCATTCAACTTTTTCCCTATTGTTTTACAACATCGAATCAGCGCGTTCTGCGAATCAAATACCGGAAATTACATCGTTTAACAAAAAAAATTACATACTTCCAGTTTTACATTAATAATAGTGATTGTAAATTAAGTACAAACTACATACTTCATCAGTTGTAAAATGATTTGTCAAATCAACTTTTGTGTCTTCAACGGCATTTGATCGATCATCTTGTGGCCTACTGCTATCATCCACATAGTTATCAAGTTTATCGTAAATCACATTATTTTCCTACAAAAATCAAACCAAAATAGTTAAAATGATTTTTTTTTGTAAATTTTCATATATAAATTGTTGTATGAAGAAAACCCTATAATTCAATAACTTACAATGTCATTCTCTATTACAACGTCATCGAAATTAATGCCTTCCAAACTCGAAGTAGAGAGAATGGTGAAAGAAAGCTCCTACAAAAATTAATATAAAACCCTTAAAAAAATCTATAACAACAGAATAGATTATGCAGCATGATATAAAAAACTAACATCTTTTTTGTCTTTATCTTCCATCCTCTACTCAGCCAAAAAAAATTATTTTTTTCCTATGGTTTAGGGTTTGATATCTGAGAATTTATGTTGTTTGAGAAGAGAAGAGAAGAGGCAGCACGGCTGTTATTGACTGAGTGAAAAGAAATAAAGTGGTGGTAGGAAGTAGTTCAAAAATAATACAATCTATTAATTTTTTTAAAGGTGGCCAGTAGTCTAAATGGAGGTGTGAATAGCAGCACACTAGCTTTATGGTTCAACAATTTTTACCTTTTATGTTTAGCAGTAATATTGGAAATATCTGAAAACATCAACATATTAATATAGTCGCTAAACCTATTAAATTTTAGAGCAAGTAATTTTAAGTATTCTATGTATTTAAATAATTAAGTTTAGCATGTGAACAATCAATTTTATTTAATTTTGCAATTACACAAAATTATATGTTGTTTCTTTGCTTTCTTGATTTGAATAACTAAATTTATTGGTTTCAGAATCTACTTTATGGATTAAAAAATTTAACATATTATTTATAGTTTGTGGCAGATTTAACACAAATTTCCAATTTGGGCTCAATATACAATGTATTAGTGAATGTGCATATCTGGCTTAATACAAATTATGACCGAGTTAAATCTTCTCTGCTGGATATAAACAACCATTTTATGCAAATTTTCCACCTCAGACTACTCGGTTCAAGTAACAACATACTGTTTTCCCATAATAACTTTTTCTTTACCCATTTGATCATAAAACTATTTTCATTCTGTATTTATAACGACCCGAACTCCCCCGGTAAGGAAAGCCTGGATTGAGATGAGAACAACACACATCGGAACGCAGACAGAAGAACATTTCATTGTTTATTACAATAATTCCATCAGAATACGAGAATATACAGAGTATGAATAAATATACATTCGATAAATATCAGTGATTACAATAAATTACATAGCAGCGGAAAAATAATACAAAACACAACTGAAAGTAATACACGGATACAGAACTTTCCGAGCATCATTCCAGCTGTAAATCAGGACCCTGTGAATATAATCTGCAAAACCAAAACTACTAGCTGCCCGTGTCGAAAATAAGGGCACCCAGAGTTTAGGTTAAAACAATAAACTCTAGGTCAGTCATGAGACTGGTGTGAGAACTAAAACAGTTATTAATCTTTATTTTAAAGTTCGGTAAATCAAGGGACCACGCCGTATAACACGGAACGGGTTTTCTCCCAAGAATACCAGTGCATAAAGCAAACAGCACAATGCTAAATAAAGAAAATGAAGCTATTATAAGACCCAGGTCCCATCACACAATGCAACGCAAGCCGGAGGATAGGGTTTTTACCTTATAATAGCCAAAGCATGCTTGATACGTTTAAAACACATTATTTTGATATTACTATAAGTGTATAGTGTCAAAACAATTTCAATCATAAATATCAATCATAGGCGGCATGAATGACCCATACCACTATGTCGCCATACTAGGTTATACAAATAAAACCGCAATATCACGTATTGGAAATTGGATTATTGTCATGAGTCGAGGCAAGGGGCAAGCTCCTCTCCGTTCGAGACACTCTAGCAAATGTCTCAGGACCCCACTATGATCCTTGGAATCGGTTGGGCCGGTCCTCACCTAACTTTGGAGGATTAGTTATTCCTGAACACACATTTCCCGGTCCTAACAGACCTATATCCGAGGCGCCTCGCATTCCAACAACCACACAGGTGAAATGTAACAACCCGTATTTTCAATAGCCTGTTATAACGTAAATCGAGGCAGAATTTAATTCAAAAATCTGAATCAAGGGAAACGGGCTATGCCATTGCGTTCGTCTCGGAAAAATACGCGAAATAGAGTCCGAGTTTTCGAAAATCGGAGTCCGTATGACCCGATTAAGGCCCAACGAAGTTTTCAGAAAGTTTCAAGGTAAAAACAGATTTCAAATTCAATTTTGAATTTGAGAAATTGGGTCATATTGGGGCAGGCGGGAAAATTCCCGCCAGAGCACCCAAGTCGACAGCCCTGTCGACTTGGGAGTCGACTTGGTTGGACCCAAGTCGACAGCCCTGTCGACTTGGCTGTCGACTTGGTCCAGCCGGGCTGTTAAGCCTGGTGCACCATTTAGAGATTGTGTTGAGCTTGGGGGCCAGATTCGGTTTTGAGGGCTGAGATTGGAACTAGGGTTTAATCCTATGGCCTAAAACACTTGCCTAATCTATAAATAAGGTCCTAACCTAGCCCTAAATCATCATTAATCTATCCTACAACTAAACTATGGCAAAATCAATCCTCTCATGGCCGCCACTCTCTTCATAAAATTCCTAAATAAATTTCTAAGTGATTTTCCATGCATACAAGTGTTTTCAAACTTGTATGAGCATCATTAGCTTGCATTCAAGTCAAGTTTCTATATTTGCATCATAAAGAAAGAGTTTTGATCATTTTGGCTCAAGGGTTTTTATGTTAGAGCTTGCATTTTGGGTTTGATTGATTTCATAAGGGCTTTGTCATATTTTTGTGACTTCTTAAGCATTGTAAGCCCTATTCTACTTTCATACTTAAACTCTAAAGTTAAATGTATGATATGCAAGTTTACTATGATGTGTTATGCAAGTTTACTATGATGTGTTATGCAAGTTTACTATGATGTGATATGCAAGTTCATCAAGTTATGTTATGCAAGTTTGATATGCAAGTTGTCATATGATATGCAAGTTATGTTATGCAAGTTTGATATGCAAGTTTGTCATATGATATGCAAGTTATGTTATGCAAGTTTGGGTTGATCATTTGGCTCATGTCATCATGTTATGCAAACTTATCTTAGGCTTATGAACATAAAGCTTCAAGCTTTATGCTAAAGGTTGCATTTTGGCAACATGTAAGTTATCATATCCCTTATGATAACTTGCATGTGAGGCTAAATGCGAACTTATGGCCATTTTTACATGTCATTTATCACCATGTATCACCAATATGCTAAGTTTGGTTTTATGCATGCTTTTGAGGCCTAAAAATGTAATATGCAAGTGTATGAACACATGAACATTTCATATGCCACCATGTTGAACTTGTGGCTTCAACACCTTTATGTCATGATTATGCCAAGTTCCCTCTTTCTATCCTTTATGCGCTATTGCGATATGTAAGCGATGGGATTGCGTTTGGGGTTGGGTAAACTTAAAGGACATAAAACATAAGCTTGGGAATTTACCTATTAAGTTAGGTCTACCCATTGGGAATTTACCTATTAAGTTAGGTCTACCCAATTGCTTGAAAACTTGTAACATGTTTTGGAAACATGATGGACATGACACTTAGAAAAGATAAGTGTGACCAACTCGAGGTTGGGTTGAGTTTGTAGCGTAAACCTACCCGGAACCGACCGGCTTAACTAGTTGCTACAAACAATAGGACCCAATGTGAGAAGTTGGCCATGTTGTACCTTGAACCCGAGGTTAGACTAAGTTGTGGTGTAAAGCTACCCGGACCCACCCGGCTTAACTAGTAACCGCAACAAAGTCTAATGTGAGAGGTTAAGGTGCATTAAATTAATTAATGCCTCATGATTAGGGTTAAGTCATGGTCCACTTAATACTTAACCAATTTGGGCTTGGTAGATTAATCGGGGTTAAGTCGTGAACTCATCGTTACACTTAACCAAGTTAATCCATGATTAGCAAGAGGGTTAAACCGTACTTAACCCACTAGAAAATCCTAGCAATGGGGGCCCACTCCGCAGTAATCCCCAAAAATTGGTATCATTAAGGCCCTAGGGACTAGGCTAGGGAGGGGGCACGATTACTGGGCTGGAGGTAAGCGACCAAATAAACGACGGCCGGGTGGTACGCCGATGTAGTTCCGGACGGACTATGGTCGTGCACGTAGTCCGTATTTGGAGAAGTCACCCATGGGTACCGGTAGATCGAGACTGTGCACTCATGTTTATGGTGTCCAGGGGTTGGCACCCTAGGGCTTGATACACCCGAAGGGTGGACCCGGCACAGTTCGACTACAATTATGTTTGGGCCGTATTGACACCAACACGTGACGAGTTAGGCTTAGGGAGCCGATCGACTAGACCGTTTGGTTGGACCTCGTATTAGGCTCATTTCATGTTATTGGGCCAAAGCTTGGGCCAAGGGATCAATTCTTGTTTATTCCAGTCATGTTAATTTGCTAGTACACCTGTGGTGCGAAAACCTTAAACCTGATTATGCGATGACACCTTTATCTACCTTGTTAGTTAATCATCATGCTAGTATGTTGTTATCCTTATGATCATACCTGCTTCTCATGCCAGTTAACTTTATCAGTTTACATTGATTGTAGTAGGGCTTACTCAGTCTGTTTTGACTGACCTGTTTTCTTTCGCCTCTTTTCTTCCGTTCCCCCCCCCCCCCCCCCCAGGTTCTCAGGGAGGGAATATTGGAGCTTAGCTGGATTTCTGATCGCTTGCTTGTGGGATTTTAGCTCATGTACGGTCTTGACATGAAGCTAGCTATGGTTATCACTTATTTTGGGGATAGTACTTATGTATTTCAGTTTTTCAGTAATATTGTTTTTATCTAGACTTGTGTATTTGGAAAATTGACATTATGTTGTACCAGACTTGTTTTGAAATGGTTTGAAATCTTCCGCTGTTTTTATCTATGTTATTTACTCTGTTTACATATATACATATGTTCTTGTTCTGCCTTGATATATCATTATACATGTTTACCTGATTCAAACGCCCCTCCAAAGTCAGAGTGCTTGCAAGAGTCACCCTGGCGGAGGTGGGGTGTTACATTTGGTATCAGAGCATATGGTTTTCGAGAAGGGAACAAAAAGGTTTTTAGAAAACTTTTGGAAAACTATTTTCAAAATCAAGTATAAAGTATTTTCCAAAGAAAAGTCTAGTTTATTTTAAAGGCTATTCCCCAAAAAGCCATTAGCAAAAATTCCTTCGTTTTTCTCCATTCTGAATCTATCCTTTTTCTTCGTTTTCAGTATGGCCGATAACTTTGCCATTCCGGAGGGAGTACACGTACCTGTTTGGTATAGGAGACTTTTGGAGGTTAGGGCGACCGAAGCCGGCCCCGCAAATGTTACTCCTCCTCTGGTAGTTAATGTTCCTCCTCCTCCTGTCGCTGAGGTTCCTCTTCCTCCTTCCCCTCAGCATCCACAAAAGGATTTCGCGGAGATTTGCAAAGACTTTAGGGCGATGGGTTGCAAGAATTTCATTGGAACCGAGACTTTCGTAGAGGCCAGGAATTGGTTGAAAGAAACCGAAGATCTTTTTGCCTTCTTTGATATAGATGACCGTAGGAAGGTTTTATTAGCAGTGTGGTTGCTAAAGGAAGAAGCTGCACGTTGGTGGGTGGTCTCCACCGCTACTAGGCCAATTGAGACTTGGGATGACTTTCGGGGAAAGTTTGGACTAAGGTTCCTATCACTGAAGCAAGGGGACATGACTATTAGGGAATACATAGATAAGTTTAATCAACTGGCTCGGGTCGGTTTAGACTTGGTTAACACAGCTCAGATGTAACAACCCGGAAAATCTGGGCCAGTTTAAAATTTTTATTTTGGCGATTATAGCGAATTTTAAATATTTAAAATAGATTATTTTAAATAAAATCGACGAGAAATTTATTTTGAATAGAATTCGAACGTATATATTATACGCGTCGTCGTTAGAATATAAATATTTATATATAATTATAAATAGAATTGAAAATGGCGCGGTAGTTCGATAATTCGATTTCAAACTTCAATTGAATGTACCGGGTGCAGAACAATCCGGATTTTAGTGAAACCAAAAATCATAGGATCTAATTGATGATATCTTTCCAACGAATCCGACGAATCGAAATTTCGTAGCGGGAATCAAGAGATATGTCCAGTTGAAATTTCTGAATAGTCGCTATGGAATTCAGGCCCTTAAAAATGGACATTTTGCAAATGACCTCGGATTTCGACGAAACCAGTTTTGTTAGATCCGCAGTGTCAAGTTATTGCTAGGTTTCAAATTTCATAATTTTCTGAATCAATATGTGAGCGTGGCAAAGGAAAACGTGTTTTGACCAGTTTCAGTAGATTTTAATCGACTGGAAAATGGCCATTTTTCTAACGGTCTCAGAATTCGACGAAACTAGTTTTGTTAGGACCGTATCGTCAATACGAAGCTAGAAAATATTTTTCTGGAATTTTTCTAGTTAGTATGTGACCCCGGTAATTTGAAATGTACGTTTAAAATTCAATATAGTGATTTAAATGAAAATTCAAAAGGAAACTGATTGTAACGATCAAATCAGCTTGCGATACATATCCCATTGTGTTCGGAATGGGGGTAATTAGCTAGGGGCGACAGTCGTTGGTTTGGATTTCGGGCTCGAAATAAAAAGTAACTTTATTTGGAAAATTAAAATAATATAAATATATAATTATATATTTTCCCTCCTACCCCTCCCTCTCTTCCATTCAGAAAGTCAAACCCGATTTGAAAAAAAAAAAAAAAAAAAAAACCCCTCGATGACGAGTCGCCCCACCTGGAGGACCTCGCCGCCGCCTAGGGCAGGCGCACCCCCTCCGACCTCCTGACCTCGCGCCTTCCTCTCCCCTCTCGCTCATCTCCTTCCTCCCTTCGAATCGAAGACGCAAACGCCAGAGCCTCCCCCCACAGTGACGACCGCCGACGAATTGAAGGCCGCCCCAACCCTCGCCTCCTCCAGCCGCCGACATCGACGCCCGTTTGTTTTCTTCGTGATGCAGTAAGTTTTTTTTTTTTACTTTATTTTATCTTTATTTTAATTCTTAAGACTGGTTTTTCAAAACATTTAAAAAAAAAAACTGATTATGTTTAAGAATAAATAAAAAAACTGAAAATGTTTAAAAGGTTAAAACTGATTATGTTTAAGAATAAAAAAAACTGATTTCGTCTAAAGTTAAAAACTGTTTTTTTTCTTGAGGTTTAAAAATTGATTTTTAACAGGTTTTAAAACTAATTTTTAAAAGAAGTTAAAAACTGATTTTTTTTACAAATTTAGAAACTGATTTTTTTTATTTTAAACTTTAAAAAAAAAGAAAAAACCTGAATTGTTTTTTAAAAAGAAAAACCTGAATTGATTTTTAAAAGAAAAACTGAATTGATTTTAAAAAGAATAAAAACTGAATTTTATAAAAGTTTAAAAACTGATTTTAAAATGATTTATAAACTAAAAGGAGATTAGAAATTTAAAAATAAAAATAGGATTTTTATATGTTGGAAGTCGAAATAAAAATAGGATTTTTATATGTTGAAAGTCGAAATAAAAATTCGATTTTTATATATTGAAAAGCGAAGTAAAAGTTCGATTTTTACATATGTAGTGAAAGCGGGCAACGAAGATGCGATAGCGATGAAGATTCCTATCAATGAAGTGCCGTGGAGCTGGATAGCTATAAGTGAGAATTTCTCACCTTTCAATTTACTTTTCTAGTTATATATATATACTAGGATGCAGACGGTGTTTAGTAGCACCCGACACCCGTCCACAGACCATGGACTTGTTTGTTTGACTGTTTGGTGATTGATTGCGATATTGGTTTGAATGTGGTTTGTGGTGTGAAAAATCGAATCGATAAATTGGTTAGGATTAGACGTGCGCCGTTATAAGGCGAAGGAGTAAGGCTAGGTTAGACCCTTACTCCAAATTTTGTGGTTTGCATAATGAAATTGATTTGATTGATGAGTGAATGGCGTGGGCCTTCACTAGACCGGGGATAAGGCTAGGCCTTGTCCCGTTTCTAGTATCGTGCCGTTATGCCGCCGAAAATTTCTAAAATATGTTAGAAAAATAAAAATATGATTTTTATTGAATAAATGAATTGAATAAAAATTCATATGTTGGAATAAAATGTTTTATCGTTAAAAATATAATTTTTAACGTGAAAGTGAATAAAATAGAATATTCATTTACAAACCAGACAGTTTGTTTATGTACACCTATTTGGAGGACATTGATTGGGTCGATAAATTTTACACATCGCCCAACAGCACAAATAAAATATGTGTTTGATTGTTTGAAACCCCACACGGGTGTTGGGATGAAATTTGAAGTTCACTCATCCCGATTGATTGAATATGTCGATCGTTTGATTGACAGGCTGTTTTAAGCGTTGGATATCTATATTTGATGCTTATACAGTGTAGTGCACTTTGGTTGATGGTTGATTATTATTTTTTTCATGCTATTATATACATGTGTTGTATGAAAATCCATATAATTAACTTTATATGGTAATTGATTGGGCCTCATTCCAGTTTTTAAAATAGAAATATTTGAAATAGAAATATTCGAAATGGAATATTTGAAAATATCAATATATGAAGCCGTGTTGATTAGATTGACGCCATTTTGACGTGAACGATATTTATATCGATTTTATTCATTTTAAAATGAATATCGAAAATTGAATTGAAAATGAATATCGAAAATTGAATTGAAAACGATTTCGAAATGAATTGAATTGAAAACGATTTCGAAATGAATTGAATTGAAAACGATTTCGAAATGAATTGAATTGAAAACGATTTCGAAATGAATTGAATTGAAAACGATTTCGAAATGAATTGAATTGAAAACGATTTCGAAATGAATTGAATTGAAAACGATTTCGAAATGAATTGAATTGAAAACGATTTCGAAATGAATTGAATTGAAAACGATTTCGAAATGAATTGAATTGAAAACGATTTCGAAATGAATTGAATTGAAAACGATTTCGAAATGAATTGAATTGAAAACGATTTCGAAATGAATTGAATTGAAAACGATTTCGAAATGAATTGAATTGAAAACGATTTCGAAATGAATTGAATTGAAAACGATTTCGAAATGAAGTGAATTGAAAACGATTTCAAAGTGAATTGAAAACGATTTCAAAGTGAATTGAAACGATTTTCGAAATGAATTGAAAACGAATTCAAATTGAATTGAAAGCAAATTGAAACGAATTCAAATTGAATTGAAATTTGAATTGAATAGAAATGAATTTTAAAACGAATTTATAGAGAAGAATTCCATTTTGCTTTGAATTGAAATGGAAGTTGAAATAGATTTTGAAAACGAATTTTAAAACTATTTATATAATTCGTTTTAAATATAAATCGACGAAATATATATTATATATATTATATATATAATATAATGGCCTGAATAGAACGCGCCGCGCCGCGGCAGTTCGTGAATTTCGACCATTTATTTCAAACGGACATTACGGGAGATCCGACCGTCGGATTCTCCTAAAACCGGAACCGTTGGGTTCGTATCGAAAAGAGCTTTCTAATGAATGTTAGAAATTTGAAATCTAACGGTTGGATTTGGAGATACGTCCAAATCAAATTCGAAAAAGGTCGCTGTAAGTGCAGTTCGATGGCCGTTAATGGAAATCGACTGTACGGGCCTTGATAAAATTATTAAAAATAGTAATAATTTGTGTAAAATCATAAGAAATGATTTGTGAAAGTTTGGGATGAAAAACTCCATATTTGAAAAGATAAAAATAGATTTTTATCGAAATGAACTAGTTTGAACTAGAATTATAATTCTATTTATTTTTAAATAAATAAATTGAATTTGAAATGGTTTTGAAAATAACCAAAATTTCCAATGATTGCATTGGAGTGGATTTGAATCGAAATTGTCTTCGGAATATTTCGATGTTGGAATTCGTGATATTACAGGTGTTGTTATGGAAATTTGAAAGATATATATTTGTATCGTTATTTCCAATACGACATTTGTTAGTCGTAGAATTCGATATTGAATATAAGCCGATATATTTTCTATTCAGAGCCTTGTATTGAATATCGAATGTGATTTGGGTTTGTCGTGAATGGTGTCTTCACTAACACTGTTCTTGAACCCAGTTGAGAAAAGATTAAATCTTTTTATTTAGATTTAATGAAGTGTACCAATTAAATGATATTTAATTGGAATTGAATTGATATTGATTTTTGGGTTTATCGTGAACAGTGTTTTAAATAACACTTGTTCTTTAACCCGATAATTAATGAATGTGATTTGGGTTTGTCGTGAATGGTGTCTTCACTAACACTGTTCTTGAACCCAGCTGAGAAAAGATTAAATCTTTTGATTTAGATTTAATGAAGTGTACCAATTAAATAATATTTAATTGGAATTGAAGGGATATTGATTTTTGGGTTTATCGTGAACAGTGTTTTAAATAACACTTGTTCTTTAACCCGATAATTAATGGGATGTGACTTTGGGTTTATCGTGAACCGTGTTTTAAATGACACTGATTCTTTAACCCAGTCACAGATTAAAACTAAGTGGAGTTTTAATGAATCTTTAATTAGATTGAAAAGATCGAGAATGGAGTATCACCAGTTTTGCTCCAGGCGATAGTTAAATCTTTAATTAGATTTGAATGTGAAATTTAGAAACTAACTGGCGGTTAGCCAAGCAGAATGGTTTTCTGGATATTGATCTGATGTTGGTTTCGGCCTTCGGGGTTAATATTTGGGGAATTATTCTCTTGATTAATTTACGGTTAGTGACTAATGAATTGGAATGAGGCGTATGTCGTGTTTGTGTAACACTTATTTAAAATATACGCGAGTTATTCGGAAAGACCGGGTTTATCCCATCTGAATAACTGATGCGACGATAAGTCGAAGATGAAGACGATGGTCGAAGACCGGAGGTCTTCACGTCGTTTGGGTGATAACTGATGATCTTGATTGGGCTGTACACCCAAGAAGATGGAAACAGTTAGTGATCGTCCAGACGTACTTGGAGATCGATGGATATGCGGGGTACTAGGTGCCTCCGGTTTCGTTCAGACCCAGAACGGACTTGTAAATGGACTGTGTGTCTGACATCGGATTTCATTCTGTGTGACTGATATCGGTTGCATAGGATGGTTTGACTGTGTGGCATGCTAAGATGCAAATGATCAAGGCTTCTGTTGAAAAGCAAAGTCTTGTGGTGATGATCAAAGCACGGCCTTTGTGGCGTAGCTTTGTGTAACGTTTACCTCGCGTGTTTCACACCAGGTATGAACCTAAAACGGGAGACGGACCTCAGGGAGGACTTGCGTTTCTTTCTAGTTAGAAGTGGCGTCAGTGGTTTTACACGCCCTGACGAGTTTGACTTATGTGGTTGTTGCTGTTGCGAGGCGCCTCGGTTATATCGGTTTCGGCCGATGCATTCTGGTCGGCTGACGGACCAGACTTACACCCCATAGGGTGGGGAAACGTAGTGTTCAGGCATAATAATCCACATCGGTGGACCGGCCCTGACGATCTAAAGGCTTGCCTGCGCGCTTGCCTGTGGCTCGGGCTAGAGAGTCACGAATCGGTTGAGGATCTTGCCCCTAGCCTCGGTTCATAGATGGAAATCCAATTTCCAAATACGTGACATTTGCGGTTTTAGTTGTAATCCTATATATGGCGACATAGTGGGATGGGGCGCTTATGCCGCCTATGATTGATACTTATGATTTGAAGTTGTTTTATACACTATGCACTTATTATAGTATCAAATGATTTGTTTTAAACGTATCAAGCATTCTTTGGCTGTTATAAGGGAAAACCCTATCCTCGACTGCGTTGCATTGTGTGATGGGACCTGGGTCTTATAACAGCTTCATTTTTCTTTACTTAGCATTGCGCTGTTTGTTTTATGCACTGGTATTCTTGGGAGGAAACCCGTTCCGTGTTATACGGCGTGGTCCCTTGATTTACCTAACTTTGAAAATAAAGATTAACTGTTTTAGTTCTCACACCAGTCACATGACTGACCTGGAGTTTATTGTTTTAACCTAAACTCTGGGTGCCCTTATTTTGACACGGGCAGCTAGTAGTTTCGGTTTTTGCAGATTTATATTCACAGGATCCTGGTTACAGCTGGAATGATATCCGGAAAGCTTTGTATCCGTATATCTCTTCTAGTTGTGTATTGTATTATTTTCCGCTGCTATGTATTTAAATGTAATTTAAATCTCTGATATTTCTGTGTAATATTCTTTTATACTCTGTATATTCTTGTAATCTGATGCACTGTTGTAATATATAGTGAAATGTTCTTCTGTATGCGTTCTGTTGTGGTTTGTTCTCGAACTATCCGACGCTTTCCTTTACGGGGAAGTTACGGGTCTTCACATTTGGTATCAGAGCTTTGGTTTACAAAGCTAGAGAACAAGACACATTAGAAACATACGAAAGAATTCATCAGATATTGGATTAGTAATATCCAATGAGAATGACTCGTTAGAGATAGGATCAGTAGTATCCTAGAACGAGTGTGAAGAGTTTATTTTTTTAAAATAAAACAAATTTTTGTTTTGAAAATTTAAATCAATTATTCGTATCTGATTATTTATTTGTATTGATGTGGACAATCCAGTATATATAGATTTTGCGTATACGTCTGATCCGCGTGTATTTGAAATTTTAATATACTGGATAGATATAGAATCACACTCTAGTCGCCCGGAGATAATTTTGGTAATGCGGCCGCATTATCAATATTTATATTCGTGTTTCGAAGGTGTGATATCTATATATTTCCTATTGACTGGTGTGAGAACCAAAATTAGATAGGGCTTATTGTTGTGATTTGGCATCAAAAATCTGATTTTTGTATATGTATCAAAATATGAATTTGAAACTCTAATTCAACTAATTAATTGATGTTTGTGTTGTTTGTTTATTTGTTTGCTAATTTTTAGCCATTTAGCCTAACAGAACCAAATATTGAATTATATCGAAGATTGGTTGCGTTTGCTTGCATATACATATATATCATTGAACAGGTCATAGCAAGGAGGCTAGAGCAGAGAATAAAATTTGTTTGCCCGACAAATAGGTACATGTTTACTACATAATTTCCTGTTTTGTTTGGGTGATGATGATTTTGTGAGCCTATTGGCTAGCCGCTTGGCTTTTTCTTTTTCTTTTTGAGATCTGAAGGACCGGGGAAGCTATTTGAAATTCCCCGATGCTCCCGGTGCAGGGGAGGTTATGGCGAAATTTTTCAAAAATTTAGGGTGTTAGCCAAATTTTTGAAATTTTGAAAATTCTCAGAAACTAAAGAGTTGGAGAATGGAAACCAGATCGAACGTAGTGTTGATTAATCAAACCACTATCGACTTTGTTCCTTTTCGGGGACGAAAAGTTTTAAGTGGGGGAGATTGTAACAACCCGGAAAATCTGGGCCAGTTTAAATTTTTTATTTTGGCGATTATAGCGAATTTTAAATATTTAAAATAGATTATTTTAAATAAAATCGACGAGAAATTTATTTTGAATAGAATTCGAACGTATATATTATACGCGTCGTCGTTAGAATATAAATATTTATATATAATTATAAATAGAATTGAAAATGGCGCGGTAGTTCGATAATTCGATTTCAAACTTCAATTGAATGTACCGGGTGCAGAACAATCCGGATTTTAGTGAAACCAAAAATCATAGGATCTAATTGATGATATCTTTCCAACGAATCCGACGAATCGAAATTTCGTAGCGGGAATCAAGAGATATGTCCAGTTGAAATTTCTGAATAGTCGCTATGGAATTCAGGCCCTTAAAAATGGACATTTTGCAAATGACCTCGGATTTCGACGAAACCAGTTTTGTTAGATCCGCAGTGTCAAGTTATTGCTAGGTTTCAAATTTCATAATTTTCTGAATCAATATGTGAGCGTGGCAAAGGAAAACGTGTTTTGACCAGTTTCAGTAGATTTTAATCGACTGGAAAATGGCCATTTTTCTAACGGTCTCAGAATTCGACGAAACTAGTTTTGTTAGGACCGTATCGTCAATACGAAGCTAGAAAATATTTTTCTGGAATTTTTCTAGTTAGTATGTGACCCCGGTAATTTGAAATGTACGTTTAAAATTCAATATAGTGATTTAAATGAAAATTCAAAAGGAAACTGATTGTAACGATCAAATCAGCTTGCGATACATATCCCATTGTGTTCGGAATGGGGGTAATTAGCTAGGGGCGACAGTCGTTGGTTTGGATTTCGGGCTCGAAATAAAAAGTAACTTTATTTGGAAAATTAAAATAATATAAATATATAATTATATATTTTCCCTCCTACCCCTCCCTCTCTTCCATTCAGAAAGTCAAACCCGATTTGAAAAAAAAAAAAAAAAAAAAAACCCTCGATGACGAGTCGCCCCACCTGGAGGACCTCGCCGCCGCCTAGGGCAGGCGCACCCCCTCCGACCTCCTGACCTCGCGCCTTCCTCTCCCCTCTCGCTCATCTCCTTCCTCCCTTCGAATCGAAGACGCAAACGCCAGAGCCTCCCCCCACAGTGACGACCGCCGACGAATTGAAGGCCGCCCCAACCCTCCGCCTCCTCCAGCCGCCGACATCGACGCCCGTTTGTTTTCTTCGTGATGCAGTAAGTTTTTTTTTTTACTTTATTTTATCTTTATTTTAATTCTTAAGACTGGTTTTTCAAAACATTTTAAAAAAAAAAAAACTGATTATGTTTAAGAATAAATAAAAAAACTGAAAATGTTTAAAAGGTTAAAACTGATTATGTTTAAGAATAAAAAAAACTGATTTCGTCTAAAGTTAAAAACTGTTTTTTTCATGAGGTTTAAAAATTGATTTTTAACAGGTTTTAAAACTAATTTTTAAAAGAAGTTAAAAACTGATTTTTTTTACAAATTTAGAAACTGATTTTTTTTATTTTAAACTTTAAAAAAAAAGAAAAAACCTGAATTGTTTTTTAAAAAGAAAAACCTGAATTGATTTTTAAAAGAAAAACTGAATTGATTTTAAAAAGAATAAAAACTGAATTTTATAAAAGTTTAAAAACTGATTTTAAAATGATTTATAAACTAAAAGGAGATTAGAAATTTAAAAATAAAAATAGGATTTTTATATGTTGGAAGTCGAAATAAAAATAGGATTTTTATATGTTGAAAGTCGAAATAAAAATTCGATTTTTATATATTGAAAAGCGAAGTAAAAGTTCGATTTTTACATATGTAGTGAAAGCGGGCAACGAAGATGCGATAGCGATGAAGATTCCTATCAATGAAGTGCCGTGGAGCTGGATAGCTATAAGTGAGAATTTCTCACCTTTCAATTTACTTTTCTAGTTATATATATATACTAGGATGCAGACGGTGTTTAGTAGCACCCGACACCCGTCCACAGACCATGGACTTGTTTGTTTGACTGTTTGGTGATTGATTGCGATATTGGTTTGAATGTGGTTTGTGGTGTGAAAAATCGAATCGATAAATTGGTTAGGATTAGACGTGCGCCGTTATAAGGCGAAGGAGTAAGGCTAGGTTAGACCCTTACTCCAAATTTTGTGGTTTGCATAATGAAATTGATTTGATTGATGAGTGAATGGCGTGGGCCTTCACTAGACCGGGGATAAGGCTAGGCCTTGTCCCGTTTCTAGTATCGTGCCGTTATGCCGCCGAAATTTTCTAAAATATGTTAGAAAAATAAAAATATGATTTTTATTGAATAAATGAATTGAATAAAAATTCATATGTTGGAATAAAATGTTTTATCGTTAAAAATATAATTTTTAACGTGAAAGTGAATAAAATAGAATATTCATTTACAAACCAGACAGTTTGTTTATGTACACCTATTTGGAGGACATTGATTGGGTCGATAAATTTTACACATCGCCCAACAGCACAAATAAAATATGTGTTTGATTGTTTGAAACCCCACACGGGTGTTGGGATGAAATTTGAAGTTCACTCATCCCGATTGATTGAATATGTCGATCGTTTGATTGACAGGCTGTTTTAAGCGTTGGATATCTATATTTGATGCTTATACAGTGTAGTGCACTTTGGTTGATGGTTGATTATTTTTTTTTTCATGCTATTATATACATGTGTTGTATGAAAATCCATATAATTAACTTTATATGGTAATTGATTGGGCCTCATTCCAGTTTTTAAAATAGAAATATTTGAAATAGAAATATTCGAAATGGAATATTTGAAAATATCAATATATGAAGCCGTGTTGATTAGATTGACGCCATTTTGACGTGAACGATATTTATATCGATTTTATTCATTTTAAAATGAATATCGAAAATTGAATTGAAAATGAATATCGAAAATTGAATTGAAAACGATTTCGAAATGAATTGAATTGAAAACGATTTCGAAATGAATTGAATTGAAAACGATTTCGAAATGAATTGAATTGAAAACGATTTCGAAATGAATTGAATTGAAAACGATTTCGAAATGAATTGAATTGAAAACGATTTCGAAATGAATTGAATTGAAAACGATTTCGAAATGAATTGAATTGAAAACGATTTCGAAATGAATTGAATTGAAAACGATTTCGAAATGAATTGAATTGAAAACGATTTCGAAATGAATTGAATTGAAAACGATTTCGAAATGAATTGAATTGAAAACGATTTCGAAATGAATTGAATTGAAAACGATTTCGAAATGAATTGAATTGAAAACGATTTCGAAATGAATTGAATTGAAAACGATTTCGAAATGAAGTGAATTGAAAATGATTTCAAAGTGAATTGAAAACGATTTCAAAGTGAATTGAAACGATTTTCGAAATGAATTGAAAACGAATTCAAATTGAATTGAAAGCAAATTGAAACGAATTCAAATTGAATTGAAATTTGAATTGAATAGAAATGAATTTTAAAACGAATTTATAGAGAAGAATTCCATTTTGCTTTGAATTGAAATGGAAGTTGAAATAGATTTTGAAAACGAATTTTAAAACTATTTATATAATTCGTTTTAAATATAAATCGACGAAATATATATTATATATATTATATATATAATATAATGGCCTGAATAGAACGCGCCGCGCCGCGGCAGTTCGTGAATTTCGACCATTTATTTCAAACGGACATTACGGGAGATCCGACCGTCGGATTCTCCTAAAACCGGAACCGTTGGGTTCGTATCGAAAAGAGCTTTCTAATGAATGTTAGAAATTTGAAATCTAACGGTTGGATTTGGAGATACGTCCAAATCAAATTCGAAAAAGGTCGCTGTAAGTGCAGTTCGATGGCCGTTAATGGAAATCGACTGTACGGGCCTTGATAAAATTATTAAAAATAGTAATAATTTGTGTAAAATCATAAGAAATGATTTGTGAAAGTTTGGGATGAAAAACTCCATATTTGAAAAGATAAAAATAGATTTTTATCGAAATGAACTAGTTTGAACTAGAATTATAATTCTATTTATTTTTAAATAAATAAATTGAATTTGAAATGGTTTTGAAAATAACCAAAATTTCCAATGATTGCATTGGAGTGGATTTGAATCGAAATTGTCTTCGGAATATTTCGATGTTGGAATTCGTGATATTACAGGTGTTGTTATGGAAATTTGAAAGATATATATTTGTATCGTTATTTCCAATACGACATTTGTTAGTCGTAGAATTCGATATTGAATATAAGCCGATATATTTTCTATTCAGAGCCTTGTATTGAATATCGAATGTGATTTGGGTTTGTCGTGAATGGTGTCTTCACTAACACTGTTCTTGAACCCAGTTGAGAAAAGATTAAATCTTTTTATTTAGATTTAATGAAGTGTACCAATTAAATGATATTTAATTGGAATTGAATTGATATTGATTTTTGGGTTTATCGTGAACAGTGTTTTAAATAACACTTGTTCTTTAACCCGATAATTAATGAATGTGATTTGGGTTTGTCGTGAATGGTGTCTTCACTAACACTGTTCTTGAACCCAGCTGAGAAAAGATTAAATCTTTTGATTTAGATTTAATGAAGTGTACCAATTAAATAATATTTAATTGGAATTGAAGGGATATTGATTTTTGGGTTTATCGTGAACAGTGTTTTAAATAACACTTGTTCTTTAACCCGATAATTAATGGGATGTGACTTTGGGTTTATCGTGAACCGTGTTTTAAATGACACTGATTCTTTAACCCAGTCACAGATTAAAACTAAGTGGAGTTTTAATGAATCTTTAATTAGATTGAAAAGATCGAGAATGGAGTATCACCAGTTTTGCTCCAGGCGATAGTTAAATCTTTAATTAGATTTGAATGTGAAATTTAGAAACTAACTGGCGGTTAGCCAAGCAGAATGGTTTTCTGGATATTGATCTGATGTTGGTTTCGGCCTTCGGGGTTAATATTTGGGGAATTATTCTCTTGATTAATTTACGGTTAGTGACTAATGAATTGGAATGAGGCGTATGTCGTGTTTGTGTAACACTTATTTAAAATATACGCGAGTTATTCGGAAAGACCGGGTTTATCCCATTCTGAATAACTGATGCGACGATAAGTCGAAGATGAAGACGATGGTCGAAGACCGGAGGTCTTCACGTCGTTTGGGTGATAACTGATGATCTTGATTGGGCTGTACACCCAAGAAGATGGAAACAGTTAGTGATCGTCCAGACGTACTTGGAGATCGATGGATATGCGGGGTACTAGGTGCCTCCGGTTTCGTTCAGACCCAGAACGGACTTGTAAATGGACTGTGTGTCTGACATCGGATTTCATTCTGTGTGACTGATATCGGTTGCATAGGATGGTTTGACTGTGTGGCATGCTAAGATGCAAATGATCAAGGCTTCTGTTGAAAAGCAAAGTCTTGTGGTGATGATCAAAGCACGGCCTTTGTGGCGTAGCTTTGTGTAACGTTTACCTCGCGTGTTTCACACCAGGTATGAACCTAAAACGGGAGACGGACCTCAGGGAGGACTTGCGTTTCTTTCTAGTTAGAAGTGGCGTCAGTGGTTTTACACGCCCTGACGAGTTTGACTTATGTGGTTGTTGCTGTTGCGAGGCGCCTCGGTTATATCGGTTTCGGCCGATGCATTCTGGTCGGCTGACGGACCAGACTTACACCCCATAGGGTGGGGAAACGTAGTGTTCAGGCATAATAATCCACATCGGTGGACCGGCCCTGACGATCTAAAGGCTTGCCTGCGCGCTTGCCTGTGGCTCGGGCTAGAGAGTCACGAATCGGTTGAGGATCTTGCCCCTAGCCTCGGTTCATAGATGGAAATCCAATTTCCAAATACGTGACATTTGCGGTTTTAGTTGTAATCCTATATATGGCGACATAGTGGGATGGGGCGCTTATGCCGCCTATGATTGATACTTATGATTTGAAGTTGTTTTATACACTATGCACTTATTATAGTATCAAATGATTTGTTTTAAACGTATCAAGCATTCTTTGGCTGTTATAAGGGAAAACCCTATCCTCGACTGCGTTGCATTGTGTGATGGGACCTGGGTCTTATAACAGCTTCATTTTTCTTTACTTAGCATTGCGCTGTTTGTTTTATGCACTGGTATTCTTGGGAGGAAACCCGTTCCGTGTTATACGGCGTGGTCCCTTGATTTACCTAACTTTGAAAATAAAGATTAACTGTTTTAGTTCTCACACCAGTCACATGACTGACCTGGAGTTTATTGTTTTAACCTAAACTCTGGGTGCCCTTATTTTGACACGGGCAGCTAGTAGTTTCGGTTTTTGCAGATTTATATTCACAGGATCCTGGTTACAGCTGGAATGATATCCGGAAAGCTTTGTATCCGTATATCTCTTCTAGTTGTGTATTGTATTATTTTCCGCTGCTATGTATTTAAATGTAATTTAAATCTCTGATATTTCTGTGTAATATTCTTTTATACTCTGTATATTCTTGTAATCTGATGCACTGTTGTAATATATAGTGAAATGTTCTTCTGTATGCGTTCTGTTGTGGTTTGTTCTCGAACTATCCGACGCTTTCCTTTACGGGGAAGTTACGGGTCTTCACATCAGAAGAAGGCCCTATACTTTGCTCTAGGATTAAACGAGCCATTACATGGTTTAGCCATGACTCATATACCCTTGGGGGCAACTTTCGAGAGTTTGGTGAATATGGCCCTACTCAATGAAGAGAATAGGAGCGATAAGAAAGAGATCAAGATGAATGGTACTCAAGCCAAGAAGACTGATTCCCAGTGGAAAGGAAATCAGGGTAATCCAAGCGGTCAGAGCAGTCAAGGCAATAAGAACAAGAACAAGAGTCAAGGCAACAAGGGGAACAACAACAAGGGCAATAACAAAAAGGGAAAGTGCTATTATTGCGGTTTAGTTGGGCATCTTATTAAGGAGTGTAAGAAGAGGAAAAGGGAGAATGGTGAATGCTTTTTCTGCGGTAAGACTGGACATTTCAGTAAGGATTGCCCGAAGAAGCAAGGGCAAGGCCAGGGTCAGACTCATCGTGCTGGACCTTCGGGAGGGCAAGTTCATGCCCTCAATGCCGCTCCAGTTCCCGATCAAGGTAGTATTTCTGTTGAAATCCTTGTATATATTTCTGATTTTTCAGTTCGTACCTTATTTGATTCTGGTGCATCGCATAGCTTTATCTCATCTGATCTTGTTGATAGTTTGCACCTAAGTACTAGTCTAGTTAATGATCCCGTGTGTGTTTCAAATCCAATTGGGGGTTCCGCCCATTTGTCTATTATCTAGGTGGATTTGAATTATCGCGTGATGCTTATATTCTCGGTTTCATGGGGTATGGGTTGATTTTTGGGCATGGATGGGTTGTCCAGTTTTGGAGCCATCCTTGATTTTTGAGCATAGGGTTGTGAGGCTCATGACTCGCCTCGGTAATACCCTAAGAATTTCTAGTAACCCTATGAGTCCCGTCATGTTGTGTTATCTTGAACCCCTCGACTCGTCTATCGATAGTTTGTAATCGGTGAGGGTGGTCCGAGAATATCCTGATATCTTGGGTGAAGTGAAGGGGGTTACCCCTAAACGAGAGTTAGATTTCCGCATTTATCTGGTTGATAATGCCAAGAAAGTTCCGTGGCCGGTAAGGCACATGGCCCCGCAAGATGAGAGTTAAGAAAGCAAGTCAAGGAGTTGCTTGAGAAGAACTTCATTAGATGAAGTATATCTGAATGGGGAGCGCCTGTAGTATTTACTACCAAGGCAGATGGTTCTCTTCGACTTTGTGTTGATTATCGTGAGTTAAACGAAGAGAATAGACAACCATTGCCAAGGATCGATGATTTGTTTGATCAGCTTGTAGGAACATCTGTTCTCTCTTGATCTTGCTACTGGATTCCATCAGCTCAGAGTAGCTGAGGATAGTATAGACAAGACTGCGTTCAGAACTCCGGATGAATTCTTAGAATGGCTGGTCATGCCATTCGGTTTGACTAATGCACCCGCCTACTTCGTGGACTTGATGAGTAGGGTGTTCAGGGAGTTCTTGAACAAGTTTGTCGTGGTCTTCGTAGATGATATTCTGATCTTCTCTAAGGATGAGGAAGAGCATGCAAGGCATCTCGTGGAGGTGATGGATACGCTTAGGGCGCATCAGTTGAAAGCCAAGTCCTCCAAATGTCATTTTGGAGAAAAGAAGTTAGATTTCTTGGGCACATAGTTTCTAAGCAAGGCTTAGCGGTGGATCCCGCTAAGGTAGTTGCAGTTCAGGATTGGAAGACTCCAAGGAATGCAACTGAAGTAAGAAGTTCTCTCAGTTTAATTAGTTAGCGTCCCTTGAGCTTAGACCTACCCTTCTGGATCAAGTAGGGACTTCGCAGAAAGAAGACCCGTAGTTAGTCGAGATCATAGACAAGTTGATTCGAGGCGAGATGTTAAGACACCTCGCTATAGATAACAAGGGATGGCTAAGACGCGATGAGAGAAAGAAGGTTCTTGAAGATGCACATCACCCGAGGAGGTGGCCAAGTTTGTCCCAAGTGCATGTGGTGCCAACAGATTAAGGCCGAGTTATAGAAGCCCGGTGGGCTATTATATCCATTGGAGGTCCCCGCAATGGAAGAGGGAAAAGCATCACGAAGGATTTCGTGGATGGACTGCCTAGGTCAAGGAAAGAGAATACGAGCATGTGGGTCATAGTAGGTAGACTCACGAAGAGCGCTCATTTCACTCCGGTAAAGTGCGAAAGGACTGCATCATAGCTAGCGACAATTTACTTTCAAGAAATAAAGCAGTTGCACGAGGTTCCCTAAAGTATAGTTAGTAACCATGACTTAATCTTCACTAGCCAGTTTTGGGATAGTCTACGAGAAGTCATGGGCAAGCAACTGAATCTAAGCACGGCCTATCATTCGCAGGCGGATGGTTCATTGGCAACGTGGATTGGTATTTTCGAGAAAAGTTCTGCTGCGTGGAATACTTTATGGTAAGTAAACGAGATCCAGGATTCACTAGTGAATTTTGGAGAGCTTGCATGAAACCATGAGGTCATAGTTATGTTTAAGCCAAGTAGGATAGAAGAAGAGTAAGTGAAAGAGGAAGACGAGAGGCGACAATGAAATGGGTTCCAACTCATATTTGGAAATAAGAGTCAAGAAGCTAAGGAATCATGAAGTAAAAGACGGTCAAAGCACAGTGGAGTTAAGCTCAAGGAAACGTGACTTAGAAGACTGAAGGCTAGATACGCGCATCATATCTCTTTTTAAGAGCATATCCTTGATCCTTGTTTTCCTGTGGAACTTACTTGCATGTTATCTTTTTATGTATATCCTCTCGGTCCCATTTTCGGTCCTATTTCTGTCGGGAGGTATGACTTATTGGCTAGTAATACATGTTAGGGTTTGAAGGAGTCCGTTAGGTTGACTAAACCTTTTGGGCTTTTATAGGATTGGGGTTAGGAAGGGATTTCTTGTAATCCAAAAGGAGTATATCCTGCTTATCTTCCCGATCTCTTTGTAGCATATCTTTTGCTATCCATGTTTGTCTTGATTATCTAGTTTATCGTGTTAATCTTGTCATGAGAACCTTAGGTAGAAACCCTTTGGATGAAACATGTGTTTGAAACATGTTATGCTTGATGGTTGCAAGTGGTTGCAAGTGTTTGCAAATGGTTACTCGTGGATGCATTATACACATTAGGCACTAGATCGGCTCACACACTCCTCATATTGCATATGCATGAGTGTTTACGCTTATTCATGGATGGAAATTTTTGTGTTATCACATGGATGTTGCATATGGATGTATGTTATGTGCACACATATAGATGTTATACATTATGTTATGAATTGCATACATATGGATTCATTTTACTAACATAATTTGCATTGATGATATTTGCATTAGATAAGGACATATACACACACCTTTGCATATGTTCATACAACATTTAGAATCTTGTAAGGACAATGATTGCTCGTGGATGATGTTTTGAGTAGATGGATGATTGGATGGTAGGATACGTTCTTCCTAACTTGAAGATTTCGGGGACGAAATCCTTTAAGGAGGGGAGAATGTAACAACCCGTATTTTCAATAACCTGTTATAACGTAAATCAAGGCAGAATTTAATTCAAAAATCTGAATCAAGGGAAACGGGCTATGCCATTGCGTTCGTCTCGGAAAAATACGCGAAATAGAGTCCGAGTTTTCGAAAATCGGAGTCCGTATAACCCGATTAAGGCCCAACGAAGTTTTCAGAAAGTTTCAAGGTAAAAACAGATTTCAAATTTGAATTTGAGAAATTGGGTCATATTGGGGCAGGCGGGAAAATTCCCGCCAGAGCACCCAAGTCGACAGCCCTGTCGACTTGGGAGTCGACTTGGTTGGACCCAAGTCGACAGCCCTGTCGACTTGGCTGTCGACTTGGTCCAGCCGGGCTGTTAAGCCTGGTGCACCATTTAGAGATTGTGTTGAGCTTGGGGGCCAGATTCGGTTTTGAGGGCTGAGATTGGAACTAGGGTTTAATCTTATGGCCTAAAACACTTGCCTAATCTATAAATAAGGTCCTAACCTAGCCCTAAATCATCATTAATCTATCCTACAACTAAACTATGGCAAAATCAATCCTCTCATGGCCTCCACTCTCTTCATAAAATTCCTAAATAAATTTCTAAGTGATTTTCCATGCATACAAGTG
The DNA here is from genome assembly GCA_030737875.1 of Allium sativum. NCBI lineage: Eukaryota > Viridiplantae > Streptophyta > Magnoliopsida > Asparagales > Amaryllidaceae > Allium > Allium sativum. The sequence goes on along the minus strand of CM060920.1, from coordinate 562,358,846 downwards.
TTTTCAAACTTGTATGAGCATCATTAGCTTGCATTCAAGTCAAGTTTCTATATTTGCATCATAAAGAAAGAGTTTTGATCATTTTGGCTCAAGGGTTTTTATGTTAGAGCTTGCATTTTGGGTTTGATTGATTTCATAAGGGCTTTGTCACATTTTTGTGACTTCTTAAGCATTGTAAGCCCTATTCTACTTTCATACTTAAACTCTAAAGTTAAATGTATGATATGCAAGTTTACTATGATGTGCTATGCAAGTTTACTATGATGTGTTATGCAAGTTTACTATGATGTGATATGCATGTTCATCAAGTTATGTTATGCAAGTTTGATATGCAAGTTGTCATATGATATGCAAGTTATGTTATGCAAGTTTGATATGCAAGTTTGTCATATGATATGCAAGTTATGTTATGCAAGTTTGGGTTGATCATTTAGCTCATGTCATCATGTTATGCAAACTTATCTTGGGCTTATGAACATAAAGCTTCAAGCTTTATGCTAAAGGTTGCATTTTGGCAACATGTAAGTTATCATATCCCTTATGATAACTTGCATGTGAGGCTAAATGCGAACTTATGGCCATTTTTACATGTCATTTATCACCATGTATCACCAATATGCTAAGTTTGGTTTTATGCATGCTTTTGAGGCCTAAAAATGTAATATGCAAGTGTATGAACACATGAACATTTCATATGCCACCATGTTGAACTTGTGGCTTCAACACCTTTATGTCATGATTATGCCAAGTTCCCTCTTTCTATCCTTTATGCGCTATTGCGATATGTAAGCGATGGGATTGCGTTTGGGGTTGGGTAAACTTAAAGGACATAAAAACATAAGCTTGGGAATTTACCTATTAAGTTAGGTCTACCCATTGGGAATTTACCTATTAAGTTAGGTCTACCCAATTGCTTGAAAACTTGTAACATGTTTTGGAAACATGATGGACATGACACTTAGAAAAGATAAGTGTGACCAACTCGAGGTTGGGTTGAGTTTGTAGCGTAAACCTACCCGGAACCGACCGGCTTAACTAGTTGCTACAAACAATAGGACCCAATGTGAGAAGTTGGCCATGTTGTACCTTGAACCCGAGGTTAGACCAAGTTGTGGTGTAAAGCTACCCGGACCCGCCCGGCTTAACTAGTAACCGCAACAAAGTCTAATGTGAGAGGTTAAGGCGCATTAAATTAATTAATGCCTCATGATTAGGGTTAAGTCATGGTCCACTTAATACTTAACCAATTTGGGCTTGGTAGATTAATCGGGGTTAAGTCGTGAACTCATCGTTACACTTAACCAAGTTAATCCATGATTAGCAAGAGGGTTAAACCGTACTTAACCCACTAGAAAATCCTAGCAATGGAAGCCCACTCCGCAGTAATCCCCAAAAATTGGTATCATTAAGGCCCTAGGGACTAGGCTAGGGAGGGGGCACGATTACTGGGCTGGAGGTAAGCGACCAAATAAACGACGGCCGGGTGGTACGCCGATGTAGTTCCGGACGGACTATGGTCGTGCACGTAGTCCGTATTTGGAGAAGTCACCCATGGGTACCGGTAGATCGAGACTGTGCACTCATGTTTATGGTGTCCAGGGGTTGGCACCCTAGGGCTTGATACACCCGAAGGGTGGACCCGGCACAGTTCGACTACAATTATGTTTGGGCCGTATTGACACCAACACGTGACGAGTTAGGCTTATGGAGCCGATCGACTAGACCGTTTGGTTGGACCTCGTATTAGGGTCATTTCATGTTATTGGGCCAAAGCTTGGGCCAAGGGATCAATTCTTGTTTATTCCAGTCATGTTAATTTGCTAGTACACCTGTGGTGTAAAAACCTTAAACCTGATTATGCGATGACACCTTTATCTACCTTGTTAGTTAATCATCATGCTAGTATGTTGTTATCCTTATGATCATACCTGCTTCTCATGCCAGTTAACTTTATCAGTTTACATTGATTGTAGTAGGGCTTACTCAGTCTGTTTTGACTGACCTGTTTTCTTTCGCCTCTTTTCTTCCGTTTCCCCCCCCCCCCCCCAGGTTCTCAGGGAGGGAATATTGGAGCTTAGCTGGATTTCTGATTGCTTGCTTGTGGGATTTTAGCTCATGTACGGTCTTGACATGAAGCTAGCTATGGTTATCACTTATTTTGGGGATAGTACTTATGTATTTCAGTTTTTCAGTAATGTTGTTTTTATCTAGACTTGTGTATTTGGAAAATTGACATTATGTTGTACCAAACTTGTTTTGAAATGGTTTGAAATCTTCCGCTGTTTTTATCTATGTTATTTACTCTGTTTACATATATACATATGTTCTTGTTCTGCCTTGATATATCATTATACATGTTTACCTGATTCAAACGCCCCTCCAAAGTCAGAGTGCTTGCAAGAGTCACCCTGGCGGAGGTGGGGTGTTACATGAAAAGTATATAAATGTCAGCCAGTTTAAGCACTGACACCACCACTAGCTAGAAAGAAACGTCGTGTTCTCCTAACGATCCGTATCCCCTTTTTGACTCATACCGAGGTGTGAGGCTCGCGAATTCACGCTATACACAAAGCTGCGCCACACAGGTCGTGCTTTGATCATCAACCACAAGACTTTGCTTTTCAACAAAAGCCTTGATCAATTTCCACTTACGCATGCCACACTGGCAATTCACTCCATGCGACTGATGTCCATCGATATACAACCTCTGAGCTCGTACGTCTCAGATAAGGGCGTTAAGCAAGAGAATGAATTCTCCACCGCCAAACAGATGTATATTTAATAGAGATCAATCAACACAAAATAAAATCCAATGTCAGACACATAGTCTATTTACAAGTTCGTTCTGGGTCTGAACGAAACCGGAGGCACTTTCCTCGCATATCCATCGGTCTCCAAGTACGTCTGGACGATCACCAACTGATTCCCTCATCTTGGGTGTACAACCCAATCAAGATCATCAGTAATCACCCAATCGATGTGAAGACTTCCGGTCTTCAACCACCGTCTTCATCTTCGACATATCATCGAATCGGTTATTCAGAATGGGTATAAACCCGGCCTTTCCGAATAACCCGCGTATATAATAAACACGTGTTACACAAACACAATATACACCTCATTTCCATTCAGAATATTCTTTTATTCAAAAATCCACATTCTTAGGGAAAGGTTCCCGTTAATTTTATCCAAGATAAATTCTTCTAAATTTATTCTTTAATCTTCCTTTGGATATCATTTCAAACCATATTATGGTTTTCCAAACTAGTCGGGATTAGCGAACCACACGGAAGTAATTATTTATTTTATTTCTCAATCCCAACCTATTTATCCCATGGAGCAAAACTGGTAATACTCCATATCTAACACCACGTTGTTATCGGTAAAGTTAACTAACATTTCACGTTCAAATCTAATTAAAGATTTAACTATCGCTTGGAGCAAAACTGGTGGTACTCCATTCTCGATCACCCTTCAGATTTGATAATTTAAATAATCAATTCACTTTCAATCTAATTAAAGATTTATTAAAACTCCACTTAGTTTTAATCTTCCCAAAAATCAATATCCTGACTTTAACTGGATTAAAGAACCAATGTCATCTAAAACACGGTTCACGATAAACCCATAATCACATTCTATTATTAATCGGGTTACAGAACAGGTGTTATTCAAAACACCGCTCACGATAAACCCAAAACCCAATTCAAATTCAATTCCAATTATTACTATTTAATTGGTACACTTCATTAAATCTAAATAGAAGGATTTAATCTTTTTCTCTATTGGGTTTAAGAACAGTGTTAATGAAGACACCATTCACGACAAACCCAAATCACATTTGAAATTAAATACAAGACTCTGAATAGAAAATATATCGGCTTATATTCAATATCAAATTCTACGACCAACAAATATCATATTGGAAATAACGATATAAATATATCTTTCAAATTTCCACAACCATATCTGTATAATCACGAAATCCAACATCGAAATATTCCAAAGATAATTTCGATTCAAATCGATTTCCACTTCACGTATTGGAATTCTGATTATTTTTAAAACCACTTCAAATTCAATTTATTTCAAAAATAAATTGATTTTAATTCTAGTTCAAAACTAGTTCATTTCGATAAAAAACTATTTTTATCTTTTCAAATGTGGAGTTTTTCATCCCAATTTTTCCTCAAATCATTTCTTATGATTTTACACAAATTATTGATATTTTTAATAATTTTATCAAGGCCCGTACAGTCGATATCCATCAACGGCCATCGAACTGCACTTACAGCGACCTTTTCTAAATTTGATTTGGACATAAGTCCAAATCCAACCGTTAGATCTCAGATTTCTAATATTCATTGGAAAGCTCTTTTCGATACGAACCCAATGGTTCTGGTTTTAGGAGAATCCGACGGTCGGATCTCCCGCAACGTCAATTCGAAGTCAATGGTCGAAATTCACGAACTGCCGTAGCGCGGCGCGTTCTATTCAGGCCATTATATAATATATATATACATATATATATATATATATTATATATTTCATCGATTTCCTTTTTAAAACGAATTTTATAAATCGTTTTAAATTCGTTTTCGAAACGATTTCAACTTCCCTTTCAATTTCAAATCAAAATTGAATTTTCCTTTATAAATTCGTTTTAAATTCATTTCAAATTGATTTCATTTCAAATCAATTTTTAATTCAATTTGAATTTCAAATTAATTCGAATTCAATTCGAATTCATTTCAATTCAATTTCAATTCAATTTCAATTCGAATTCATTTCAATTCATTTTCAATTCGAATTCATTTTAATTCAATTTCAATTCGAATTCATTTCAATTCAATTTCAATTCGAATTCATTTCTATATATTCGATTTTGAAATCACTTTTCGATATTCATTAAAAAATGAATTAAATCGATATAAATATCGTTCACGTCAAAATGGCGCATCTCTAATCAACACGGCTTTATATATTTCAATAAATTCGTTATTCTATTCAACAAATGAATATTTATTCCATTCAACACATGAATCTATATTTCTTCTTACTTACAATAAAAAGGTAAATTTTATTGTATAAATATTTTATTCAACACATGAATACACTTTCAACATATGAATTCTCAACACCTGAACATCGTCAACACATGACTATTTATTCTATTCAACACATGAAATTTCTTTTATAATATTCATTATTTCCCAATTGGAATGAGGCCCAATCAATCACCATATAATGTTAATTATATGGATTCCATACAACAAATGTATATAAATAGCAACGATAAATAATCAACCATCATCCAAAGTGCACTACACAACTGCATAAGCATTAAATATAAATAATTAACGCTTACACAGTCTGTCGACCAATCGATCGACATACTATTAAATAATTGGTATTAGTGTACACCAAATATCATCCCAACACCCGTGTGGGGTTTCAAATCAACAAACACAGATTTTTATTGGTGCAGTTGGGCGATGTGTAAAATTTATCGTCCCAATCAATATCCTTCAAATAGGTCTACATAAACAAACCATCCGGTTTGTAAATGAATATTTATTTATTCACATTCACATTGAAAATTATATTTTTAACGATAATTAATTTATTCCAACCATCAACATTTTATTATCGATTTCACATCAACATCACAAACAAATTTCACAACACATCAAACAAGCATACAAGCCGTCCATGGTCTGTGGACGACGGGTGTCGGGTGCTGCTAAGCACCGTCTACATCCTAGTATATATTTTTAACTAGAAAAGAAGATTTAAAGTGAAAAGTTCTCACTGAGGGTTCCACTCCGCCGTGCTTTGCTTTTGAACTGCTGAACTGTCTGAATTTGCCTGAAATTCCAATGCAGTTCTTTTCACGCTGTTCAAATAAAAATTATATTTTTATCACTTTATTCAATAAATAAAAATCATATTTTTAAACTGATCTTTCATATATAAAAACCCCATTTTTATCGAAGTAAAAATCATATTTTTCATTATTCTAAAAATATAAAAACCATATTTTTCATTATTCTAAAAATATAAAAACCATATTTTTAATACTCCTACTTTATAAAAATTATATTTTTATATTCCACATATGATAAAAATCATATTTTTATCTCGCTACATATACAAAAGATCAAATTTTTACTATCTATATAATATAATTCAAACTTTGCTTTCATTTTAAAGATCTAACCTTTTTAAAAAAAAAATCTTTATATTTTAAAAATGTAATCTTTATATCGATGAAAATCGAAACTTTTCATATTTAAAAATCTCACCTTTCCTATACCAAAAATACGATCTTTTCACTTATTCTTATATTTTAAACAAATAAAGATCTCGCCTTTAATCAATTAAAAATTCCGCCTTTCATATTCAAAAACAAATCTTATAACGTTCTCTTCTTTGTATGATGTTCATACAAATAAAAATCACATCTTTACTTTTACTACGCCCTTTCACAAATTTAAAACCATGCCATGAATACTTTCGTACAATGAAATGATTTAAAAATCATATTTTTATCCACCTAATAAATAAAAACGATAAAATAATTAAACAAGGAGGCTCACCGGCGTAGGGAGGTGGTAGTTTGTCGGAGAAGGCGGCTACAGGGCATCGGCGGGGCCAGTAGGGGGGAGGAGGTCGGGGAGAGGCTCGGGGGGGGAGGGGGTGTGCGGCGGTTTTATTTAGAAGAAGAAGAAGGAGGAGGAGGAGGAGAGAGTAACGCGAGAGGGAGGGAGGGGTTGACACCGCTCGGCGGTGGTGGTAGGCGGCGCCACCTACGTCGGGGGGGGGGGGGGGTCGGAGATGGTGCGCGCCGCCTAGGGAGGCGCGATGGTGTGGCGGTGCGATTTTATTTTTTTTCTCTTTTTTTTTCCTTTGAATGATTTGAAGAAACAGGGGGGCCTGATCGTGGGTATAGGAGGAGAGAGAGGGGTATTTTTATTTTTTATTTATTTAATTACTTAATTTCAAAAAGCAATTTTTTTATTTCGACCTCGAAACGAGACCCACCGCCTGTCGTCCATAGCTAATTACCCCCATTCCGAACACAATGGGATATATATCGTAGGCTGTTTCGATCGTTTCGACCAGTTTTCGTCAAAATCAACATATAACTCTGTATATTGAATTTGAACACGCATTTCAATTTACCGGGGTCACGTACTAACTAGAAAAATTCCCGAAAAATATTTTTTAGCTTCGTATTGATGATACGGTCATAACAAAACTAATTTCATCGAATTCTGAGACCATTTGAAAAATGGTCATTTTCCAGTCGATTAAAATCAACTGAAACTGGTCAAACGCGTTTTCATTTGCCACGCTCACATATTGATTCGAAAAATTATGAAATTTGAAACCTAGCAATAACTTGACATCGCGGATCGTCGAAATCCGAGGTCGTTTGCAAAATGGCTATTTTCAAATGCCGTAATTCCATAGCGACTATTCTGAAATTTCAACTGGGCATAACTTTTGATTCCCGTTATGAAATTTCAATTTTTTGGATTCGTTGGAAAGATATTATCAAATAGATTCTAATATTTTTGGTTTCACTAAAATCCGGTTTATTTTGCATTCGGTATGTTCATTTGAATTTTGAAATCGAATTATCGAACTACCGCGCCATTTTCAATTCCTTTTATATATATAAATTAATATTTATATTCTAACGACGACGTATATAAATATATACGTTCTAATTCTAGTCAAAATAAATTTCTTGTCGATATTGTTTAAAATAATCATTTTAAATATTCAAATTCGTCAAAATAGCCAAAATAAAAAAATTTAAACTGGCTCGCATTTCCGGGTTGTTACATTCTCCCCCACTTAAAAACTTTTCGTCCCCGAAAAGGAACGAAGCCGAAAGTTGTTTAACTAATCAACTCAACTTCCATTGTGCTGCAAAGTCAAGGTTTTTAAGTTATTTGAAAATATGAGAGACGTTCTTGTCATACTTCCAGTCTCTATGCTAGATTGGAAAGTTTGTGGTGATATTTTCTATTCATTATGTCAATCCTCCATGATATGGTGATGCAATGCTTTTGTTGCTATTGCATTCGACTCATGTTTCCTTTGCCTTGTTATGTGAAGTTGTGCTTTCTGGTGTTGCCGTTAGCTTATGATATTTAGTTTAACACCGTTAGGAGTATGTAAGAGTTTGTAAGGGTTATTTATGTATTTTATAATTCGCACCTGTGTGGTGCATGACAATGTGTCAGGTCTGTTTGTATCTGATGTAATATGTGCTCCTTGCATGGATTTTGGAGTCTTTAGTAGTCTAGGTATATGGCCTAGCTCCCGTACTATATACTGGAATAGTTGAAGTGGACAGTCCACTTTAAAAACCAAAGGTAGTAGTTAGGAAATTTTTCTAACTTCTGTATGTAACTGTATTTCTTATTTGATAATAAAAATTGTTACGAACCACTATAAAAACCTGTCAGACTTGCCAAAAACAAAAACTAGTGTAAATAAGAATTAAAATTATATTATATAAAATTCAATTGTATTTTGCATTACAACAACAGTTTCAGTAAATGCTTGCCCATGATACAGGACAGAATGAGCTCACTACAGCGGAGAAGGATGTTATATTCAAGTCTGTTATGAATCCACCATCCTGAAACAAATGTTATGGACTTGAATACCAAGCGATAATTAATTTGCTATATTTCACGCTAATTTCCATAACTGACATTTTTATATAGTGTTAAATGAAATTGTATCGAATCAGTTGCTAGTTTATTGATTAAAAAAAATACTTATTCAGTTATCAACTCTATTTAATAAAAGATATTCCAAAAATCAATACATTTAATCTCATATTTCAAAAACTAGTGTGTACGATTAACATATGACAATAGCGACAATTTTGGTGACAAACGTCTACAACTTTTTAATATTGTTGCAACATTTTTAGTTACTTATTAGTAGTTATGTTGTATTACACATAAATGTATATTGATATATAATTAGTTAGCTTTTAGTAATGATATATACAACTAAAATAATTTACATGATTTTGCTAAGGTATAGAGAAAATATTCAGTTAAAATTATATGTAAGAACTTATTTTATTCGTGTGCTAGGCCCAGTTAGAAGGCTTATCAAAAGGCTCAGAATAAAGCTGAGACATCAGAACTACAAGCCTAGATAGTTGAGCTGCAGGGGCACAATCAGTGTCGTTCTTTACAGATGGAGCGGCTAAACCAGCGCTTGGTCGAGTACATGGAGCGTCATTGGACTTTTCCCTCATCCAGTAGTTGTGGTGGTTCAAACGCGACTTGAGAGGTTGGTTTTGAACTTTTGATTTGTATATATATTTTGTGAGATGGTGATGATAGTTTTGATATGTTATGGTTGTTTGTTGATATGGTTTGACAATGGTTTGAGTTTGTTTTGTGGACATGACAAATGTATGACCTGGATTTGGGTTCATTTATTATATATATTCATTGGATTGTTGTTTTGGCTATGTTTTGATGTATATGTTATATAATTGAATGTGTTATTGTGTTTATTATATATTTGTTTGTGTATATACACTCATTTATGCTCGAAATGGAGCTATGAGATTGATTATAGTATGTGTTGCATCATATTGAAAAGAATTCCTAGTATTTCTGATAGCTTTTGCCAACTAACAATAGCTTATCGATCAAAAAAATTCAGTGCTTTCCAACGACCATTGTTGAAGCTTACCCGTTCGAAACTGTCGCTTTGGGACGTTGTAAACCATCGGAAAAAGAGTCGTTGTCTTTGTTGGAAGTCAATGCTAAATGAGATCTGTATTTCAACGGTTGTTTCATCGATTTCTGATGATGACAAACAACATTTTATCGTTGGGATTAACTGTTTCTCTTGTAGAACATACGCCGAGTAAAAACCGGCGATCGAGCAAGTCAAAGACTTTGGTGAAATCCAATTTGAGTATACATATGATATATTTTCCTAGTGACAATAATTAATAAATTCTTGCATGGTAGCAACACCATCCATAATGTTACTACTTGAATAAACCAGTTAGGATTTTTCGGTTAAGCCATCCGTTTAATTCTTCAACCTATTAGTTAGAACTTAGGTGAATTTTTAAACTAAGCATTTAATTAGAGAGATGAGTCTAAGGTCTCTACGCATTTAAAGATAAGATTAACATCAACAAAGTTAAGCCTATTTGCTAAAGTCACTAAAGTAGAGCATATCAAATAAATTCATCGTATCATTTTTGATAGTGTGCCAATTTTTTTTGATAAGATATCATTGCAAAATCATCAAGACCTGAGGCTTTGATGAAAGCTAAGCTCGTAACGGCTGAGTAAACAGTCTAAACTTTCTCTTATATGAATTGGGAGTCTAATTTGAATAAGGAAGGATACCAATTTAAGGGATAACTAGCTGGCCTAAATTTTACACACATCAATATTCCAATCACAAAGGAGGCATTCGAGGTGGAAAAACTGCCCCGTTTTAGTTACAGACGCGTCTGACGTGTCCGTAATTATAACAGGGAATTTTACCCTTTTCACCAACGGCTCGAATTTGAGCCGTTGGGGAAACGCATGCTCCCCTTCCTCTCCCCTATATCAACCGCTTTTCTTCCTTCTCCTCCTACATCATCCTCTTCTGCTCTCCTATTTTCTCTGTTTTCAACTCGAACACTTTCTTCAATGACTAGTTCACTCCCAGATACAGATGATTCAGATTCTGAAGATACGGAATATATCGCTATAATTGGATCGTATTTACGTGAAAGACGCAATGAAAGAGGCCGTCGGATGCACACGTCGGAGTATACCGGTTTAATGTGGGTAAATGACATATTAAACAATCATCAACAACGATGTCAATGGAACTTTCCTATGAAACAACTCTATTTTCTTCCTTTATGTGATAGGCTGAAAAGTTATAGTTTGGTTACAATGGATTTCGGTTGTGTTCGAGAAACTATTGACATATTTTTGTACATTATAACTGCAACTATTTCGAATAGACAAATGACTGAAAGATTTCAATGGTCAAGTAGCATAATCTCTCTTTGTTTTCATGTTGTTTTGAATGCCATTCAATTATCAGCTGCATATATTATTAAGTCTACTGATCCTCAATTTAACACAATTCCAGATGAAATTATAAATGATAACCGTTACTTTTAAAACTGTGTTGCTGCCATCGACGGTACATACGTAATGACACACTTACCTCAAGATCGAGCTGGCGCCATCGATGGTACACATAATATTTTAGCTGCATGCTCATTAGATTTACTGTTTACATATCTGTAGCTGGGTTAGAAGGTATTGCGCATGACCGTCGAATTTTTAGTGTTGTTGTGAATGACCCTTGCAATTTTCCTCATCCACCTTCTGGACAATATTATGTAGTAGATTCTGGTTTATCACCAATTACTGGGTATATACCACCATACTGTAATGTTAGATATCATATGCCACCGTTTCGTGCAATTACAGGTCAACCAAAGTCAAATAATGAAAATTTTAATTTCTACCATTCGAGTTTACGTACGACAATTGGGAAAACTTTTGGAATATGAAAAAAATGTCATACTTAAAATATGCCAACATACGCATTCGAAACTCAAGTACAAGTTGTTGTTGCTACAATGACTATGCACAATTATATACGCAAATATAACATGGATGATCCAGATTTTATGGCGTATGATGATGACCCAGATCTTATTCCAGATGAGTATGCTGAAGAATATGCTGACTTGAGAAACACAGAAAATAGAGAACTTGCATCGGCTCAACGCTATCAAGGCAGCACTGATCTGACAATATGTCGGGATAGAATAAGAGACGAACTTGTTGTAGCAGGGATGCACTGATAGATTTATATTATGTTGTATTTCTGTATTTTATCACTTTCTGTATTCTTATTATTTAATGGATTGTTTTGTTTACTGTATTATTCTGCTTTAATGATACTGTTCTATTTCAAACATAAATTAATAAAATTACAAAACAAAAACATAATGGTCCGCTTAAACCTGCAAACGCATTCTCTGCTAACTAAAATACCCCGCTTAAATACTCCTCTATAATTCCCTGCTTTTGCTACCCTTAAACACACCCAAGGTAGGTTTGGTTCTAAAAGTTTGAACACTGGATTAGTGTTTGATTTACCTATTTTAGTTTTGGGTTCTTGCTTATACAAAAATAAAAACGATGGATATACACTATGAGAAACGACCATTTTAAAAAACCGAAGTTAACACAAAAAACATAAAATAACTATTATTTATTTTCGGTGTTTTGGAAACATTGAAGGAACAAGATTTAATTTATTATTTTGTCATCCTTTCATAACCTATGTCCTCTCCTTCATATTTCTTCGATCGTCTGTCAACCCTTCTTATTTATTTTCAGTATATATTGAAAATACAGAACTTCAATATGAACCTAACACCATCTAACATTTTCACTATATTGTTGAGATTTCAGTTTTCTATAAAATCCATTTTGCGATTACCCGATTCTCGAGTTTGACTTCTTTGAGCCACATTTCTGGCTTGATTCTGGGTATTTGCTCATGAGAATTTAGTAACACGTGACTAATTTAAGATGGATCTGACAAGGTTGTAAATGCAGAGGGGAATGAAATAGAAATTTGAAAGAGAAGTTGATTGTTTTTCTATTATTAATTACTTTTTGAACCAAAAAGATAATATAATAAAACAAAAGAGAGAATCTAGTCATTCTCCAACGGCTCATGAAAACGGTTTCTACTAAAAACAGTGACCGTGCACACACACAACCAACAGAAACAAAAAAATAAAGAACAAAATACAAGAAAAATACAACGGACATCCCACAATAAAGAATAACACAAAAGCAGACGAGGCAGACGAATTCTCTACAGACAGGCTCTAAAGATAGGACGAGTTTGAAACTCCAAAGCTCCCCAAAGACGGACAACGAGCAAGGAACGAGCCCTCCAATGAAGCCCACATGCAAAGGCTGAAAAGACCAAGCATACGCAATGGGAGCTCCAGCTCCCCTGCATCTACATATCCATCTGAAAGTAGGCACCTCATGCCGAGCTAATTCCTAGTACAAGAAAGAATCCAAATACCTAAAACACTCCAGGCCCTGCAGTACTGGCAAATAACATGAGACGGTAAGAGGGAGTGTGTAAAAAAGGACGGTAGCAAAGGAAAGATGGTAAACAAAGGAATCATCCGATTCCCGCCCTCGGAGTAGTCGGTCCCTTCGTGATACCAAAGGTACCTGCTAATCTCCTCGATCAGGGACCTATAACTCCCTTGAAAGGCCTACCCCGAAATGCAAGGAAAACGTCATCCCTTACTCTCTGAATGATGGTAAGAGGGTCCATCGACACTTCGTCGAATATTGCCTTATTTTGTGAGTACCAGATATGTCAGCAGATTAGACAAGGTATCCGACGAAACAGAATCAACCAGTTGGATTTACTTGAGATGCCGGTCCACCAGATTCTCAGTAAATCCAAAAGCGACGTCGCATTACCTCGGAAACCAACCAAATTCCCAAAGTAATTCCAGACAGACTTTGCACAAAAGCCAAAGAAAACCAAGTGAGAATAGGATTCCATAAAACCAGAACTGCAGCACCTACAACGGGAGATAGTTGGGGATGCCAATCCTCTGGAGGTTCTCATCTAGTGGTAACACTACATGCAGGGTTTTCCACATAAATAAAGAAACCTTCGGGGGAAGCCAAACATCCCAAAATGAAAGAGAACAAAAAAGGGCGTGGAGCCAGCGCCCTTGCCGAGTTCCACGCTGCCTTGATCGAGAAGGGACTACCGTCCCAAATGGTACCACCCCCATGATAATCTGAGAAGGCCTTCAGGGATTGCATCCGTTTCTACGTCTCACTAGGGTAGTGTAACAACCCGCATTATACGCATTGGAGGATCGTAGAATATTTATTTATTTCTTATACGAAGTCGTATAGTCATGTAACTTTGGGAAACGAATATTGGGGTCATTTCCCATGTTCATGATTTTCGCCGATTTTTAAATGACCATTTTGCCCTTAGCTGATCTTGTTTCGGCCATAACTTTTGATTGGAAAGGAGATTTGACCTGAAACCACTTCCATTGGCTTCGAATGATGGTTTACCTTTCCGTAGAGTGGTCACATGTGAGAAACGGACTTGCCGTTTGGGAGGTATGGCTGAAATAAGGTTTGGAAGGTGAAAAACTGCTTAACCGGGCCAAATAAGGTGATTAGTGAATGGGCCCATAACCCATTTCGGGATTAGGGTTATGGGGAGGCTGAAAAGAGTTAGGGTTTCATTGTATTTCAGTTCTCTAGCCTCCACTTACCTCTTAGAAACCCTAAAAATGGCCTGCAACCTCTAAATCACCTCCAAATCACTTTCTAATCAAGGATTAAGCTTAGCAACATCAAATCAAGGGAGATCTTCACCAAATCAAGATTAGAGCTGCTGTTTAGCATTGTTGTTCGCGCCCAAACAGAGATTTATTTCAGATCTAAGGTTTATTTGTGGCTAAGGTGAGTGATTTGCATAGTTCCTCACTAATTATGGTTAATTAAGGGTAATTAGTGTTAATTAGCGAATTTAAACATGATAAAAAACTGGAAAAATACTTATAAATTCTTAAATGATGTTTTAGACCTCTGATATGAACTTGGATTAATTTGGTTAAGTTTTGCTAATCCTATCGTTAATTATGCTTGAACATGTTTAAGGGAAAATATGGGGTTTTGGCTATGTTTGATCCATCTTAACCTGTCATATTTATGTTTTGGTGTTTGAGGTCACTTCTACTTGTTGCTATGACTGTATGGTATGCTTTATGATTGATTAGAATAGTTAGAATGGTCGAAAACGCCGTCGAATGGCATAAAACACTCGATGGAAAAGTTGCAGGGAAATGGTGCAGGCTTTCGGATCGGATCGGGGGAATGGGCTCGGACCGGATAGTGGACTGGGCAAGGGATCACCGAACCGAACCAAGGCTTGGCAAAGGGAAAGTATGGTAAAAAGGAAGGCCACAATGGTTGAACTGGGATCGGATCGAGCTAAAGAAGGGGGAATCAGATCGACTGAAGGAAAGAGAAGGGGATCGGAACGGAAGAGGAAGGGGAAGTGGATCGGATCGGAGACCAGGAACCCGAACCGAACCGATGGAGCAAGGGTACACCGAACCGAACCAAGACGAATCTACCCGACCCGACCCGCCAGAAAGCACCCGAACCGAACCGATGTACTACGAAGGGACTTGGAGGCCACGATCCGACCCGGAGCACTTGGATGAGACCGATCCGAACTGACAGAGAAGAAGAGCTGAGAACCGAACCGATCCAGTGATGACCAAAAACCCGAGATGAAAAGGTAGTCCAAATGGAAGTTAGAGCTCAGGATCCAGTTGGGAACCAATGAGTTCACTTCATGGTTGGGCTTTACCGCGGGACGTGTGCTAAGGAGCTGTCGACATTCATAACTTCGATTCACCATTGAAAAGGAATGATGTAACAACCCGTATTTTCAATAACCTGTTATAACGTAAATCGAGGCAGAATTTAATTCTAAAATCTGAATCAAGGGAAACGGGCTATGCCATTGCGTTCGTCTCGGAAAAATACGCGAAATAGAGTCCGAGTTTTCGAAAATCGGAGTCCGTATGACCCGATTAAGGCCCAACGAAGTTTTCAGAAAATTTCTAAGTAAAAACAGATTTCAAATTCAAGTTTGAAATTGGAAATTTGGACCAGTTTGGGCCAGGCGGGAAAAATCCCGCCAGAACACCCAAGTCGACAGCCCTGTCGACTTGGGAGTCGACTTGGTTGGACCCAAGTCGACAGCCCTGTCGACTTGGCTGTCGACTTTGTCCAACCGGGCTGTTTAGCCTGGTGCACCATTTTGAGATTGTGTTGAGCTTGGGGGCCAGATTCGGTTTTAAGGGCTGAGATTGGAATTAGGGTTTAATCCTATGGCCTAAAACACTTGCCTAATCTATAAATAAGACCCTAACCTACCCTAAATCATCATTATTCATCCAAGTAACTAAACTATGGCAAAATCATCCCTCTCATGGCCTCCACTCTCTTCATAAAATCTCCTAAGTCATTTCTAAGTGATTTTCCATGCATACAAGTGTTTTCAAACTTGTATGAGCATCATTAGCTTGCATTCAAGTCAAGTTTCTATATTTGCATCATAAAGGAAGAGTTTTGATCATTTTAGCTCAAGGGTTTTGCTTGCATTTTGGGTTTAATTGATTTCATAAGGGCTTTGTCATATTTTTGTGACTTCTTAAGCATTGTAAGCCCTATTCTACTTTCATACTTAAACTCTAAAGTTAAATGTATGATATGCAAGTTTATATGCAAGTTTACTATGCTATGATATGCAAGTTTATCATGTTGTAATATGCAAGTTTATGTGCAAGTATGCCATGCTATGATATGCAAGTTCATCATGTCATGTGATGCAAGTTTGATATGCAAGTTTGTCATATGATATGCAAGTTATGTTATGCAAGTTTGGGTTGATCCTTTTGTTCATGTTATCATGTTATGCAAGCTTATCTTGGGTTTATGAGCATAAAGCTTCAAGCTTTATGCTAAAGGTTGCATTTTGGCAACATGCAAGTTATCATATCTCTTATGATAACTTGCATATGAGGTTAAATGCGAACTTATGGCCATTTCTACATGTCATTTATCACTATGTATCACCAATATGCTAAGTTTGGTTTTATGCATGTTTTTTAGGCCTAAAAATGTAATATGCAAGTGTATGAACATATGAACATTTCATATGCCACCATGTTAAACTTGTGGCTTCAATACCTTTATGTCATAATTATGCCAAGTTCCCTCTTTCTATCCTTTATGCGCTATTGCGATATGTAAGCGATGGGATTGCGTTTGGGGTTGGGTAAACTTAAAAGACATAAAAACGGAAGCTTGGGAATTTACCTATTAAGTTAGGTCTACCCATTGGGAATTTACCTATTAAGTTAGGTCTACCCAATTGCTTGAAAACTTGTAACATGTTTTGGAAACATGATGGACATGACACTTAGAAAAGATAAGTGTGGCCAACTCGAGGTTGGGTTGAGTTTGTAGCGTAAACCTACCCGGAACCGACCGGCTTAACTAGTTGCTACAAACAATAGGACCCGATGTGAGAAGTTGGCCATGTTGTACCTTGAACCCGAGGTTAGACCAAGTTGTGGTGTAAAGCTACCCGGACCCGCCCTGCTTAACTAGTAACCGCAACAAAGTCTAATGTGAGAGGTTAAGGCGCATTAAATTAATTAATGCCTCATGATTAGGGTTAAGTCATGATCCACTTAGTACTTAACCAATTTGGGCTCGGTAGATTAATCGGGGTTAAGTCGTGAACTCATCGTTACACTTAACCAAGTTAATCCATGGTTAGCAAGGGGGTTAAACCGTACTTAACCCACTAGAAAAATCCTAGCAATGGGGGCCCACTCCAGCAGTAATCCCAAGTTAGTATCATCATGACCCTAGGGACTAGGCTAGGGAGGGGGCACGATTACTGGGCTGGAGGTAAGCGACCAAAAGCGACGGCAGAGGGTACGCCGGTGTAGTTCCGGGCGGACCATGGTCGTACACATAGTCCGAAGCCGGGGAAAGCATGCACGGGTACCAGTAGATCGAGACTGTGCACTCATGTTTATGGTGTCCAGGGGTTGCCACCCTTGGGCTTGATACACCCGACGGGAGACCCTGCACAGTCTGACTACAATTATGATTGGGCCGTATTGACACCAACACGTGACGAGTTAGGCTTGGGGAGCCGATCGACTATACCGTTTGGTTGGACCTTGTATTAGGGTCACTTCATGTTATTGGGCCAAAGCTTGGGCCAAGGGATCAATACTTGTTTATTCAAGTCATGTTAGTTTGCTAGTACACCTGTGGTGCAAAACCTTAATCCTGATTATGCGATGACACCTTTATCTACCTTGTTAGTTAATCATCATGCTAGTATGTAGTTATCCTTATGTTCATCTCAGCTTCCATCATGCCAGTTAACTTTATCAGTTTACATTGATTGTAGTAGGGCTTACTCAGTCTTTTTGACTGACCTGATTTCTTTTGCCTCTTTTCTTCCGTTTCCCCCCCCCCCCCCCAGGTTCTCAGGGAGGGAATACTGGAGCTTAGCTTGGATTTCGGATTGCTTGCTTGTGGGATTTCAGCTCATGTACAGTTTCGACATGAAGCTAGCTATGGTTACCACTTATTTGGGGATAGCACTTATGTATTTCAGTTTTTCAGTTGATGTTGTTTTATCTAGACTTGTTTATTTGGAAAGCTATGTTGTACCAGACTTGTTTCGAAATGTTTTGAAATCTTCCGCTGTTTTATCTATGATATTTACTCTGTTTACATATATACATATGTTCTTGTTCTGCCTTGATATATCATTATGCATGTTTACCTGATTCAAACGCCCCTCCAAAGTCAGAGTGCTTGCAAGAGACACCCTGGCGGAGGCGGGGTGTTACAATTTGGTATCAGAGCATATGATTTACGAGAAGGAACAAAAAGATTTTTAGAAAACTTTTGGAAAACTATTTTCAAAACAAAGTATAAAGTATTTTCCAAAGAAAAGTCTAGTTTATTTTAAAGGCTATTCCCCAAAAAGCCATTAGCAAAATTCCTTCGTTTTTCTCCATTCTGAATCTGTCTTTTTTCATATTCAGTATGGCCGATAACTTTGCTCTTCCGGAGGGAGTACACGTACATGTTTGGTATAGGAGACTTTTGGAGGCTAGGGCGACTGAAGCCGGCCCCGCAGATGTTCCTCCTCCTCCTCCAGTAGTTAATGCTCCTCCTCCGCTAGTAGTTAATGTTCCTCCTCCTCCTGTCGCTGAGGTTCCTCTTCCTCCTCCCCCTCAGCTTCCTCAAGTTGACTTCGCAAAGACTTGCAAAGATTTCAAAGCAATGGGTGGCAAGAACTTTCAAGGCACTGAGACTTTTGTAGAGGCCAGAAATTGGTTGAAAGAGACCGAGGATTTATTTGCTATCTTTGGGTTAGATGATCAGAGGAAGATCTTGTTGGCGGTTTGGCTTATGAAGGATGAAGCCGCTTATTGGTGGGAAGTCACCAATGGTACTAGGCCTGTTGAGACTTGGGCCGATTTCAGGGCAAGGTTCATGCTTAAGTTTCTATCTTCTGCTGAGGAGAATCTGCAAATGGAGAGGTTCATAATTTTGAAACAAGGAGATATGTCTGTCAAAGAATATGTGAACAAGTTCAATCAGTTAGCTCGTTTTGGCTTGGATATGGTGAATACTCCTCAGAAGAAGGCTCTTCGTTTTGCTAGAGGATTGAATGAGCCGTTGCAGGGATTGGCTATGTCGCATATTTCCCATGGGGCCACGTTTGAGAGTTTGGTTGATATGGCGTTACTTCAGGGAGATGTCAAGAAAGAGACTAAGACGAATGATACTCAAGCCAAGAAGACTGATTCCCAGGGAAAAGGAAATCAGGGTAATCCAAGTGGTCAGAGCAGTCAAGGCAATCAGAACGAGAACAAGAGTCAAGGCAACAAGGGGAACAACAACAAAGGCAAGAACAACAAGGGGAAGTGCCATTATTGCGGTTCAGTTGGGCATCTTATTAAGGATTGTAAGAAGAGGAAAAGGAAGAATGGTGAATGCTTTTTCTGCGGTGAGACTGGACATTTCAGTAAGGATTGCCCGAAGAAGCGAGGGCAAGGCCAGGGTCAGACTCAGCGTGCTGGACCTTCAGGAGGGCAAGTTCATGCTCTCAATGTCGCTCCAGTTCCCGATCGAGGTAGTATTTCTGTTGAGAGCCTTGTATATATTTCTGATTTTCCAGTTCGTACCTTTTTTGATTCTGGTGCATCGCATAGCTTTATCTCATCTGATCTTGTTGATAGTTTGCACCTTAGTACTAGCTTGGTAGATGATCCCGTCTGTGTCTCAAATCCTATTGGGGGTTCCGCCCATTTGTCTATGATATGTGGGGATTTGAGGATCTCTATACTGAGTGTAGAGTTCTTGTGCAGTGCTTATGTTCTTGGTTTTAGGGGATACGGATTGATATTGGGCATGGATTGGCTGTCCAGATATGGAGCCATTCTTGATTGTGAGCATAGGGTTGTGAGGCTCGTGACTCGCCTCGGAAACACCCTAGAGATTTCTTGTGATCCGAGAGGTCCCGTCATGTTGTGCTATCTTGAATCACTCGACTCGTCAATGGAAAATCTTCAGTCTGTGAGAGTGGTTCGAGAGTATCCGGATGTTTTTGATGAAGTTAGGGGGTTGCCCCCTAAGCGAGAGATTGATTTCCGCATTTATCTGGTGGATAATGCAAAGCCGGTTTCTTTGCCCGTTCGGCACATGGCTCCGCGTGAAAGGCAGGAGCTAAGTAAGCAAGTGAAAGAGTTGCTTGAGAAGAACTTCATTAGACGAAGTATATCTGAATAGGGAGCGCCTCTGGTATTTTCTACCAAGGCAGATGGTTCTCTCCGACTTTGTGTTGACTATAGAGAGTTGAATAAGCTGACTAAGAAGAACAGACACCCGTTACCGAGGATAGATGATCTCTTTGACCAGCTTGTCGGTGCTTCTGTTTTCTCTCAGCTTGATCTTGCTACTGGATTCCATCAGCTCAGGGTAGCTGAGGATAGTATAGACAAGACTGCGTTCAGAACTCCAGATGGATTCTTCGAATGGCTTGTCATGCTGTTCGGCTTGACTAATGCACCCGCATATTTCGTGGACTTGATGAGTAGGGTGTTCAGGGAGTTCTTGAACAAGTTTGTCGTGGTCTTCGTAGATGATATTCTGATCTTCTCTAAGGATGAGGAAGAGCACGCAAGGCATCTCGTGGAGGTGATGGATACGCTTAGAGCGCATCAGTTAAAGGCCAAGTTCTCCAAGTGTCACTTTTGGAGAAGGGAAGTTAGATTCCTTGGGCAAATAGTATCTAAGCAAGGATTAGCGGTGGATCCCGCTAAGGTAGTTGCAGTTCAGGATTGGAAGACTCCAAGGAATGCACCCGAAGTGAGAAGTTTTCTAGGTCTTGCGGGTTTTTACCGGAAGTTCATCAAGGACTTCGCGAAGATATCCGCTCCTCTCACTAAATTGACGAAGAAGAATTTAGTTTTTTCTTGGAGCATAGAGTGCGAGCTTGCTTTTCAGAAGCTCAAGAGAGCTCTCACATCAGCACCTGTTCTAGCTTTGCCCGATGGAGGGAAGTTATTTACAGTATACACCGATGCATGTGGCACGGGGTTAGGAGCTGTTTTGATGCAAGAAGGAAGAGTGATATGCTTTGGCAGTAGACAACTCAAAGTGCATGAGAAGAATTATCCCACTCATGACTTAGAGTTGGCAGCAATAGTATATGCACTCAAGGCTTGGCGCCATTATCTTCTGGGGGAAAGATTTGAGCTTTATACCGATCACAAGTCATTGAAGTACCTCTTTTCTCAAAAGGATCTGAATCTGAGGCAGCAAAGATGGATGGAATTCTTGGCGTCCTACGATTTTGAGATAGCTTATACCCCTGGCAAGGGGAATGTGGTAGCAGACGCATTGAGTAGAAGAAGGTTGACCCTAAGTCCTCTATTCGTTGAGATGAAGAATTTAGAGTATGTGGCAACCTTTGATTTCTCTTTGGCGGTTGAGTCGATGACCGGTTCTTTAGCATCTCTGGAACTCAGACCTTCCCTTCTTGATCAAGTTGGGGCTTCGCAGAAAGAAGACCCTCAGATAGTTGAGATTATGGATAAGCTGATACGAGGAGAGACGTCTAGTCATCTCGCTCGATATTCTATTGATGACAAGGGTTGGCTGAGGAGAGACGGAAGGTTATGTGTTCCAATGGTAGAAGATCTAGTAAGAAAAGTTCTTGAGGAAGCGCACCGCTCTAAGTTGACTATACATCCGGGCGGAGATAAGATGTATAAAGATATGAAGCGCATTTTCTTTTGGCCTGGGATGAAGAAGGATGTGGCAGAGTTTGTCTCTAGATGTATCATTTGCCAGCAACTTAAGGCCGAGTCAAAGAAGCCCGGTGGGCTATTGCATCCTCTAGACGTTCCACTATGGAAGTGGGAGAGTATTTCCATGGATTTCATCGATGGGCTACCAAGGTCAAGGAAAGGGAATACGAGCATTTGGGTTATTGTGGACAGACTTACGAAGAGTGCTCATTTCATTCCGGTGAAGAGCAAAAGGACCGCATCTTGGCTAGCGTCTGTATATCTTCGTGAGATTGTGAGACTACATGGAGTCCCTTCTAGTATAGTCAGTGACCGTGACCCAATCTTTACAAGTCAATTCTGGAATAGCTTGCAAGAAGCTATGGGCACAAGGTTGAATCTAAGTACGGCTTATCACCCACAAACGGACGGTCAAACCGAAAGGGTGAATAGGGTACTCGAGGATCTGTTGAGGCTTTGTATTCTGGATTTTGGTGGTACTTGGGAAGACCATCTTCCTCTTGTTGAGTTTGCATATAATAACAGTTATCAGGCAAGCATAGGGATGGCACCATTCGAAGCTTTATATGGGAGGCCGTGCAAGTCGCCTACATGTTGGTGGGAGACTACAGATAAGCTTATACTTGGGCCAGATATGATCAGAGATACATCCGAGAAGGTCGAGTTGATTCAGAGACGGATGAAAGCGGCCCAAGACCGACAGAAATCCTATGCTGATAAGCGAAGAACTGATTTGGAGTTTGATGTTGGGGATATGGTTTTCGTGAAGGTTGCTCCTTTGCGGAATGTGGTCCGATTTGGAGCCGTTGGGAAGTTAGCACCGAGATTTGTTGGACCATTCCCTATTATAGAGAGGATCGGGCAGATGGCTTATAGAGTGGAGTTGCCCGAGAAGCTTGCCGGAGTACACGATGTTTTTCATGTTTCGCATCTCCGGAAGTGTTTACATGAATCAGCAGAGGTTGTTGAGCCAAGTGTTTTGAAAGATGTGGAAGTGGAGAAAGAGGCTACCTTGAGGAGAGCTCCGATTCGTATCTTGGGGACAGAGACCAAGAAGCTAAGGAATCGAGAGGTCAAGTTGGTGAAGGTTCAATGGGGTGAAGCCGAAGAAGACGCAACTTGGGAAACCGAGGAGAAGATGCGTGGGCTTTATCCATTCCTTTTTGAGGGTACACTCTCAATCTCTTTTCTTTGTTAGCATATCTTTCTCTTTACTATCTAGTTTATCGTGTTAATCTTGTCATGAGAACCTTAGGTAGAAACCCTTTGGATGAAACATGTGTTTGAAACATGTTATGCTTGATGGTTGCAAGTGGTTACTCGTGGATGCATTATACACGTTAGGCACTAGATCGGCTCACACACTCCTCATGTCGCATATGCATGAGTGTTTATGCTTATTCATGGATGAAAATTTTTTTGTTATCACATGGATGTTGCATATGGATGTATGTTATGTGCACACATATAGATGTTATACATTATGTTAGGAATTGCATACATATGGATTCATTTCACTAACATAATTTGCATTGATGATATTTGCATTAGATAAGGACATATACACACACCTTTGCATATGTTCATACAACATTTAGAATCTGGTAAGGACAATGATTGCTCGTGGATGATGTTTTGAGTAGATGGATGATTGGATGGTAGGATACGTTCTTCCTAACTTGAAGATTTCGGGGACGAAATCCTTTAAGGAGGGGAGAATGTAACAACCCGTATTTTCAATAACCTGTTATAACGTAAATCGAGGCAGAATTTAATTCTAAAATCTGAATCAAGGGAAACGGGCTATGCCATTGCGTTCGTCTCGGAAAAATACGCGAAATAGAGTCCGAGTTTTCGAAAATCGGAGTCCGTATGACCCGATTAAGGCCCAACGAAGTTTTCAGAAAATTTCTAAGTAAAAACAGATTTCAAATTCAAGTTTGAAATTGGAAATTTGGGCCAGTTTGGGCCAGGCGGGAAAAATCCCGCCAGAACACCCAAGTCGACAGCCCTGTCGACTTGGGAGTCGACTTGGTTGGACCCAAGTCGACAGCCCTGTCGACTTGGCTGTCGACTTTGTCCAGCCGGGCTGTTTAGCCTGGTGCACCATTTTGAGATTGTGTTGAGCTTGGGGGCCAGATTCGGTTTTAAGGGCTGAGATTGGAATTAGGGTTTAATCCTATGGCCTAAAACACTGCCTAATCTATAAATAAGACCCTAACCTACCCTAAATCATCATTATTCATCCAAGTAACTAAACTATGGCAAAATCATCCCTCTCATGGCCTCCACTCTCTTCATAAAATCTCCTAAGTCATTTCTAAGTGATTTTCCATGCATACAAGTGTTTTCAAACTTGTATGAGCATCATTAGCTTGCATTCAAGTCAAGTTTCTATATTTGCATCATAAAGGAAGAGTTTTGATCATTTTAGCTCAAGGGTTTTGCTTGCATTTTGGGTTTAATTGATTTCATAAGGGCTTTGTCATATTTTTGTGACTTCTTAAGCATTGTAAGCCCTATTCTACTTTCATACTTAAACTCTAAAGTTAAATGTATGATATGCAAGTTTATATGCAAGTTTACTATGCTATGATATTGTAACACCCCAAATTTCAATTAACACTAATGGTTAGTAATTAAAGTATAATTGATCTCAGATGTGAGAATCAAGGGAAACGGGCTACGTCATTGCGTTCGTCTCGGAAAAATACGTGAAATAGAGTCCGAGTTTGCGTAAAACGGGTACCGTATGAAAGAGATATGGACGAACGAAGTTAGGCAGAAAAACCCGAAACAGGCCAGAAATGCACTGGCGCACTTGTGAAGTGCGCCAGCACAAAAATACACTGGCGCACTTGGGAAGTGCGCCCATGTCGGGACAGGAAACCTGCACAGTTTCTAGAGAGTTCTATGGTTGGGTGCACCAGTTTGTGGTTTGGGCTTGGTCTTAAGGCTGGTTTCTGGAAGGTTCCGAAATCTAAGGGTCCTAATCTAATTTAGGGTTAATCTAAGGGCCTAAAACACTCACCTAATCTATAAATACACCCTAAACCTACCCTAATCCATACTAAAAATAGAATTGAGGGCTACATGCCGCCAAATTAAATCTTAGAAGGAGCCTCCACTAATTTATGAAGAGGGTTGCAAGCTAATCACTCTCTAATCAATCTCTAATCCATTCTAAGCATCTTAATCTTCTTCATTTGGAGTGCAAATTGGCTAGTAGTGAGTTTCTATCACTCTAATGATCAATTGCTAAACTAAGTAGATGAGATATGATGAGATCATATGGTTTTGTTTGTGGATTAATGGGTTTTAAGTCATATGACATGATGTTAGTTTGCTAATGTATGTGGGTTATGCAAGTTTTGTGCTTTGTGATCATATGTTAATATGCAAGTTACATGTATGATAATATGCAAGTTACTTGTATGATAATTATGCAAGTTGTATGTTTCTTCATATGCAAGTTTATGAGTTCATATGCAAGTATGTAACATGTTATGCAAGTTCATATGCAAGTTTATGAGTTCATATGCAAGTTATGTAACATGTTATGCAAGTTCATATGCAAGTTATGTGACATATTATGCAAGTTCATATGCAAGTCATGTATTTTTTAATATGTAAGTTTATGTAACATGTTATGCAAGTTAATATGCAAGTTATGTGACATGTTATACAAGTTAATATGCAAGTTATGTGACATGTTATACAAGATTATATGCAAGTTATGTGACATGTTATGCAAGTTCATATGCAAGTTATGTGTTTGTTAATATGCAAGATGGCACCTTTGAAACATGTTCATACATATGCAAGTTGACACCTTTTATATGTGTTATGTCATGAGAACGAAATTACGTGGGAACGATGGGGTTAATTAAATGCATAGGTTAATAAGATTGTGTGAAATTAATATAATTATGCATAACATAAAATAAATGAACATAGTATGGGAATTTGCCTATTAAGTTAGGTGTACCCATACTATGTGTTGGGAATTTGCCTATTAAGTTAGGTGTACCCACACTTTGGAGTTGGGAATTTTCCTATTAAGTTAGGTGCACCCATATTCCTAAAATAAACATGATAATTAACACAAATTATGGGGGTGATTAATTAGGAGTAATTAATCGATTAAGACACGAGGTTGGACCCGTTTGTAGTGTAAGACTGCCCGGAGTTTACCGGCTTAACCAGGCATCTACAAATGACGGTCCAATGTGAGGGGTCTTAATCATAAATTAAATACGTAACAAGGGTAAATGACACAAGGTTGGACCCGTTCGTAGTGTAAGACTGCCCGGAACCTACCGGCTTAACCAGACATCTACAAATGACGGTCCAATGTGAGGGGTCCTTTACACGGTTACGGTGTTAATCAATTAAGAAACACTTAACCAGATAAGCATGTAGTGGGGCATGGGGGTTAAGTGGGTACCTTGGGTGGTATGTGGAAATTGCTAGTGGTTGCCAATAGAAAATATGATAAAATACTTAACCAAGATGAAACATGTAATTAAACATGATTAAAGGGTTAAGTGGGAAACACTAGTGTGTGGGCCAAGCTTAGGGGGATGGCTTGTGCTGGGGGCCCATTTCAACCAGTAACCCATACGTATCTTAGTGGGCTCGACCCACGTCGAGGACGGGACACGCATACTGGGCTTGACTATAAGAGGCCAAAATGGGTTAGCGGTGGCAACGCATGACCAACGGGTTTCATATGCGTGTGTGGACCCGGGCTGGTAAATAAGACGTTGTTGCATCGTGTAGATATAAGCCGTGCACCGTTAATTTTATCAGGTTGCCACGTTGGGGAATGGTACACCCCACGGTGGGGCCAGCACGGGTATCTACGTTAGGGAGCCGATCGAATGGGGAGTAGTGTGTACACCTAGTGGATTGTAGGGCCCCGTGGCGTCTACTTAGTCACCTAGGGGTACGCGAGAACTATTAAGTTAATTTTATAAGTCCATGGGTGGGATCAACCTTTAAGTTAGGAATGACTGGTGTGGTGCAGTTTAGTAATTTACCTTTGGAAGGGTAGATGCGTCTTTATCTTTTATCTTAGTTTAGTTGACTGCTTAGTGTAGCCATTCATCCCCATTAGTTACCGTATATCAGTTTATGTCTTCTCTGGTTACTTTAACGATTGTATTGTTAAAGTTATAGGACTCGCTCAGACTTATGTCTGACCCCGTTGTTTTTATCTTTTTTCCCAACCCTCAGGTCCTACGGTGGATCCTAGCAGTAGTGGAGCTTGATCGGATTGCTGTTCCAGTCTTTAGGAGCTTGGATAGATGTAAAGCTCCAGTTACCCAGTTATATTTTCTTTTGTCATGGCTATTGTATGAGAGTGGGATTATGTACTTCTTTATTTTGATGGATATTGTACTTGACTTTTATTGTGGTTTTATGATGTAACCAGACATGTTTTACTTCCGCTGTTATGAGATGATGTTTTAAATTTCAAGTGCTATTTATATCTGTCTTGTTGTAATTTTTCTGTTCTATATTCACTAAAATACTCCACCGATGCTATGGCATTCCCTTAGTGAGTGATCATAGCGGGAGTGGGGTGTTACACGTGGTATCAGAGCTGAAGGTTACCGGAACAGATAAATTTTTGAGAAAAATACTTTTTTTTTAGAAAATAGTAAAGGTATTATTTTTGGAAAAAGTATTTTCAAAAACATGTCTTTTAAGAGAAAAGTTTTTGAAAAAGAAAAGCATAATCCCCAATAGCCATATCTTTATCTTTCGGAATCTCCTTTTTGAATCTTTCCTCTTTCGTTTCAGCATGGCTGAAGATCTTAACATCCCGGAGGGCTTAGTTATACCACTATGGTATAGGAGGTTACAAGAGGCTGGGGCCGCAGCTGCGGGTCCAGCCAATGCTACTACACCAGAGGCAACCGCTCCTCCTCCTCAGCCTAGAGTGGATAATTTTGCTAAGATTTGCAAGGAGTTCAAGGCTATAGGAGGAAAACCTTTTCTAGGTTCAGAGACTTTCGTAGAGGCTAGAGATTGGCTTAAGGAAGTGGAAGAGTTGCTAGATATCTTTGAAGTGGAAGAGGGAAAGAAAGTCAAGTTGGCGGCTTGGTTAATGAAGGGAGAGGCCTCATTCTGGTGGGAGGTCACTAATGGAGAACGCCCTGTTGACTCTTGGGCAGATTTCAAGAAAAGGTTTGGGGCTAAGTTTCTCTCAAGGGCGGAAGAGAATCTGTTTATGGAGAAGTTCTTGAATTTGAAGCAAGGGAATCTCACGGTGAAAGAATATGTCAACAAATTCAATCAATTAGCAAGGTTTGGCATAGAGTTGGTGAATACACCGGAGAAGAAGGCTTTGAGGTTCGTTAGAGGCTTGAACGAACCATTGCAAGGAATAGCTATGACTCACATTCCTATGGGGGCCACCTTTGAGAAGCTTGTCTACATGGCACTTATGCATGAGGATGATAAGAGTTCTAAGGCACCAGAGAAGAAGGGGGATCAGAAGAAACCGCAACAACAACAACAAGGCAAGGGTGGAAAAGGCAATGGTGACAAGGGGAAGAAGAAGAAGAAGTGCTTCAATTGTGGGACCCCAGGCCACCTCAGCAAGGATTGTCGCAAAAAGAAGAAGACCGGTTGCTTTCATTGTGGTGAAGCAGGACATCTTGTGAAGGACTGGCCAAAGAAGGGGCAGAAGACGGGGTCTACCTCAGGAGGTCAGGTGCAAGCTCTTATGGCACCAGCTCAGGCAGGGGGGCAAGTTCAGGCTCTCTCAGTTCCACCGATTCAGCAGAGAGGTAGAACTATTTCCGTTGAAAGTCTGGTTTTTCTGTTTGATCATCCAGTTCGTACTTTGTTTGACTCTGGCGCATCGCATTCTTTTATCTCATCATCGTTAGTTGAGTCACTGCACTTAGACACCAGTCTAGTTGATGATCCCTTGGTTGTTTCAAACCCAATTGGGGGCTCCATATATCTGTCTATGATATGTTTGGGTTTGAAGATTTCTATACTTAGCGTTGAGTTTGGATGTGATGCTTTTGTATTGGGCTTCACGGGCTATGGGTTGATTTTGGACATGGACTGGTTATCCAGTAATGGTGTCGTTCTTGATTGTGAAAGGAGAGTTGTCAGGCTTATGACCCGCTTGGGTAATACTCTCGAGATCTCTTGTAACCCCATGGAATCTGTTTTGCTAAGTTATCTTGAATCGCTCGATGCTTCGGTCGAGAGTTTGCGTTCTGTCAGAGTGGTCCGGGAATATCCGGATGTGTTTGAAGAGGTGAAGGGTTTGCCTCCGAAGCGGGAGATAGATTTCCGAATTTATTTGGTGGATAATGCCAAACCAGTGTCTTTGCCAGTGCGCCACATGGCTCCTCGTGAGAGAAGAGAACTTCATAAGCAAGTAGGGGAGTTGCTTGAGAAGGGGTTCATAAGGCGAAGTATATCGGAGTGGGGAGCTCCAGTAGTGTTTGCCACGAAGGCGGATGGGTCCCTCAGACTTTGTGTGGATTATAGAGAACTTAATAAGCTCACGAAGAAGAATAGACACCCATTACCGAGGATAGATGATCTCTTTGATCAGTTGGTTGGCGCCTCAGTGTTTTCGCAGATGGACTTAGCTACAGGGTTTCATCAGTTGAGAGTGGCGGAGGACAGTATAGAGAAGACTGCTTTCCGGACTCCGGATGGTTTTTATGAGTGGCTTGTGATGCCATTTGGGTTGACAAACGCCCCTGCATACTTTGTTGATCTGATGAGTAGAGTGTTCAGAGAGTATCTGAATAAGTTTGTAGTGGTCTTTGTGGATGACATCTTGGTCTTTTCCAAGAGTGAAGAAGAGCATGCCTTACATCTCAGAGAAGTGTTGGAGACTCTTCGAGCACATAGTCTTAAAGCTAAATTATCTAAATGTCATTTTTGGAGAAGAGAAGTGCGATTCTTAGGGCATGTGGTCTCTAAGGAAGGGATAGCTGTGGATCCCGCAAAGATAGTATCTATCCAGGATTGGAAAGTTCCTAGAAATGCTACCGAAGTAAGAAGTTTCTTGGGGTTGGCAGGATATTATAGGAAGTTCATCAAAGACTTCGCGAAGATATCAGCCCCATTAACCCGCTTGACGAAGAAGAATCTGGTTTTCTCATGGGACGTAGATTGTGATGATGCTTTCCGACGGTTAAAGAGAGCTTTGACCACCGCTCCAGTTTTAGTGCTTCCAGATGGGAGTAAGCCGTTTGTTGTTTATACCGATGCTTGTGGGACAGGATTAGGCGCAGTCTTGATGCAGGAGGGAAGGGTAATAGCCTATGGAGGGAGGCAATTGAGAGTGCATGAGAAGAATTACCCTACCCATGATCTAGAGTTGGCCGCGATTGTTTTCGCACTTAAGTCTTGGCGCCATTATCTTCTTGGTGAGAGATTCGAGTTGTTCACTGACCATAAATCATTGAAGTACTTATTCTCTCAGAAGGATTTAAACTTAAGACAGCAAAGGTGGATGGAGTTCTTAGCATCCTATGATATTGAGATAGCGTATACCCCTGGCAAGGGTAACGTGGTGGCGGACGCCTTGAGTAGAAAAAGGCTATCTTTGAGTCCATTGTTCGTGGAACGGCGAAGCTTGGAGTTTCTTTCTTTGTTCGACTTCAGACCTTCTGTTGACTTTGTACCTGGTTTGTTAGCATCCTTGGAGGTTAGACCTACTCTTTTGGGACGGATTGGCGAGGCTCAGCGAGACGACCCACAGTTGGTTGAGTTGGTAGAGAAGCTTATAAGGGGGGAGTCGTCCAGCCATTTGGGTAGATACACCATAGATGATAGGGGATGGTTGCATAGAGACGGTAGACTTTGTGTACCGCAAGATGAGGGTTTGAAGAAGGCTATTTTGGATGATGCACATCGTTCAAGGATGACTATTCATCCCGGTGGAGACAAAATGTACCAAGACATGAAGAGAGTTTTCTTCTGGGCCGGTATGAAGAAAGATGTGGCCGAGTATGTGGCTAGATGCTTAGTGTGCCAACAAGTTAAAGCGGAGCAAAGGAAACCCGGTGGGTTGCTACACCCATTGGAAGTTCCGCAATGGAAGTGGGATAGTGTCTCGATGGATTTCATCGATGGGTTACCGAGATCGAGGAAGGGCAATACGGGAATTTGGGTTGTGGTAGACAGACTTACCAAGAGTGCCCATTTTATACCCGTGAAGAGTAAGAGGACCGCTCCATGGCTTGCTTCAGTCTATGTTAGAGAGATTGTTAGATTGCATGGCGTACCATCCAGCATTGTGAGTGATCGAGATCCTATCTTCACTAGTGAGTTTTGGAGAAGTTTGCAAGAGGCGGTAGGGACTCAGTTGTGTTTGAGCACCGCATATCATCCTCAGACGGACGGTCAGACCGAAAGGGTGAACCGTATCTTAGAAGATCTCTTGAGGCTTTGTATCTTGGATTTTGGAGGTACATGGGAAGAACATCTTCCTTTGGTGGAGTTCGCATACAATAACAGCTTTCAGTCTAGTATTGGCATGGCACCTTTTGAAGCTCTTTATGGAAGGCCTTGTCGATCTCCTACATGTTGGTGGGAATCTACGGATAAGATCTTGCTTGGGCCAGATATGGTTAGAGAGACTTCAGAGAAGATTGATTTGATTCGAAGAAGGATGAAAGCAGCGCAAGATAGACAGAAATCTTATGCGGATCGGAGAAGGACGGATCTTGAGTTTGAGGTTGGGGACATGGTTTTTGTCAAAGTATCTCCGTTGAGAAATGTTGTTCGCTTTGGGTCCGTTGGGAAGTTAGCACCGAGGTTTGTTGGGTCGTTTCCTATTAAGGAAAGGATTGGACGGATGGCATATAGGGTGGAGTTGCCCGACAGACTTAGTGGTGTTCATGATGTATTCCATGTATCACATTTGAGGAAGTGCTTACATGAGACCGCAGAGGTGGTAGAGCCGAGCTTGCTTAGAGATGTAGAGGTAGAGCGTGATGCGACGATTCGACGAGCTCCTACTCGCATCCTTGGGTCAGAAACTAGGAAGTTGAGGAACAGAGAAGTTCAGCTAGTTAAAGTGCAATGGGGAGATGACGAAAGCAATGCTACTTGGGAGACGGAAGCGAAGATGCGTTCTTTGTATCCATTTCTTTTTGAGAGTATGTCTTTTAACTTCTCCTTTATCGCTTGTCTAGTACTTATCTTATCTTTAGTATATCCTCTCGCTAGTACCTATGACCTTTAGATAGGGTAAAACCTATGGTTGAAACATGTGTTTGAAACATGTTATGGTTGATGGATGCATGTGGATGCAATTGTTTGCTAGTGGTTGCTCGTGGATGCATATACGCACACATTAGGCACTAGATCGGCTCAGTCACTTCATGTTGCATATCGCATAAATGGATGTGGTAGTTAGATTGATGGATGTATCATGGCTGTGTTATCATGTGGATGATGCATTTTTGTGTATGGTTGTGCACGCATATAGAAATTGTATGTGTCAATAGGGTTTCGCATACATATTGTATGCATGGCACTATCATGGTTTGCATTAAGGAGGTCGACTGAATCAGTAGACCGCCTGATTTTGCATTAGTATACGGACATATACACACACTTTCTGCATATGTTCATACATCATTAGAAGTTTCTAAGGATAATGGTTGCTTGTGGTTGATGGTTTAGTAGATGGTTGTTTGGTTGGTAGGATACGTTCTTCTTGACTTAGAGATTTCGAGGACGAAATCCTTTAAGTAGGGGAGAATGTAACACCCTGAATTTCAATTAACACTAATGGTTAGTAATTAAAGTATAATTAATCTCAGATGTGAGAATCAAGGGAAACGGGTTTCGTCATTGCGTTCGTCTCGGAAAAATACGCGAAATAGAGTCCGAGTTTGCGTAAAACGGGTACCGTATGAAAGAGATATGGACGAACGAAGTTAAGCATAAAAACCCGAAACATGCCAGAAATGCACTGGCGCACTTGTGAAGTGCGCCAGCACAAAAATACACTGGCGCACTTGGGAAGTGCGCCCATGTCGGGACAGGAAACCTGCACAGTTTCTAGAGAGTTTTGTGGTTGGGTGCACCAGTTTGGGGTTTGGGCTTGGTCTTAGGGCTGGTTTCTGGAAGGTTCCGAAATCTAAGGGTCCTAATCTAATTTAGGGTTAATCTAAGGGCCTAAAACACTCACCTAATCTATAAATACACCCTAAACCTACCCTAATCCATACTAAAAATAGAATTGAGGGCTACATGCCGCCAAATTAAATCTTAGAAGGAGCCTCCACTAATTTATGAAGAGGGTTGCAAGCTAATCACTCTCTAATCAACCTCTAATCCATTCTAAGCATCTTAATCTTCTTCATTTGGAGTGCAAATTGGCTAGTAGTGAGTTTCTATCACTCTAATGATCAATTTCTAAACTAAGTAGATGAGATATGATGAGATCATATGGTTTTGTTTGTGGATTAATGGGTTTTAAGTCATATGACATGATGTTAGTTTGCTAATGTATGTGGGTTATGCAAGTTTTGTGCTTTGTGATCATATGTTAATATGCAAGTTACATGTATGATAATATGCAAGTTACTTGTATGATAATTATGCAAGTTGTATGTTTCTTCATATGCAAGTTTATGAGTTCATATGCAAGTATGTAACATGTTATGCAAGTTCATATGCAAGTTTATGAGTTCATATGCAAGTTATGTAACATGTTATGCAAGTTCATATGCAAGTTATGTGACATATTATGCAAGTTCATATGCAAGTCATGTATTTGTTAATATATAAGTTTATGTAACATGTTATGCAAGTTAATATGCAAGTTATGTGACATGTTATACAAGTTAATATGCAAGTTATGTGACATGTTATACAAGATTATATGCAAGTTATGTGACATGTTATGCAAGTTCATATGCAAGTTATGTGTTTGTTAATATGCAAGATGGCACCTTTGAAACATGTTCATACATATGCAAGTTGACACCTTTTATATGTGTTATGTCATGAGAACGAAATTACGTGGGAACGATGGGGTTAATTAAATGCATATGTTAATAAGATTGTGTGAAATTAATATAATTATGCATAACATAAAATAAATGAACATAGTATGGGAATTTGCCTATTAAGTTAGGTGTACCCATACTATGTGTTGGGAATTTGCCTATTAAGTTAGGTGTACCCACACTTTGGAGTTGGGAATTTGCCTATTAAGTTAGGTGCACCCATATTCCTAAAATAAACATGATAATTAACACAAATTATGGGGGTGATTAATTAGGAGTAATTAATCGATTAAGACACGAGGTTGGACCCGTTTGTAGTGTAAGACTGCCCGGAGTTTACCGGCTTAACCAGGCATCTACAAATGACGGTCCAATGTGAGGGGTCTTAATCATAAATTAAATACGTAACAAGGGTAAATGACACAAGGTTGGACCCGTTTGTAGTGTAAGACTGCCCGGAACCTACCGGCTTAACCAGGCATCTACAAATGACGGTCCAATGTGAGGGGTCCTTTACACGGTTACGGTGTTAATCAATTAAGAAACACTTAACCAGATAAGCATGTAGTGGGGCATGGGGGTTAAGTGGGTACCTTGGGTGGTATGTGGAAATTGCTAGTGGTTGCCAATAGAAAATATGATAAAATACTTAACCAAGATGAAACATGTAATTAAACATGATTAAAGGGTTAAGTAGGAAACACTAGTGTGTGGGCCAAGCTTAGGGGGATGGCTTGTACTGGGGGCCCATTCCAACCAGTAACCCATACGTATCTTAGTGGGCTCGACCCATGTCGAGGACGGGACACGCATACTGGGCTTGACTATAAGAGGCCAAAATGGGTTAGCGGTGGCAACGCATGACCAACGGGTTTCATATGCGTGTGTGGACCCGGGCTGGTAAATAAGACGTTGTTGCATCGTGTAGATATAAGTCGTGCACCGTTAATTTTATCAGGTTGCCACGTTGGGGAATGGTACACCCCACGGTGGGGCCAGCACGGGTATCTACGTTAAGGAGCCGATCGAATGGGGAGTAGTGTGTACACCTAGTGGATTGTAGGGCCCC
Organism: Allium sativum; assembly: GCA_030737875.1. Lineage (NCBI taxonomy): Eukaryota > Viridiplantae > Streptophyta > Magnoliopsida > Asparagales > Amaryllidaceae > Allium > Allium sativum. Next base: position 562,323,733 of record CM060920.1, on the reverse strand, counting down.
GTGGCGTCTACTTAGTCACCTAGGGGTACGCGAGAACTATTAAGTTAATTTTATAAGTCCATGGGTGGGATCAACCTTTAAGTTAGGAATGACTGGTGTGGTGCAGTTTAGTAATTTACCTTTGGAAGGGTAGATGCGTCTTTATCTTTTATCTTAGTTTAGTTGACAGCTTAGTGTAGCCATTCATCCCCATTAGTTACCGTATATCAGTTTATGTCTTCTCTGGTTAATTTAACGATTGTATTGTTAAAGTTATAGGACTCGCTCAGACTTATGTCTGACCCCGTTGTTTTTATCTTTTTTCCCAACCCTCAGGTCCTACGGTGGATCCTAGCAGTAGTGGAGCTTGATCGGATTGATGTTCCAGTCTTTAGGAGCTTGGATAGATGTAAAGCTCCAGTTACCCAGTTATCTTTTCTTTTGTCATGGCTATTGTATGAGAGTGGGATTATGTACTTCTTTATTTTGATGGATATTGTACTTGACTTTTATTGTGGTTTTATGATGTAACCAGACATGTTTTACTTCCGCTGTTATGAGATGATGTTTTAAATTTCAAGTACTATTTATATCTGTCTTGTTGTAATTTTTCTGTTCTATATTCACTAAAATACTCCACCGATGCTATGGCATTCCCTTAGTGAGTGATCATAGCGGGAGTGGGGTGTTACAGATATGCAAGTTTATCATGTTGTAATATGCAAGTTTATGTGCAAGTATGCCATGCTATGATATGCAAGTTCATCATGTCATGTGATGCAAGTTTGATATGCAAGTTTGTCATATGATATGCAAGTTATGTTATGCAAGTTTGGGTTGATCCTTTTGTTCATGTTATCATGTTATGCAAGCTTATCTTGGGTTTATGAGCATAAAGCTTCAAGCTTTATGCTAAAGGTTGCATTTTGGCAACATGTAAGTTATCATATCTCTTATGATAACTTGCATGTGAGGCTAAATGCGAACTTATGGCCATTTCTACATGTCATTTATCACTATGTATCACCAATATGCTAAGTTTGGTTTTATGCATGTTTTTGAGGCCTAAAAATGTAATATGCAAGTGTATGAACATATGAACATTTCATATGCCACCATGTTAAACTTGTGGCTTCAATACCTTTATGTCATAATTATGCCAAGTTCCCTCTTTCTATCCTTTATGCGCTATTGCGATATGTAAGCGATGGGATTGCATTTGGGGTTGGGTAAACTTAAAAGACATAAAAACGGAAGCTTGGGAATTTACCTATTAAGTTAGGTCTACCCATTGGGAATTTACCTATTAAGTTAGGTCTACCCAATTGCTTGAAAACTTGTAACATGTTTTGGAAACATGATGGACATGACACTTAGAAAAGATAAGTGTGGCCAACTCGAGGTTGGGTTGAGTTTGTAGCGTAAACCTACCCGGAACCGACCGGCTTAACTAGTTGCTACAAACAATAGGACCCAATGTGAGAAGTTGGCCATGTTGTACCTTGAACCCGAGGTTAGACCAAGTTGTGGTGTAAAGCTACCCGGACCCGCCCGGCTTAACTAGTAACCGCAACAAAGTCTAATGTGAGAGGTTAAGGCGCATTAAATTAATTAATGCCTCATGATTAGGGTTAAGTCATGATCCACTTAGTACTTAACCAATTTGGGCTCGGTAGATTAATCGGGGTTAAGTCGTGAACTCATCGTTACACTTAACCAAGTTAATCCATGGTTAGCAAGGGGGTTAAACCGTACTTAACCCACTAGAAAAATCCTAGCAATGGGGGCCCACTCCAGCAGACCAAAAGCGACGACAGAGGGTACGCCGGTGTAGTTCCGGGCGGACCATGGTCGTGCACATAGTCCGAAGCCGGGGAAAGCATGCACGGGTACCAGTAGATCGAGACTGTGCACTCATGTTTATGGTGTCCAGGGGTTGCCACCCTAGGGCTTGATACACCCGACGGGAGACCCTGCACAGTCTGACTACAATTATGATTGGGCCGTATTGACACCAACACGTGACGAGTTAGGCTTGGGGAGCCGATCGACTATACCGTTTGGTTGGACCTTGTATTAGGGTCACTTCATGTTATTGGGCCAAAGCTTGGGCCAAGGGATCAATACTTGTTTATTCAAGTCATGTTAGTTTGCTAGTACACCTGTGGTGCAAAACCTTAATCATGATGATGCGATGACACCTTTATCTACCTTGTTAGTTAATCATCATGCTAGTATGTAGTTATCCTTATGTTCATCTCAGCTTCCATCATGCCAGTTAACTTTATCAGTTTACATTGATTGTAGTAGGGCTTACTCAGTCTTTTTGACTGACCTGTTTTCTTTCGCCTCTTTTCTTCTGTTTTCCCCCCCAGGTTCTCAGGGAGGGAATACTGGAGCTTAGCTTGGATTTCGGATTGCTTGCTTGTGGGATTTCAGCTCATGTACGGTTTCGACATGAAGCTAGCTATGGTTACCACTTATTTGGGGATAGCACTTATGTATTTCAGTTTTTCAGTTGATGTTGTTTTATCTAGACTTGTTTATTTGGAAAGCTATGTTGTACCAGACTTGTTTCGAAATGTTTTGAAATCTTCCGCTGTTTTATCTATGATATTTACTCTGTTTACATATATACATATGTTCTTGTTCTGCCTTGATATATCATTATGCATGTTTACCTGATTCAAACGCCCCTCCAAAGTCAGAGTGCTTGCAAGAGACACCCTGGCGGAGGCGGGGTGTTACAAATGATGGGCTACGTATCAGTGCAGTAGAGTCATTACGACTCGAGGGGCAAAGTGATCGTAGCAGGACTACGTATCAGTGCAGTAGAGTCATTATGGCTCAAGGGGCAAAGTGATCGTAGTAAGACTATGAGCCAGTGCAGTGGAGCCATTATGACTCCATGGGGCAGAGTGGACGTAGTAAAGGATTAGTAAGGCTATGAGCCAGTGCAGTGGGGTGTGTACGACTCCATGGTGCAAAGTGGACATAGCAAAGGATTAGTGGCTATGGATCAGTGCAGTGAAGCCGTTGTGACTTCATGGGGCAGAGTGATCATAGCAAAGTATTGGGTGATCGAAGTGGTGGATATCGTATACTTTACGCACTGAGTGAGAGATGTGAGGATGGTTGCTATGCTTGATTGTTTGCCATCATTATGATATGCACACCCCCACCCCCGTATTCCTTACACCATTTGTTATGGCACCCTAGAGTGTTGTACAGTATGTAGTGCTAACTCTTTGGTTGCAGGTCCAGGTTCAGGTATGGTTTAGTATACCTGTTATTGTTCTGTTTAGCTGCTTATCGCTCATACCAGACTTTTTGTCTGGCCCAGAGTTTTATGTCTCTTCTTATTACTCTGGGTGCTTTCACGAGCAGACTAGAGACAGGTTAGCTGGTGATGGGCGAGTAGCGGATTCGGAGGCGAGCAGGAGGCTTCCACGTATGATATATATAGATATTCTCCCTGTGTCGTTGCTGGTCACTACTTTGGGCATTAGTAGTGTACCTTTCTTGCTTAGCTTTTTGAGACAGTTTTTTTTAAAAGTTAAAATAATGTTGGCTTTGGATCATAAGTTGTACTTTGGATTTTCTGCTGCTGTGATAGTTTGTTTCAACTTATACACTGTCTCACCTGTTTTATGTCAAGTATGTTGTTATTATATTTTGGTCCATGCGCTGTGAGACATTCTACAGGTTCTTTGTTGATTCTTCGCCTTCTTCCTTTTCTTCTGACGACCGTCCCATGCTAATTGGACATGTGTACAGCGCACTTTTGGAGGAAATGTCAGTTGGTGCAGGGCGGGCCATCACATTTGGTATCAGAGCTCTAGGTTGCGTAGTTAACCTAGGGAAAGACACTAGGGAGAGAAAATACGTATATGAGAGCACGTATTTGTGATTACTTTGGTTTTCAAAAGTTATATATATGTATATACTATTAGTAGTATAAGGATGAAGTCGTACTGCACTAGCACCACCTTGGAGATAGTTAATCGTTTTCTCTTTACAGATTGAACGATGAGTCGAGATACGAGGGGTGCTGGTAGAGGGACCAATAATGGGAATGCTCCTGACATAAGGACGATGTTCACTAATTTCATGAGAGAGATGCTTAGGGATGTTCAGGGGGCAGTTCCCAATCCCGGTATTGGTGGTGGTCCAGTAGTGCAGGCGCCTAGGGCCGATTTCGCCAAGCTGTCCAAGGATTACACTAACCTTGGTGGGAAGCCGTTCCACGGAACGGAGTCGGCCACGGAAGTTCAGGATTGGTTGGATAGTTGTGATCGTATCTTCGATGACTTGGGTATCGAGGATGCGATGAAGAGAAGGCTAGCGTCTCGTCAGCTACAAGGGCGAGCGATGAATTGGTGGATTGCTATTAGGACAGCCACTCCAGAGGATCAGGCTACTTGGGATCAGTTTAAGGCTCGCTTTAGCGACAAGTTTATCCCAGCTGCTCAGAAGTCAGAATTGTTTAGGAAGTTCTTGGAGCTTAAGCAGAATGGTAGGGCAGTCTCAGACTATATTGCTGAGTTCGACACTTTGTCGAAGTATGGACTATCTCTTATCGATACTCCTGAGAAGAAGAATGAGAAGTTCATTACTGGTCTGGATGGATACTTGGGGGAAAGGCTTATTAACCACATCGATGAGACGTTTGAGTCGATTGTTGGGAAAGCTTTGAGAGCGGAGAGTCTTTACCCTAAGTCAAAGACTGGGGTTGCATCTGCAGAAGGGCCAAAACCGCAAGTGAGCAGTGGAGGCAAGAACAACTCTCAGAATAAGAGGAAGCGGAACCAAACTAAGGATGGCCAGAAAAAGAGCAAGAAAGATGTTGAGTGCTTCAGCTGTGGTAAGAAGGGCCATTATGCCAAAGAATGTCGGGCCAAGCCAGCGGATAGGAAGTGCTACAACTGTGGCCAAGTGGGACATCATAAGGATAAATGTCCACAACCTCTTGAATAGAAGCAGATTGTGAAAGCATATGCTATTAATGCTGTTCCTTCTTCGTCGAATGCCCCAACTGTGGCGGAGAAAGGAAAGAATGTCATCATTCAAGGTATGCTTTCTATTCTTGATATACCTGTTCGAGTTTTGTTTGATACTGGTGTAACACCCCGAATTTCGGTTAATACAAAAATTCACAAATTAAAGAATAACTAATCCCAGATGTGGGAATCAAGGGAAACGGGTTGCGTCATTGCGTTCGTCTCGGAAAAATACGCGAAATAGAGTCTGAGTTTTCGAAAATCGGAGTCCGTATGAAGAAGATATGGACGAACGAAGTTAGGCAGAAAAACCCGAAACAGGCCAGAAATGCACTGGCGCACTTGTGAAGTGCGCCAGTACAAGAATGCACTGACGCACTTGTGAAGTGCGCCAGTACAAAAATACACTGGCGCACTTGGGAAGTGCGCCCGTGCCGAGCCAAGAAACCTGCACAGTTTCTAGAGAGTTCTGTGGTTGGGTGCACCAGTTTGGGGTTTGGGCTTGGTCTTAGGGTTGGTTTCTGGAAGGTGCCGAAATCTAAGGGTCCTAATCTAATCTAGGGTTAATCTAAGGGCCTAAAACACTACCTAATCCTATAAATAAGACCCCAACCCTACCCTAATTCATTCATAATTAGATCTTGTAACTAAACTATGGCAAAATGAAACTTGATCATGGCCTCCACAAATCAATGAAGAGAGTTGCAAGCTAATCAACATCTTCTTCAACTAAAGCAACTAATTCCACTTCATAAGTTTGCTAATCTTGGTTTTGGTGAGTTTCTATCACTTTGATGATCAATTGCTAAATTAAGTAGATGAGATATGATGAGATCTATGGTTTTGCATGAGGATTAATGGGTTTTCAAGTCATATGATATGATGTGAATATGCTAATCTATGTTTAATATTAATCCTATGTTTATGCAAGTTGGATATGTGGGTTTATGCAAGTTAAGTATGTGGGTTTATGCAAGTTAAGTGGTGGGTTTATGCATAATAAGTAATTGATTTTATGCATGCTAAGTATGTGGTTTTATGCATGCTAAGTGTTTGGTATTATGCATAAATCATGACATGCAAGTTTACCCTTTTAAATGTGATGCATACATATGCAAGATGACACCTTTATATGCTATGAATATATATATATATATATATATGCATGTTTACCCTCCTTTAAGATGCAAGTCATATATGCAAGTTCAACATGTTATGCAAGTTATGTGTATGCTTATATGCAAGCTCAACATGTTATGTAAAGTTTATGTGTATGATGTTATGTAAGTTATGTGCATGTTGTTATGCAAGTTCATATGCAAGTTTATGTGTATGATGTTATGTAAGTTATGTGCATGTTGTTATGCAAGTTCATATGCAAGTTTATGTGTATGATGTTATGTAAGTTATGTGCATGTTGTTATGCAAGTTCATATGCAAGTTTATGTGTATGATGTTATGTAAGTTATGTGCATGTTGTTATGCAAGTTCATATGCAAGTTATGTGTATGATGTTATGCAAGTTATGTTTATAATATTATGCAAGTTATGTGTATGATGTTATGCAAGTTAACATGTAACATGTTGTGCAAGTTCACACCTTTAAGACACATGCAAGTTCACCTTTGTATAACCTATGAACACTTATGCAAGTTGCCTTTATACATGACATATGTATGTTCATGCAAGTTGGGTTATTTAGTAATGCTTGTTGGGTTAATGTCATGATGTAAGTGGACACCTTTTAACCCATGTTAATGCTAATGTATGCTAAGTGAAACCCATGTTAATTGTGAAAGAATCTTCTCTTAGAAATATGTCGTGTTAGCATAAGTACGTGGGGAAACGATGGGGTTAATAGACATGTTAATGAAATGGTGTGAAATGGTTATGATTAAGCATACCATAAAATGAATAAGCATAAGTGGGAATTTACCTATTGAGTTAGGACTACCCCATGGGAATTTACCTATTGAGTTAGGTCTACCCATGTTATGAAAAACTTGATATTAATTAGGGATAATTAATGTGGGGGTGATTAATTAGGTGTAATTAATCGACTAAGACACGAGGTTGGACTCATTTGTAGTGTAAAACTGCCCGGATCCTACCGGCTTAACCAGTTGCTACAAATGTCAGCCCAATGTGAGAGGTCTTAGCCATAAATTAAATACGTGATTAAAGTAAAGACACGAGGTTAGACTCTGTTATGACGTAAGACTGCCCGGACCCTACCGGCTTAACCAGTTGTCATAAAAGCCAGTCTAATGTGGGAGGTCTTTATGGGAGATCACGGTCTTAATTAATTAAGAAACACTTAACCATATTAGCATGTAGTGGGACATGAGGGGTTAAGTGGGTGCCTTGGGTGGCATGAGGAGACTAGTGGGTTGCCTTGGGTGGCAATAGAAAAATACGATTAGAATACTTAACCAAAGTGGAACATGTAATTAAACATGATTAAAGGGTTAAGTAAGTGCCATGGGTGGCAGGTGAAAATACGGTTAGAATACTTAACCAAAGTGGAACATGTAATTAAACATGATTAAAGGGTTAAGTAAGTGCCATGGGTGGCATGTGAAAATCTAGTGGGTACCTTGTATGACAATTAGAATATGATTAAAGGGCTTAACCAAAATTTATAACATGTAAGGGGACATGGTTAAAGGGTTAAGTGGGATTCACTAGAAATAACAAGCTTAGGTGGTAGCTTGTGGGGGCCCATTTCAACCAATATCCCAAACGTATCTTTGTGGGCTCGACTCTAGTCGAGTGACGGGACACGCATATTGGGCTTGACTATAAGAGGCCAAACCGGGTTAGCGGTGGCAACGCGGGACCAACGGGTTTCATATGCGTGTGTGGACCCGGGCTGGTTGGTAAGTCGTTGTTGCATCGTGTAGATATAAAGCCGTGCACCGTTGATATTATCAGGTGGCCACTTTTGGGGAATGATACACCCCATCGTGGGACCAGCACGGGTATCTACGTAGGGGAGCCGATCGCTTGGGGAGTAGTGGGTACACCTATGTAGTCAGATAGGGGTACACGAAACTACTAAATTACTAAGTACACTTAGTGGGATCAACCTTTAAGTAAGAATGACTGGTGTGGTGCAGTATAGTAATTATCCTTGGGTGGGTGGATGCGTCTTTACGGTTATCTTAGTTTATCCTAAGTCTACCTAGCTGCTTAGTGTAGTCATTCATCCCCAGACGTTACCGTATATCAAGCTTATGTCTTCTCTGGTTACTTTAATGATTGTATTGTTAAAGTTATAGGACTCGCTCAGACTTATGTCTGACCCCGTTGTTTTTATCTTTTTCCCATCCCTCAGGTTATCAGAGTGGGCCCAGTACGAGTGGGCTTTGATCAGGCTGCTTTATTCTCTTTTGGAGCTTGGACGATAGGTGTAGAGCTCAGCTTACCCTTTCTTTTGTGGCTATCAGTTCATGTAGTGGGATTATGTACTTTTATTTATCAGGATGGATATTTTGTACTTGACTCTTATTATGGTTTTGTGATGTAACCAAACATGTTTTACTTTCCGCTGCAATGAAATGATGTTTTGAAATTTTCAAGTATTACTTATATCTGTCTTGTTGTAATTTTTCTGTTCTATATCCACTTAAAATACTCCACCGATGTTATGACATTCCCTTAGAGAGTGACCATAGCGGGCGTGGGGTGTTACACGTGGTATCAGAGCAAAGGTTACCAGAACAGATAAAATTTTAGAAAACTATTTTTCTAAAAACATTTTTGGAAGAAATATTTTCAAAAACATGTCTTTAAAGAGAAAAGTTTTTGAAAGAAAAGCATAATCCCCGATAGCCATATCTTTATCTTTCGAATTCTCCGTTTTGAATCTTTCCTTTTTTCGTCTCAGCATGGCTGAAGATCTTTATCTTCCGGACGGTGTAGCGGTACCAGTATGGTATAGGAGGTTGTTAGAGGCTAGGGCCGCCGCTGTAGGTCCAGCAAATGTTCCTCCTCCACCCGTTGCACTCGTTCCTCCTCGCGCGGATACTTTTGCTATGACTTGTAGGAAGTTTAAGGCTATGGGAGGAAAACCTTTTGTGAGAGCTAGGGATTGGCTTAGTGAGACGGAAGAATTAATGGAAATCTTGGAAGTGGAAGAGGGAAAGAAAGTCAGGTTAGCCGCTTGGTTAATGGAAGGAGAGGCCTCGTTCTGGTGGGAGGTCACTAATGGAGAACGCCCTGTTGACTCTTGGATGGATTTCAGGCAAAGGTTTGAGGCAAAGTTTCTCTCAAAAGCAGAAGAAAATATGCACGTGGAAAGGTTCTTGAACTTAAAGCAAGGGAACTTGTCGGTGAAAGAATATGTTAACAAGTTTAATCAGTTAGAGAGATTCAACATGGACTTGGTAAACACACCGGAAGAGAAAGCTTTGAGGTTCGTTAAAGGCTTGAACGAACCGATGCACGGATTGGCTATGTCTCACATCCCTATGGGGGCCACTTTCGAGAAGCTAGTGGACATGGCACTTATGCACGAGGAAGAGAAGGGTCCCAATGCTAATAAAGCACCCGAGAAGGAAGGAGATCAGAAGAGACCTCTACAGCAACAGCAAAACAAGGGTGGGAAAGGCAACGGTGGCAAGGGAAAGAAGAAGTGCTTCAACTATGGGACACTAGGCCACCTAAGCAAGGATTGTCGCAAGAAGAGGAAGGCTGGCTGCTTCCACTGTGACGAAGCAGGACATCTAGTGAAGGACTGCCCTAAGAAAGGGCAAAGGACGGGATCTACCTCAGGAGGACAGGTGCAAGTTCTTTTGGCACCAACTCAGGCAAGGGGGCAAGCTCAGGCTCTCGTGGTTCCACCGATTCAGGAAAGAGGTAGAACTATTTCCATTGAAAGTCTAGTTTTTCTGTTTGATTATCCGGGTCAAACTTTATTTGATTTTGACGCATCGAGTTCGTTTATTTCATTATTAGTTGAGTCACTGCACTGAGACACCAGTTAGTAGATGATCCCTTAGTTGTTTCAAACCCAATTGGGGCTCCATGATGTGGTTGGGTTTGAAAGTTGCTATACTTAGCGTTGAGTTTGGATGTGATGCTTTTTGGGCTTCACAGGCTATGGGTTAGTTTTGGGCATGGACTGGTTATCCAGTAATGGTGCCGTTCTTATTGTGAAGGGAGAGTTGTTAGGCTTATGACCCGCTTGGGTAACACTCTCGAAATCTCTTGTAATCCCATGGAATTTGTTATGCTAAGTTATCTAGAGTCGCTTGACACGTCGGTCTAGAGTTTGCAATCTATAGAGTGGTCCGGGAATACTCGGATGTGTTTTGAGGAGGTGAAGGGCTTACCTCCGGAGCGGGAGATTGACTTCCAAATATATCTGGTAGACAATGCCAAACCAGTATCTTGGCCAGTGTGCCACAAGGCTCCTCGTGAGAGGAGGGAACTCCATAAGCAAGTAGGCGATTTACTTGAGAAGGGGTTCATAAGACGAAGTATATCGGAGTGGAGTGCTCCGGTAGTTTTTGCCACGAAGGCGGATGGGTCCCTCAGACTTTGTGTAGGCTAAAGAGAGCTAAATAAACTCACAAAGAAGAATAGACACCCATTGTCGAGGATTGATGATCTCTTTGATCAGTTAGTGGGCGCCTCAGTATTTTCGCAGTTGGACTTAGCCACGAGGTTTCGTCAGTTGAGAGTGACTGAGGATGAGCAAAGCCAGTTATGGGATAAATGGTGGTTTTGGAGCGAGACTGGCGAGGACATCCAGAGTTGGACAAGGGCTTAATTCTTTAGCCGTTTTTACTAGTATCATCTCACGTAGGTCGTCTGAATTCGAAGGAGGTATCCCTTGGGTGTTTGTCTGATATTGGTTTAGGCCTTTGGGGCTTGCATTTGGGGGATGTCGAGTTCGACTAAGGTGGTCTGCGTGAGAGATGGATAGTTGTGACGATTTTGCATGGGAGAATATCCTGATTTCTCTAGAAGTGGAGAAAAGCATGCCTAACATCTCAGAGAAGTATTGGAGACTCTCCAGGAGCATAGTCTTAAGACAGCAAAAGTGGATAGGATTCTTAGCGTCCTATGAGTTTGAGATAGCGTACACCCACGGCAAGGGTAACATGGTAGCGGACGCCTTAAGTAGAAAAAGGTTGTCCTCGAGTTCATGGTTCGTTGAACGACGGAGCTTAGAGTTTATTTCTATGTTTGACTTTAGACCTTCCGTTGACTTTGTGCCCGGTTTGCTAGCCTCCTTGGAGGTTAGGCCTACTCTTTTGGGGTATGTTGGCGGAGCACAGCGGGACGACCCACAGTTGGTTGAGTTAGAAGTTCATGAGGAGGGGGAGTCGTCCAGCCATTTGAGTAGGTACACCCTGGGTGGTAAGGGGTGGTTGCGTAGAGACGGTAGACTTTGTGTACCGCAAGACGAGGGTTTGAAGAAGACTATTCTTGATGATGCACACCGTTCTAGGATGACCATTCATCCCGGTGGGGACAAGATGTACCAAGATATGAAGCGGGTTTTCTTCTGGGTCGGTATGAAGAAAGATGTGGCCGAGCATGTTGCTCGATGCTTGGTGTGCCAATAAGTGAAGGCGGAGCAAAAGAAACCTGGTAGGTTGCTTCACCCATTGGAAGTTCCGCAATAGAAGTGGGGTAGCATCTCGAAGGATTTTATTGACAGGTTACCCAGATCAAGGAAGGGTAATACGGGAATTTGGGTGGTAGTAGACAGGCTTACTAAGAGCGCCCATTGTATACCCGTGAAGAGTAAGAGAACTGCTCCATGGCTAGCTTCAGTTTACATTCGAGAAATTATTAGATTAATGATGTACCTTCCAGTATAGTGAGCGATCGAGATCCTATCTTCACTAAAGAGTTTTGGAAAAGTTTGCAAGAGGCGGTAGGGACTCAGTTGTATTTGAGTACCGCATATCATCCTCAGATAGACGGCCAAACCGAGAGGGTGAATCGTATTTTAGAAGACCTTTTGAGGCTATGTATCTTGGATTTAGGAGGTACATGGGAAGAGCATCTTCCATTGGTGGGGTTGCCCGACAGACTTAGTGGTGTACATGATGTATTCCATGTGAGGAAGGGCCTACATAAGATCGTAGAGGCGATAGAGCCAAGCTTGCTTAGAGAAGTGGAAGTAGAGCGTGATGCGACGATTCGACGAGTTCCTACTGGCATCCTTGGGTCAGAGATTTGGAAGTTGAGAAACAGAGAGGTTCAACTAGTCAAAGTACAATGGGGAGATGAAGAGAGCGACGCTACCTGGGAGACGGAAGCGAAGATGCGTTCGAGGTACCCTTTTCTTTCGGAGGGTATGTCCTTTTGCTTCTCCTTCATCGCATATCTTGTGCTTATCTTATCCTTAGTATGTCCTCTCGTTAGTACCTTTGACCTTTAGATATGGTAAACCTATGGTTGAAACATGTGTTTGAGACATGTTATGTTTGATGGATGCATGTGGATGCAAGTGGTTGCTAGTGGTTGCTCGTGGATGCATGTATACACACTCTAGGCACTAGATCGGCTCAATCACTTCATATTGCATATTGCATAAAATTGTGTGTAGGAAGCTATATTTATGGATGTATAATGATTGTGTTATCATATGGATGATGCATTTTGGTGAATGATTGTGCACTCATGTAGATATTGTATGTGTCGATAGGGTTCTCTCGCATACATAATGGATGCATGGCACTATCATGGTTTGCATATGTTCATACATTAGATAGGGAACATATACACACACTTTTTGCATATGCTCATACATCATTAGAAACTGTTTTAAGGACAATGGATGCCCGTGTTTGATGGATTGAGTAGATGGTTGTTTGGATGGTAGGATATGCATTCTCCTTAGCTTAGAGATTTCGGGGACGAAATCCTTTAAGGAGGGGAGAATGTAACACCCCGAATTTCGGTTAATACAAAAATTCACAAATTAAAGAATAACTAATCCCAGATGTGGGAATCAAGGGAAACGGGTTGCGTCATTGCGTTCGTCTCGGAAAAATACGCGAAATAGAGTCTGAGTTTTCGAAAATCGGAGTCCGTATGAAGAAGATATGGACGAACGAAGTTAGGCAGAAAAACCCGAAACAGGCCAGAAATGCACTGGAGCACTTGTGAAGTGCGCCAGTACAAGAATGCACTGGCGCACTTGTGAAGTGCGCCAGTACAAAAATACACTGGCGCACTTGGGAAGTGCGCCCGTGCCGAGCCAAGAAACCTGCACAGTTTCTAGAGAGTTCTGTGGTTGGGTGCACCAGTTTGGGGTTTGGGCTTGGTCTTAGGGTTGGTTTCTGGAAGGTGCCGAAATCTAAGGGTCCTAATCTAATCTAGGGTTAATCTAAGGGCCTAAAACACTACCTAATCCTATAAATAAGACCCCAACCCTACCCTAATTCATTCATAATTAGATCTTGTAACTAAACTATGGCAAAATGAAACTTGATCATGGCCTCCACAAATCAATGAAGAGAGTTGCAAGCTAATCAACCTCTAATCAACATCTTCTTCAACTAAAGCAACTAATTCCACTTCATAAGTTTGCTAATCTTGGTTTTGGTGAGTTTCTATCACTTTGATGATCAATTGCTAAATTAAGTAGATGAGATATGATGAGATCTATGGTTTTGCATGAGGATTAATGGGTTTTCAAGTCATATGATATGATGTGAATATGCTAATCTATGTTTAATATTAATCCTATGTTTATGCAAGTTGGATATGTGGGTTTATGCAAGTTAAGTATGTGGGTTTATGCAAGTTAAGTGGTGGGTTTATGCATAATAAGTAATTGATTTTATGCATGCTAAGTATGTGGTTTTATGCATGCTAAGTGTTTGGTATTATGCATAAATCATGACATGCAAGTTTACCCTTTTAAATGTGATGCATACATATGCAAGATGACACCTTTATATGCTATGAATATATATATATATATATATATGCATGTTTACCCTCCTTTAAGATGCAAGTCATATATGCAAGTTCAACATGTTATGCAAGTTATGTGTATGCTTATATGCAAGCTCAACATGTTATGTAAAGTTTATGTGTATGATGTTATGTAAGTTATGTGCATGTTGTTATGCAAGTTCATATGCAAGTTTATGTGTATGATGTTATGTAAGTTATGTGCATGTTGTTATGCAAGTTCATATGCAAGTTTATGTGTATGATGTTATGTAAGTTATGTGCATGTTGTTATGCAAGTTCATATGCAAGTTTATGTGTATGATGTTATGTAAGTTATGTGCATGTTGTTATGCAAGTTCATATGCAAGTTATGTGTATGATGTTATGCAAGTTATGTTTATAATATTATGCAAGTTATGTGTATGATGTTATGCAAGTTAACATGTAACATGTTGTGCAAGTTCACACCTTTAAGACACATGCAAGTTCACCTTTGTATAACCTATGAACACTTATGCAAGTTGCCTTTATACATGACATATGTATGTTCATGCAAGTTGGGTTATTTAGTAATGCTTGTTGGGTTAATGTCATGATGTAAGTGGACACCTTTTAACCCATGTTAATGCTAATGTATGCTAAGTGAAACCCATGTTAATTGTGAAAGAATCTTCTCTTAGAAATATGTCGTGTTAGCATAAGTACGTGGGGAAACGATGGGGTTAATAGACATGTTAATGAAATGGTGTGAAATGGTTATGATTAAGCATACCATAAAATGAATAAGCATAAGTGGGAATTTACCTATTGAGTTAGGACTACCCCATGGGAATTTACCTATTGAGTTAGGTCTACCCATGTTATGAAAAACTTGATATTAATTAGGGATAATTAATGTGGGGGTGATTAATTAGGTGTAATTAATCGACTAAGACACGAGGTTGGACTCATTTGTAGTGTAAAACTGCCCGGATCCTACCGGCTTAACCAGTTGCTACAAATGTCAGCCCAATGTGAGCGGTCTTAGCCATAAATTAAATACGTGATTAAAGTAAAGACACGAGGTTAGACTCTGTTATGACGTAAGACTGCCCGGACCCTACCGGCTTAACCAGTTGTCATAAAAGCCAGTCTAATGTGGGAGGTCTTTATGGGAGATCACGGTCTTAATTAATTAAGAAACACTTAACCATATTAGCATGTAGTGGGACATGAGGGGTTAAGTGGGTGCCTTGGGTGGCATGAGGAGACTAGTGGGTTGCCTTGGGTGGCAATAGAAAAATACGATTAGAATACTTAACCAAAGTGGAACATGTAATTAAACATGATTAAAGGGTTAAGTAAGTGCCATGGGTGGCAGGTGAAAATACGGTTAGAATACTTAACCAAAGTGGAACATGTAATTAAACATGATTAAAGGGTTAAGTAAGTGTCATGGGTGGCATGTGAAAATCTAGTGGGTACCTTGTATGACAATTAGAATATGATTAAAGGGCTTAACCAAAATTTATAACATGTAAGGGGACATGGTTAAAGGGTTAAGTGGGATTCACTAGAAATAACAAGCTTAGGTGGTAGCTTGTGGGTGCCCATTTCAACCAATATCCCAAACGTATCTTTGTGGGCTCGACTCTAGTCGAGTGACGGGACACGCATATTGGGCTTGACTATAAGAGGCCAAACCGGGTTAGCGGTGGCAACGCGGGACCAACGGGTTTCATATGCGTGTGTGGACCCGGGCTGGTTGGTAAGTCGTTGTTGCATCGTGTAGATATAAAGCCGTGCACTGTTGATATTATCAGGTGGCCACTTTTGGGGAATGATACACCCCATCGTGGGACCAGCACGGGTATCTACGTAGGGGAGCCGATCGCTTGGGGAGTAGTGGGTACACCTATGTAGTCAGATAGGGGTACACGAAACTACTAAATTACTAAGTACACTTAATGGGATCAACCTTTAAGTAAGAATGACTGGTGTGGTGCAGTATAGTAATTATCCTTGGGTGGGTGGATGCGTCTTTACGGTTATCTTAGTTTATCCTAAGTCTACCTAGCTGCTTAGTGTAGCCATTCATCCCCAGACGTTACCGTATATCAAGCTTATGTCTTCTCTGGTTACTTTAATGATTGTATTGTTAAAGTTATAGGACTCGCTCAGACTTATGTCTGACCCCGTTGTTTTTTATCTTTTTCCCAACCCTCAGGTTATCAGAGTGGGCCCAGTACGAGTGGGCTTTGATCAGGCTGCTTTATTCTCTTTTGGAGCTTGGACCATAGGTGTAGAGCTCAGCTTAACCTTTCTTTTGTGGCTATCAGTTCATGTAGTGGGATTATGTACTTTTATTTATCAGGATGGATATTTTGTACTTGACTCTTATTATGGTTTTGTGATGTAACCAAACATGTTTTACTTTCCGCTGCAATGAAATGATGTTTTGAAATTTTCAAGTATTACTTATATCTGTCTTATTGTAATTTTTCTGTTCTATATCCACTTAAAATACTCCACCGATGTTATGGCATTCCCTTAGAGAGTGACCATAGCGGGCGTGGGGTGTTACAACTGGGGCTTCCTGTTCCTTCATATCTAGTGACCTGGCAGATAGGTTGGGACTGGAACCCGAGATAGTCGATAGACCGTTGGTTGTGACGAACCCGATTGGTGGTTCGACTAACCTTAGTATGATTTGCCGAAATTTGGTCTTATCGAGTCATGGATGTATGTTTGTTTGTGATTGCTTTGTTTTGGGCTTTACTGGGTATGGCATTATATTGGGGGTCGACTGGCTCCAAAGGTACGGGGTGGTGGTAGACTGTGAGGGTTTTTGGTGACAGTTAGGGCGGATGATGGGCGGAGGGTAGTGTTTGGTAGTCTACCTAGTGATGGGGTAATGGCTAGTTTTATAAATTCCCTCGAAGTCCCGCATGATGAGTTGTCAGATGTGCCCGTGGTTGGCCAGTATCCGGACGTCTTCGAGGAAGTGACCGGGCTTTCACCACACCGAGAGATTGAGTTCCGTATTGATTTAATGAAAGATGCCAGACCTATAGTGATGCCACTTCATCGTATAGCACCAAGGGAGCAGCGAGAGCTCGGGGTGCAAGTCAGCGATCTTTTGAAGAAGGGATTTATTAGAAGAAGTGTCTCTGAGTGGGGAGCACCAGTTGTGTTTGCCACTAAGGCAAATGGTTCCCTTCGTTTGTGTGTGGACTATCGCGAGTTGAATAAGGTGACGAGGAAGAACAAGTATCCTCTACCGCGGATAGATGATTTATTTG
Source organism: Allium sativum (assembly GCA_030737875.1). Lineage (NCBI taxonomy): Eukaryota > Viridiplantae > Streptophyta > Magnoliopsida > Asparagales > Amaryllidaceae > Allium > Allium sativum. The sequence goes on along the minus strand of CM060920.1, from coordinate 562,306,545 downwards.
ATCAACTGGAAGGAGCAAGAGTGTTCTCCCAGTTGGACCTCGCGACAGGATTTCATCAGCTCCGAGTAGCAGCTGATAGTATAGCCAAAACGGCATTTCGGACGCCGTCTGGATTTTATGAGTGGTTGGTCATGCCATTTGGGTTGACCAATGCACCAGCATACTTCGTGGATCTTATGAATAGGGTATTCAGAGATCAGCTGAATAAGTTTGTTCTTGTGTTCGTAGAAGACATCCTTGTTTACTCGAGGACAGAGGAGGAACACAAGGAACATTTGAGGATAGTGTTGGAGGTGTTGAGAAAACACCAATTGAAAGCGAAATTTTCTAAGTGTCACTTCTGGAGGAGAGAAGTGAGATTCTTGGGCCATGTTGTTTCAGAGAATGGTATTGTCGTAAACCCTGCGAAGGTGGCTACGGTACAGGATTGGTCTACGCCCAAGAATGCAACAGACGTAAGAAGCTTCTTGGGGTTAGCTGGATATTATCGTAAGTTTATCCAGGATTTCTCCAAGATAGCGGCACCGTTGACTCAGTTGACTAAGAAGAATCAAGCCTTCGTCTGGGACGGAGTGTGTGAGAATGCATTCAAGAGTCTAAAAGAAAAGTTGACGCGTGCGCCAGTGTTAGTCATTCCTAAAGGGAATGAAGAGATGACGGTATACACGGATGCTTGTGGTACCGGACTAGGTGTTGTATTGATGCAAGGAGGTAGGGTTGTAGCTTATGCTAGTCGGCAACTAAAGCCGCATGAGAAAAGGTATCCTACCCATGATTTGGAACTGGCACCGATCGTGTTCGCGTTGAAGATGTGGAGACATTATCTCTTGGGAGAGATATTTGAGTTGTTTACCGATCATAAATCGTTAAAGTATCTCTTCTCTCAGAAGGATCTGAATCTCCGTCAGCAGAGATGGTTAGAGTTCTTGGCTTCGTATGATTTTGATATCGCATATACACCTGGGAAAGGTAATGCGGTAGCCGATGCCTTGAGTAGGAGATATGCCGGTTTAGGGGCTATGTTTCTTGAATGGAAGCAACTGGAGTATATCGCAGGGTTTGATTTCAGACCAAAGTGCGAATTGGATCCAGAGATGTTGGCTAGTTTGATGATCAGACCCACTTTGATTGAGAGGATTGGTTCCAGTCAGAAGGACGATCCTAACCTATTGGAAATCATCTCCAAGTTAGAAATGAATATCGACGGTGAGGAGATGAATTTGTATGGGCTTGATCGAGAAGGATGGCTTCGAAAGAATGGAAGAATAGTTGTACCCAACGTGAATGGTTTGAGATATGAAGTGCTTAGGGAATGTCATCACTCAAAACTGACTATACACCCCAGTGGTGATAAGATGTATCGAGACATGAAGCAGACTTACTACTGGGAAGGGATGAAAAGAGACGTTGGGAAGTTTATATCCAAGTGCATGAATTGCCAGCTAGTTAAAGCCGAGCAAAAGAAGCCTAGTGGTTTGTTGCAACCATTAGAAATTCCCGAATGGAAATGGGAGCAAGTCTCGATGGATTTCATTGATGGGTTACCAAGGACTAAATTGGGACATGAAAGCATTTAGGTAATTGTGGATCGATTGACCAAGAGCGCAAGATTTATACCAGTCAAATCAACCAGAACGGCAGCTAAGTTAGCAGAACTGTATATGAAATGGGTAGTGAGATTTCATGGAGTACCTAAAAGCATTGTGAGTGACCGAGACCCGTTGTTTACTAGTGGGTTTTGGAAGAGCTTACAAGAGGCTCTAGGGTCGGAATTACATCTCAATACCGCGTATCATCCTCAAACCGACGGTCAGACAAAGAGGGTGAATCGTATATTGGAAGATCTCTTGAGGGCTTGTATATTGGATTTGGTGGATCATGGGATGACCATTTGTATCTAGTAGAGTTTGCATATAATAATAGCTACCAATCCAGTATCGGTATGGCTCCATATGAAGCTTTGTACGGAAGACCGTGCAACTCACCATCATGTTGGATAGAGGCTGGTGAGAAGTTTGTGCTTGGACCAGATGTAGTAAGAGAAACTTCAGGTAAGATTAAGATCATTCAACAACGAATGAAGGCTGCCCAAGATAGGCAGAAGAGTTATGCTGATAAGAGGAGAAGAGACTTAAAGTTCTCCGTTGGTGACTTGGTGTTTGTCAAGATTTCTCCGTTGAAGAGCGTGATACGATTTAGCAGGAGAGGTAAGTTGGCACCAAGATTTGTTGGCCCATTCCTAGTTCTCGAACAAGTTGGGAATTTGGCGTATAGAATTGACTTACCTGAGAAGATGGCGGGAGTTCACAACGTATTTCATGTTTCCCAGCTAAGGAAGTTCGTGCACGACCCAGATATGACTATTTCACCTGATCAGTTAGAGGACTTCGAAGTGGAACCCGAGGTGGTTGGGAACCGCAAGCCGATTCGTATTGTCGAGCACAATACGAAGCAACTTCGAAGGAAGGCGGTGAAGCTAGTCAAGGTTCAGTGGGGCGAGAACGAGAATGACTGTACTTGGGAGACAGAGGAGAGCATTAGGAAGACGTATCCAGAACTCTTTGCCTGGTAAGGTTTACTTTGCAATTTAGTTATTCCGCATGCTAGGATAGACTTGCTTTGCTTGTTTTGCATGTTTGATTGTTGTTTTATGGCTGATAGGCATGCGGGACACTTTGTGTGTTTTGGTTAGGGAATTTCGGGGGCGAAATTTCATAAGGGGGGAAGAATGTAACAACCCGCATTCTACGCATCGGAGGATCATAGAATATTTATTTCTTTCTTATACGAAGTCGTATGGTCATGTAACTTTGGGAAACGACTATTGGGGTCATTTCCCATGTTCATGATTTTTTCCAATTTTTAAATGACCGTTTTGCCCCTAGCTGATCTTGTTTCGGCCATAAATTTTGATTGGAAAGGAGTTTTGACCTAAAACCACTTCCATTGACTTCAGATGATGGTTTACCTTTCCGTAGAGTGGTCACATGTGAGAAACGGACTTACCGTTTGGAAGGTATGGCTGAAATAAGGTTTGGAAGGTGAAAAACTGCTTAACCGGGCCAAATAAGGTGATTAGTGAATGGGCCCATAACCCATTTCGGGATTAGGGTTATGGGGAGGCTGAAAAGAGTTAGGGTTTCATTGTATTTCAGTTTTCTAGCCTCCACTTACCTCTTAGAAACCCTAAAAATGGCCTGCAACCTCTAAATCACCTCCAAATCACTTTCTAATCAAGGATTAAGCTTAGCAACATCAAATCAAGGGAGATCTTCACCAAATCAAGATTAGAGCTGCTGTTTAGCATTGTTGTTCGCGCCCAAACAGAGATTTATTTCAGATCTAAGGTTTATTTGTGGCTAAGGTGAGTGATTTGCATAGTTCCTCACTAATTATGGTTAATTAAGGGTAATTAGTGTTAATTAGCGAATTTAAACATGATAAAAAACTGGAAAAATACTTATAAATTCTTAAATGATGTTTCAGACCTCTGATATGAACTTGGGTTAATTTGGTTAAGTTTTGCTAATCCTATCGTTAATTATGCTTGAACATGTTTAAGGGAAAATATGGGGTTCTGGCTATGTTTGATCCATCTTAACCTATCATATTTATGTTTTGGTGTTTGAGGTCACTTCTACTTGTTGCTATGACTGTATGGTATGCTTTGTGATTGATTAGAATAGTTAAAATGGTCGAAAACGCCGTCGAATGGCGTAAAACACTCGCTGGAAAAGTTGCAGGAAAATGGTGCAGGCTTCCGGATCGGATCGGGGGAATGGGCTCGGACCGGATAGTGGACTGGCCAAGGGATCATCGAACCGAAACGAGGCTTGGCACAAGGGAAAGTATGGCAAAAAGGAAGGCCACAATGGTTGAACTGGGATCAGATCGAGCTAATAAAGGGGGAATCAGATCGACTGAAGGGAAGAGAAAGGGATCGGAATGGAAGAGGAAGGGGAAGTGGATCGGATCGGAGATCAGGAACCCGAACCGAACCGATGGAGCAAGGGTACACCGAACCGAACCAAGATGCATCTACCCGACCCAACCCGCCAGAAAGCACCCGAACCGAACCGATGTACTACGAACGGACTTGGAGGCCGCGATCCGACCCGGAGCACTTGGATGAGACCGATCCGAACCGACAGAGAAGAAGAGCTGAGAACCGAACCGATCCAGTGATGACCAAAAACCCGAGATGCAAAGGTAGTCCAAATGGAAGTTAGAGCTCAGGATCCAGTTGGGAACCAATGAGTTCACTTCATGGTTGGGCTTTGCCGCGGGACGTGTGCTAAGGAGTTGTCGACATTCATAACTTCGATTCACCATTGAAAAGGAATGATGGGCTACGTATCAGTGCAGTAGAGTCATTATGACTCGAGGGGCAAAGTGATCGTAGCAGGACTACGTATCAGTGCGGTAGAGTCATTATGGCTCGAGGGGCAAAGTGATCGTAGTAAGACTATGAGCCAATGCAGTGGAGCCATTGTGACTCCATGGGGCAGAGCGGACATAGTAAATGATTAGTAAGGCTATGAGCCAGTGCAGTGGGGTGTGTACGACTCCATAGGGCAAAGTGGACATAGCGAAGGATTAGTGGCTATGGATCAGTGCAGTGAAGCCGTTGTGACTTCATGGGGCAGAGTGATCATAGCAAAGTATTGGGTGATCGAAGTGGTGGATATCATATACTTTACGCACCGAGTGAGAGATGTGAGGATGGTTGCTATGCTTGATTGTTTGCCATCATTATGATATACACACCCCCACCCCTGTATTCCTTACACCATTTGTTATGGCATCCTAGAGTGTTGTACAGTATGTAGTGCTAACTCTTTGGTTGCAGGTCCAGGTTCAGGTATGGTTTAGTATACATGTTATTGTTCTGTTTAGCTGCTTATCGCTCATACCAGACTTTTTGTCTGACCCAGAGTTTTATGTCTCTTCTTATTACTCTGGGTGTTCTCACGAGAAGACTAGAGACAGGTTAGCTGGTGATGCGCGAGTAGAGGATTCAGAGGCAAGCAGGAGGCTTCCACGGATGATATATATATATATATATATATATTCTCCCTGTGTCGTTGCTGGTCGCTACTTTGGGCATTAGTAGTGTACCTTTCTTGCTTAGCTTTTTGAGACAGTTTTTTTTTTTAAAGTTGTAATAATGTTGGCTTTGGATCATAAGCTGTACTTTGGATTTTCCGCTGCTATGATAGTTTGTTTCAGCTTATACACCGTCTCACATGTTTTATGTCAAGTATGTTGTTATTATATTTTGTTCCATGCGCTGTGAGACATTCTACAGGTTCTTTGTTGATTCTTCGTCTTCTTCCTTTTCTTCTGACGACCGTCCCATGCTAATTCGACATGTGTACAGCGCACTTTTGGAGGAAATGTCGGTTGGTGCAGGGCGGGCCATTACAGGTAGGATGGGACACCGGAAAAATTCACGCTTGAAAGCCTGTGGTACTTAGCGTGGAGGAATGTCGCCCAGAGGCAGTCGTTCTCTCCTAACGTTGCCCACAGCTTGGAAGTAAAAGCAATGTTGTAGTGTCCCGAAATTCCGGTACAATTTGAGCTAACCAAATAACACAAGTCCAACCCAAATTACACTGGAAACCAGAAAACTAATAGAAAGAAAACAGAGGGTGAGGATAGATAAGATAGAAACTTAGAATAGAAGAAGAAGGAGAACATACAACATCAGAGTAACACGAATCTCACAGCGGAACGAATAAAATATAACATAACTTTGAAATAAAATATTGTACTTGAATATACATATCATTATCAAAGTACAGCACTTACAACACAGTGGAAAATAAACAATGGCTATATAAACGCTGCTGAAGCCTCCTGCTCCAGCATTTCAAGTATATCTGTTAAATCCTGACTACTTGACTGCCCATACAAAATTGGGCACCCAAGAGTATAGGGAAAACACAACAAAACAAACTATGGGTCAGTCATGGGACTGGTGTGAGTAAAACAATTTAAAAACTGTTTGAGCAATAAAACGATATCTCATTTGATAACTTTATTCGATTAACTCTATTCTATTAACTCTATTCGATTAACTCTAATCGATTTCGTCTTATTAGTTAGCTATTTGATTAACTCTATTCTATTAACTCTACTTGATTAACTCTATTGGATTAACTCTATTTGATTAACCCTAATCGATTAACTCTATTGGATTAACTCTAATCAATTAACTCTTATCAATTTACTCCTATCAATTTACTCCTTTCGAATAAACTATATTCGATTAACTCCTTTCGAATAAACTATATTTGATTTACTCCTTTAACTCTATTCGAATAAACTATATTTGATTTACTCCTTTAACTCTATTCGAATAAACTATATTCGATAACTCCTTTAACTCTATTCGAATAAACTATATTCGATTAACTCCTTTACTCTATTCGAATAAACTATATTCAATAACTCCTTTAACTCTTTTCGAATAAACTATATTCGATTAACTTCTTTAACTCTATTCGAATAAACTATATTCGATAACTCCTTTAACTCTATTCGAATAAACTATATTCGATGACTCCATTCGAATAAACAATATTTGATAACTCCTTTCGAATAACTAATATTCGATAACTCCTTTCGAATAACTAATATTCGATGATCTCCTTTCGAATAACTAATATTCGATTACCTCTTTTCGAATAAACTATATTCGATTAATTCTCTTCTTCGAATAACCTTATTCGATAACTCTTTCTTCGAATAAACTATATTCGAATAACTCTAATCCGACTAACTCTAATTCAATTAACTCTATTCGAATAACTAATATTCGACTAACTCTAACTCTAATCAATTTACTCTTACTGATTAACTCAAACCGATTAACTCTAATCGATTAACTATAACTGGTTAACTTTAACTGATTTACTCAAACTCTAATCCTTTTAGAATCCTACTTACTTTCTAGATATTTCCTTTTATGATATCTTATTTATTTTCTAAATAAATATTCCTTATATCTCTCAATTTATTTTCCCAAATAAATATTCCTTTTATCTTCCTATTTGTTCAACAAATATTTCCTTTTCAATTATATTTATTTAACAAATAAATATTCCCTTTTCAATTCTATTTATTTAACAAATATTTTCTTTTTATATTTGTTTCACAAATAATTTCCTTTTATATTTGTTTTACAAATAATTTCCTTTTATATTTGTTTTACAAATATTTTCCTTTATAAAATCCTTTGATTTTATAAATAATTTCTTTGATAACTTTCTTTGATTTTATAATTATCTTCTTTTATAAAATCCTTTTCCTTCTATATATAAAATCCATTGATTTTATATAAATAATTTAGTTTTCAAAATACACTTTGAAATCCCCTTTTCTACATCCCAGTATTTCTTACGGTATTTAAAATACCAAATAACAGTGATCGATATCATTCAAACACACATAATCCACAACATACTATATATCACATCATATATTACAATATATGAACAGAACAGTATTATAAATATAGAGGAATCCAGTTGGATTCCTCCAACCTGTTTCCCTGCATCACAGATGTTAAACAATATAATTAACATCGATTTCATTTCAATATGAAATATTTTGCTAAACAGAATCAATATTTGATTAACGATTTATATATATATATCGTTATCTATAATTTCAACCAATACATAAGCAATTCAACCAAAAGTTAACACACAGCAATCAACAGATAATTATCAGTTATAAAAATATAACTGTTCAGAGTTGGTGAGTTATACTCACATTGGACGATCATCGTTAATAACGATAACCATCGCTTGATTCTGACGGACAATTTGTTTTGTTATAAATTGTAACGAGCTTCAATTCACTTCTGGTCAGTTCCAGTGTGTAGCTACCGTCCATACGATCCCAACGGATCTGACCGTTCGCAATTTTGATGTCGTATGGATAAGATATTAGCTTTACAAGTTAACACACATTTTATTTTAAAACAAACTTTTTAATTTATTTAAATTATTAGGCTTTTAACCTTATGATCCGACCCATGTCCAAAATTGAAGCTTCTTCCCCAATAGCTTAAAAACCGCTCCTCCTCAAACGTTCAACTCTAGTAAAATTCGAATCCCGTTTCCACCCCATTGCACCTTCATCTTACCCTGAAATTTCAAACAAAACTAACCACCGTCTTTCTCTCCATCCACTCTATCACCTCATCCCCAAAGTATATAACTCGACGCCATCCTAGAATCCAATGTTTAACCCTTTTTCCAATTAACGGAAACCACATAGCCGACCCTTTATCGCTCTTATCCCCTTCTTTTTATCTCAATGATTTTAAAAACCAATACAACCATTGTATCTCGGTTCAAAATCTCTTCTACCTCATACCTCACACATATAGCTCGAGGTCGTCTTCCTCCTTGCGCTCACATTAACCGCCATAACCCTCAACAGTGACCGCGTCACATACACCCATCGCACTTCACCAGGAGGTGCGTATCTACTCCAAAACGATTCACAAACCCGAATATACCCTCCAGAACCCAAATCGTAGCTTCAAACTGCTGATTCATTTAACCCTAGCTTACTGTGTGAATTATCAGAGAGCGAAAACAAATGTCGAACCATGAAAATACTCACACCATATTGAAGCTGTTGATCCCAGAGACTCATATAAGCTAATACTGTAATTTAAAACTTTTTATTTGAATTTCTCTGGATTTTAGAACTCACGATATTTGTTGTGTGAAAAATTACTGACGGCGGAAAGTTTTGACCAGAGAGAAAGTGAATTTAGGTTTAGATGGAGTACGGATTATTTATAGGATAACTTTAATAATTTTATATTGATTATTTTATCCATTTTTAAGCAACCGCTATATATATTTGTCCTTTAAAATTTCTATAATCACACATGACATCCAAAAATCACGAAAATGGACATACATCTTCAGTTCGACATTACAGACCCAACGAAACTGGTTTCGTTGAATTCCGACTCCGTTTGCTCACACAGCGTATTTTTAACCATCGAAATACTGACTATTTTTCACGTTAAAAATCCGTACAGCCACACACTGACTCTAAAAATCACGAAACTTAAAATCTAACAATAATTTAATGTTACGGATCCAACAAAATTAGTTTCGTCGAAAACGGAGGTCTTCTGCAAAACTGGCTATTTTTAAAGCTCTAAATAACCCATTTAAATATATAAATATATTTAAAAAATAATTAAATTTAATATTTAAAAATAAATATTATCGTATATATTCACAGTGGAATATCATACAGCTCCAGAAAAATCCTATATGAATTTCTAACTCGATATTTCATCCTTAGAGTTATATCGATATTTGGTTTATATTTAAATCCTTTTATAAATCGTTATAAATTATAAAGGAATTCCATAGCGACTTTTCTAAAATTTGATTTGAACATAAATCAAAATCTACATGACGAAATCCCGATTTTTCTCTTCCATTAGAAAAATATACTTCACCAGCTCCATACGTTTCTTGTTTCATAGAAATCCGATTTAAAACGAGCCCTGTACATTCAGTTGAAGTTCGAATCACCAAATTGCGAACTGCCGCGCCATTACGGGCTCGATTATAATTATAATATAATTATACGTTCAAACTTCGTTTGAATAATATATTCGTTATTCGAATTCAATTCCAAACTGAATTATATGTATTTTAAATTGTCCAGTTCACACCATATCGCCATTTCAGCTAATTCTGATTATTTCAGAGTTAAATATATTATTCTATTATTTAATTAATTGAATATTCACTATTATTTAATTAAACGACCATATAAATCTCTAAACCATTATTTAAATTAATTAATTAATTAATTATTATATCGTAAAAATACGGGACATTACATTCTTCCCCTCTTAAAATAATTTCGTACTCGAAATTGCTAAGGTAGAAAACAAACTCTGTTAACTGGTTAAAATTATTTGTTCACTTCTTTAACTCCAGTTTCACTGAATCAATTTATTTCAATTAAAATATTAACTCATTTCTATTAACGAAAATTTTCAAAAATCCTGGAAATTTTCTAACACTTGAAATTTTCGATAAATTTCGCCAGCACCTCCTTTGTTTTGGTCTATCAGTTCAACTACAACTTGCCTCTCTGGGCCTTCTCCATCCCAAAAGAAAATCAAACAGCCAAGCGGCTTGCTAATTCGGCTCATCAAAATTTCAAACCCATATATAATACAAACCGGTACCTTTTTGTTGGGCATATCAACTTTATCACTTTCACCTGTTATTAATTCAACATCTACCAATGTCATCTCAACCAATTCCCAATCAATATCTGTTCAACATAGCTATTCGCTTATATCCAAACCAATTTTCATTTCAAACTCGAGTTCTATTCTCGATTCCAATTCTTAACTTATCAACTCAACTCCATTCCAATTCATTTCATAATCAAATCCGGATTCTATTTAACTTATTTTAAGTTAAATTCTAATTTATATATTCACATTTTCCATTTGAATCTTTTTAACTTCATAAGTTAAATTTTAATTTCAAATTCAGAAATTCAATTTCCTGGGTTTTATTTCAAATCAATTTGAAATCATAATAACAATTCAAAACCTTTGAATTTCTGAACACTTGTTTTCGCAAAACAATTTAAAAACAAAATCTTTGGTAGTAATCCGTCACTCAGTAACTCGAAAATAAACACTGAAGATGCAACTGTCATCATCAGAATTTATTTTCCAGCGATCGAAGTGAGTTCAATACTATATCACTTTTCAAAACCATTTCTAATCCACTTTGAAATATATTTCAAAATATCTTTCACAAAGCTTGGAAAACATTTCCAACCCTCCCAGGATTTTAAAATTCACATATATTTAATTCAATTCCATTTACAAACACTTCTCCTACTTTTACTTCAAATTCTGATTCTAAATTCAGATTTACTTCATCTTATTTCATATATTATATTCATATGAATTTTGATTGGTTATTTACATAACCATTTCACATTTTATAATCTTATTCGATTATAATCACAACCAATATATCCAATATATTATAATTCCAATATATATATATATATATATTCTATATCAAAATATACTTTGGGTAAAATTATTTCATTTACCCTTTTCAAAACATATCGTGTCGGTTCATCGTATTCAAGTGTTTAGAAACTCCTACCGATACAGTGGATCAAAGTGATCGACCAGAACTCATAAACGACTCAACCAATAAAACTCCGCGATATAAAATCATTTTATATCAAATAACAAATACGTTCACTCGTATATATACACTTTACTCAATCTAGGGCATTACTAACCCCATCTCTACTGAGTCACGCCACAGAGCCAAGGTAATTACTTAGCCTTAAGCTCTGATACCAACTGTAATGTCCCGAAATTCCGGTACAATTTGAGCTAACCAAATAACACAAGTCCAACCCAAATTACACTGGAAACCAGAAAACTAATAGAAAGAAAACAGAGGGTGCGGATAGATAAGAAGAAACTTAGAATAGAAGAAGAAGAAGAAGAAGAACATACAACATCAGAGTAACACGAATCTCACAGCGGAACGAATAAAATATAACATAACTTTGAAATAAAAGATTGTACTTGAATATACATATCATTATCAAAGTACAGCACTTACAACACAGCGGAAAATAAACAATAGCTATATAAACGCTGCTGAAGCCTCCTGCCCCGGCTTTCCAAGTATATCGGTAAAATCCCGACTACTTGACAACCCATACAAAATTGGGCACCCAAGAGTTTAGGGAAAACAAAACAAAACAAACTCTGGGTTAGTCATGGGACTGGTGTGAGTAAAACAATTTAAAAACAGTTTGAGCAATAAAACTATATCTCATAAGACCACGCCGTATAGCGGAACGGGTTTTTCCCTTATGAGAATCCAAATCAATTTGATTTAACTTTCAAATCATTTTGAAAGAAACAATGATCCTTTATATCAAAACTCTTTTGATATTATAATAGTGTCTATCAACCACAATATAATAATAATCTTGCAGAACGCTTTCATCTCACGTTCCACATATATAGTATACAATGAAAACCGCGAGCATTTATTGGATAATGGATTTCCAACTATGACAAGGTATGGAACCACCTTCCGATAGTGTACCTCTAGAGAGGAATACACTGGGTTCAACAAGAACATCTTGCAACCCGACCACACATGACCGACCACTCTTTCGCTTGAGTGTATCGAATGTATATCACCAACGGTTGGGATCAGCAACTGTTTCCCGAATGGGACAGCATCGACAATAGATTATAGAATGAAATGAATATCTCTAGATAGGTGGTAATACACCCTACTTGGCAGCAAACCACTTAGCCATGCTGCCTGCCCGATTTTTATCATTTCCCGGTTGTGAGGCTAGAGGCCATGCTTATCTCTGACAGATCACACATTTATTCACTTTGAATGTCACATCGTCATACCCGCCAAATCACAAATTGATTTCCCCAAAAATACAACGGGTATACAGCTAAGAGAAATGAATTCCTCCGCCACCAAACGCACATACGTTTGAAGAGATCAACTTACGTGATCCATTAAATATACTCTATCAAACATTCTTCCATACAGGTCGTCCTGGGACTGGACAAACCGAAGGTACTAGTCTGTAAACAGGACAGCCCTTGCATAACTCCGTCTTCAATTATCTTCATCATATTTGATCGCAACGCTAACGTCCATGCAGAGTGGTTTTCAGATAATGAATCTGATCCCGGTCTCTCCGTATTGACGACGGAAAAATGGCCAAAAACTTCAATAGCCGGTGAGTAAACTATCAAAGAAAAACACGTGTGCAAACAACGATATTATTTCCAGATGGAAATTTTATTGATCAAACATCATTTAACATTTATCTCTTTAGTTCATTTTTCATCTCCTGTTTCCATACATCCAACATTTCTTATTTTCTAAATTTAGAAAATATACGTTATTAACATTGGAAAACATTTCCATTTATTATTTTCTATATTAGAAAACATTTTTGATTCTTATTTGGAAAACATTTCCAAAAGTCCTTCATTTGGATTTAAACAGATGTTTAAATACAACATCGCTATGCCAACTCAAACCATTACCTTCATTAACTAAATTCATTTAACCAATCTTCACTATCGAACCTTAACCATTCCTTAGTTAAAAACGAAGTCAATCAAGTTGGGGTATTACTACCTCTCAGACCTTAACTGAACAACATTTCTAACCTCGAAATAAACAAAGTTCACCCTTTAAATCTTTAACAAACTTCCTTACGTAACTCTCTTTCGAATAAATCTCTATTCGATAACTCTATTCGATTAACGCTAATCGATTTACTCTTATTAGTTAGCTCTATTTGATTAACTCTATTCTATTGACTCTATTTGATTAACTTTATTGGATTAGCTCTATTTGATTAACCCTAATCGATTAACTCTATTGGATTAACTCCAATCAATTAACTCTTATCAATTAACTCCTATCAATTTACTCCTTGCGAATAAACTATATTCGATTAACTCCTTTCGAATAAACTATATTCAATTTACTCCTTTAACTCTATTCGAATAAACTATATTCGATCAACTCCTTTAGCTCTATTCGAATAAACTATATTCGATAACTCCTTTAACTCTATTCGAATAAACTATATTCGATTAACTCCTTTAACTCTATTCGAATAAACTATATTCGTTAACTCCTTTAACTCTATTCGAATAAACTATATTCGATTAACTCCTTTAACTCTATTTGAATAAACTATATTCGATAACTCCTTTAACTCTATTCGAATAAACTATATTCGATGACTCCATTCGAATAAACAATATTCGATAACTCCTTTCGAATAACTAATATTCGATAACTCCTTTCGAATAAACAATATTCGATAACTCCTTTCGAATAACTAATATTCGATAACTCCTTTCGAATAACTAATATTCGATAATCTCCTTTCGAATAACTAATATTCGATTACCTCTTTTCGAATAAACTATACTCGATTAATTCTCTTCTTCGAATAACCTTATTCGATAACTCTTTCTTCAAATAAACTATATCCGAATAACTCTAATCCGACTAACTCTAATTCAATTAACTCTATTCGAATAACTAATATTCAACTAACTCTAACTCTAATCAATTTACTCTTACGGATTAACTCTAACTGATTAACTCTAATCGATTAACTATAACTGATTAACTCAAACTAATTAACTCTAATCGGTTAACTATAACTGATTAACTCTAACTGATTTACTCAAACTCTAATCCTTTTAGAATCCTACTTACTTTCTAAATATTTCCTTTTATGATATCTTATTTATTTTCTAAATAAATATTCCTTATATCTTTCTATTTATTTTCCCAAATAAATATTCCTTTTATCTTCCTATTTGTTCAACAAATATTTTCTTTTCAATTCTATTTATTTAACAAATAAATATTCCCTTTTCAATTCTATTTATTTAACAAATAAATAATTTCTTTTTATATTTGTTTCACAAATAATTTCCTTTTATATTTGTTTTACAAATATTTTCCTTTTATATTTGTTTTACAAATAATTTCCTTTTGTATTTGTTTTACAAATATTTTCCTTTATAAAATCCTTTGATTTTACAAATAATTTCTTTGATAACTTTCTTTGATTTTATAATTATCTTCTTTTATAAAATCCTTTTCCTTATATACATAAAATCCATTGATTTTATATAAATAATTTATTTTTCAAAATACACTTTGAAATCCCCTTTTCTACATCCCAGTATTTCTTACGGTATTTAAAATACCAAATAACAGTGATCGATATCATTCAAACACACATAATCCACAACAGAATATATATGACATCATATATTACAATATATGAACAGAACAGTATTATAAATATTGAGGAATCCAGTTGGATCCCTCCAACCTGTTTCCCTGCATCACAGATGTTAAATAATATAATTAACATCGATTTCATTTCAATATGAAATATTCTGCTAAAGAGAATCAATATTTGATTAACGATTTACATATATATCGTTATCTATAATTTCAACCAATACATAAGCAATTCAACCAAATAGTTAACACACAGCAATCAACAGATAATTATCAGTTCTAAAAATATGTTATAAAAATATAATTGTTCAGAGTATGTGAGTTTTACTCACATTGGATGATCATCGTTAATAACGATAACCATCGTTTGATTCAGACGGACAATTTATTTTGCTATAAATTGTAATGAGCTTCGATTCACTTCCGGTCAGTTCCAGTGTGTAGCTACCGTCCATACGATCCCAACGGATCTGACCATTCGCAATTCTAACGTCGTATGGATAAGATATTAGCTTTACAAGTTAACACACATTTTATTTTAAAACAAACTTTTTAATTTATTTAAATGGGATTTTAACCTTATGATCCGGCCCACGTCCAAAATTGAAGCTTCTTCCACAATAACTTAAAAACCGCTGCTCCTCAAACGTTCAACTCCAGTAAAATTCGAATCTCGTTTCCACCCCATCGCACCTTCATCTTACATTGAAATTTCAAACAAAACTAACCACCGTCTTTCTCTCCATCCACTCTATCACCTCGTCCCCAAAGTATATAACTCGACGCCATCCTAGAATCCAACGTTTAACCCCTTTTCCAGTTAACGGAAACCCCATAGCCTACCCTTTGTCGCTCTTATCCCCTTCCTTTTCTCTCAATGATTTTAAAATCCGATACAACCATTGTATCTCGGTTCAAAATCTCTTCTACCTCATACCTCACACATATAGCTCGAGGTCGTCTTCCCCCTTGCGCTCACAGTAACCGCCATAACCCTCAACAGTGACCGCGTCACATACACCTATCGCACTTCACCAGAAGATGCACATCTACTCCAAAACGATTCACAAACGCGAATATACCCTCCAGAACCCAAATCGTAGCTTCAAACTGCTGATTCATTTAACCCTAGCTTACTGTGTGAATTATCAGAGAGCGAAAACAAATGTCGAACCATGAAATACTCACACCATATTGAAGCTGTTGATCCCAGAGACTCATATAAACTAATATTGTAATTTATAACTTTTTATTTGAATTTCTCTGGATTTTAGAACTCACGATATTTGCTATGTGAAAAATTACTGACGGTGGAAAGTTTTGACCAAAGAGAAAGTGAATTTAGGTTTAGATGGAGTAAGGATTATTTATAGGATAGCTTTAATAATTTTATATTGATTATTTTATCCATTTTTAAGCAAGCGCTATATATATTTGTCCTTTAAAATTACTATAATCACACATGACATCCAAAAATCAACAAAATAGACATACACCATCAGTTCGACATTACAGACCCAACAAAACTGGTTTCGTTGAATTCCGACTCCGTTTGCTCACACAGCGTATTTTTAACCATCGAAATACTGACTATTTTTCATGTTAAAAATCCGTATGGCCACACACTGACTCTAAAAATCACAAAACTTGAAATCTAACAATAATTTAATGTTACGGATCCAACAAAATTAGTTTCGTCGAAAAACGGAGGTCGTTTGCAAAACTGGCATTTTTAAAGCTCTAAATAACCCATTTAAATATATAAATATATTTAAAAATAATTAAATTTAATATTTAAAAATAAATATTATCGTATATATTCACAGTGGAATATCATACAGCTCCAGAAAAATCCTATATGAATTTCTAACTCGATATTTCATCCTCAGAGTTATATCGATATTCGATTTATATTTAAATCCTTTTATAAATAGTTATAAATTATACAGGAATTCCATAGCGACTTTTCTAAAATTTGATTTGAACATAAATCAAAATCTACACGAAAAATCCCGATTTTTCTCTTCCATTAGAAAAATATACTTCACCAGCTCTATACGTTTCTTATTTCACCGAAATCCTATTTGAAACGGACCCTGTAAATTCAGTTGAAGTTCGAATCACCAAATTGCGAACTGCCGCGCCATTACGGGCTCGATTATAATTATAATATAATTATACGTTCAAATTTCGTTTAAATAATATATTTGTTATTCGAAGTCAATTCCAAACTGAATTATATATATTTTAAATTGTCCAGTTCACACCATATCGCCATTTCAGCTAATTCTGATTATTTCAGAATTAAATATATTATTCTATTATTTAATTAATTAAATATTCACTATTATTTAATTAAACGACCATATAAATCTCTAAACCATTATTTAAATAATTAAATAAATAAATTATTATATCGTAAAAATACAGGACATTACAAGTGCAAATGTCCTTAGGGTTG
The DNA here is from genome assembly GCA_030737875.1 of Allium sativum. Lineage (NCBI taxonomy): Eukaryota > Viridiplantae > Streptophyta > Magnoliopsida > Asparagales > Amaryllidaceae > Allium > Allium sativum. The sequence goes on along the minus strand of CM060920.1, from coordinate 562,289,208 downwards.
CGGAGGCTCAGCCCTTCCTCGCACCTAAAACAACAAATGATGTTCCACGAAATCCAGTGGCATCGATGCACGTTGTCTTTATTTCCTCAGAAAAAGGACAATGCCAAGGGACAATCAGAGCGGAAGTAGGAAGGAGTGGGAGTCATAGCAACAAAGCATGAGATCCAATAGAGACCAAAACAGACTTTATCAGTACGAGGCTACCTGCCTAAGAAAGAAGAGTCGTATTCCAATGAATGATCTCCCCATGGGCTTTATCAGTTAGAGGGTCGAAAATGGCGTCAAGCTTCATATCTCGGTATAAAACAATACCGAGATAAGGTAAGGGAAGAGAGGCAACCCTGAATCCAGTGAAGATCTGAATCCAAGAAGATCTTATCGTAGACAAATCTTTTGCAGGGACAAAACAGTTCTTGTCGGAATTAATGAGTTGCCCCGAACTACTCTCGTACTGATGAACCAGGCTAATAAGCTGGCGGACAGAGTGACGACTACCATTAGTGAAAATGATGATGTCATCAACGAAAGATAAAGATGAAATAAGAGGACAACTAGAAGGGATGCCAAATCTGTGAATCTGGACGACTATCGTGGGTGAATGCAATCCACGAACGAAAGCCTCGGCAACTATGACAAAGAAAGAAGGGGATATGGGGTCTCCTTGACGCAGCCCCCTGCCCGCTTTGAAAAACCCATTGGTTGATCCGTTGATGAGAATGGAAAACCAGTTGGAAATCAGCCTCCAAATAAGATCAATAAGGGGTTCCGGAAAGCCGAAAGCCTTTACAACCTTGATGACAAATAACCAAGACTTGCGATCATAGGCATTGGCCTATCCAGCTTAACGACCATATTAGAACCTCGGACCTTTCTATCGATATGAGAGATCAGCTCTTGGGCTAAGAGGAGGTTATCAGTAATCAAACGTCCCTTAACAAACTCAGCGTAAGAAGAAGAGACAATACGCTCGAGAAACGGCGCTAGTCGAGTGGTCAGGACCTTAGAGATAACCTTGAAAAGTTACACAAGCTACTCGATCAAAAATTTATGCAAGAACGAGGATTTTCACACTTGGGAATAAGAACCAAATCGGTGGAGGTCCAACCTGTAGGAAGATCCCCACCTGAAAAGAAAATTTGAATGGCAAGATAGAAGTCTGCCTGAATAATGGTCAAACACTTTGGAAAAGGACTCCGTTGAAACCGTATGTCCCGCTCGCACTGTCCTTACTCAAAGCAAAAACACAAGAATGAATTTCCTCTGCGGAAGGAGGAGCGGCAAGATCAGAGGTATCAGTCAGAAGCACCAATCTGGGAATGAAGGTGAAAAGGGTCGGGTCGGAGACCGACACCGACAGAGTTCCCATAAAGTCTTGGAAATGGGAAAGGATAAACTCTATGACCTCACTCGGCATGGAAGCCACAAATAGGTCAAGGCGCTGGATTTGAAGAATCGTAAGAATATTATTTTTCTTACGGATAGTGGAATGAAAAAAAAATCACCTTCAACAATTCACTTGATCCTCGCCTTTTGGCGAAGAAAGTCATGCTCAATACGGAGCTCCGACGAGAAGGCTAGTTGGGCAAGCGCCTAAGCCTCCATATTAGCAGAAGAGAGATTCTCGTTAAAAGACGACTCTGCTAGAACAAGAATTTCTTCGGCCGCCTGAACGTGGTGGAAGATTCTTGAAAACAAGAACGTTCCACGCCTTAAAACAAGCCTTAAATAGCTTCAGCTTGCGAGAAAACACAACACATAACAGGGGAGTTCCAGGAGTCTTCCACCACGCTATGGAACGAGTGGTGAGTTCTCCCCCATACTCTGGAACCGGGAAGAAGACGGACCAGAAGTGGAAAGGGGAGAACAACGCAGAATCATCGGGGCATGGTCCGAGAAGGTGCGATGCAAATGAAAAACGAAGAAGATGAACGGAAGGTTGAACCAACCTTCCAATCCAAAAACTCTGTCTAGCCTAAAAAGAATCCTGTTATGCCCGTTTTGGTTGTTACACCAAGTAAAAGCCGAACCGACGAAAGAGACTTCGGAGAGGTCCAAACTGACGATAAAGGTATTGAAATCCGCAACCGCCACACAAATTAACGACATTCTCACCCCGTTTCTCAACTTGGCAGGCGACGACATTGAAGTCGCCCCCATAACCGACACCGAGAAACCCAAATCGGAGAGAGCGAGAATGTCAGACCAAAGGGACAATCGTTCTATCCTATCGTATTTAGCGTAGACAGTAGTGAACAGAAAAGATGCGGAAAAAGCTGGAATCGAACAAGCTACCGAAAGTAGCTGTTCGGAATCGAAGATAGAGTGGACCGTATCGTTATGAGTCGGTTTGATTTGAAGTACTTGCTTTAAAGAGAGAATTTCATTAGGTTTTTCATATTGTTTTTTGTAGTCCTTTCTTGATGGTTTCTGTATTGCGATGCGATTTATGCCCACCTCCAGTTCAAATGTTCTTTAAAACATACATTTATTGTCAACGCTCTTTCTCACAAAAGCTACTCGTTGAAAAGCATCATCATAACCCTGTGACGTGAGAATCTCATATCTGGGCATTGTTGTATGAAGAATTTATAGTATTTCGAGTGGTAATCTACTCAAAGCTGCCCTAAGAATATCTCATAAATTTCACAAACTCAATTTTATTGAACACTGAGGTACGTTTGAGGGGCCAAAGTGCTTATACTCCGACATTATGCTATTACGTTAAGGGTATTGTTACCAACACATAACATGAATCATCATAAACAGTAGCTTATTTGCCTAGGCAAATTATATTTCAAATCAGCAATTTGCAGTAGCCCCCGGTTTTATAAAAAAAATTCAAAGACGAAACTGCTCCTTTTCAGTTATATTTTTTTTAGTTTTCTACGTGGTTTTGTAGCGAACCTCGTAGGGGAACTGCATGATAACTAATGATACCACGTAGAGGCTCTACGTGGTATCATTACTTAGCACGCAGTGACCCTACGGGGTTCACTATAAAACCACGTAAATGCACTACGAAGAAGGGTATTATTGAATTTTTTAAAATAAAAGAGGGCTGGCTAGTCAGCAAAATGATGGGTTTAGTCGATTTTAATGTACTTTGGAGGGCTACTGGTTGAAATAGAATTTGTCATTTGCTTATACAGTTATACTCGTTACTGATCACAACTCACCAAATAAACGTTTAGTACAACACTTCTAAAAATCTTTCTTGACTCATTTAAACCTATTTCAGTTTCATTACTCGTAAGTCGTAACAATATGTCCTCGATCAACGTTTCATCTGCATCATACATAAATGTTTATGGATAATCTTACAGACTTCAAATTGATCAACAAAATTCAAACCCTTCAAAGCAAAGCATAAAACTCATCTCCAAAAGCCTACAAGTTAACATTTTCACACCCATCTTTGGAAGCATTATGCTTCGCCGTAGTCTAGGTAGCATTATCGGATCTTGCATTCATCGACCACCTTTTCAATATATAATGGCTAGGTACAAATTGCACTTCACTATCATGTAGAACTTTCAAAATATGCCTACAAAGAATGCCATCAGTTTCAAATTTCCCACATGTACAAATAACTTCTACCTTTCCACTTGCATCAAAAGTAACTTCTTGCCACTTACCCTTATCTTCACTATGATGCCCCACAATGTAAACACTAATTAACCCATCTTTAAACACCTCTTCGCTATAAAGCAGTAAGCCGCCGACAAGTTCTTCCTGAAACAACCTCAATATAGTTGCAGAATACGTCTTTCCAACCTGAACCTCAAACGGATGCGATATGCAGACTGCAGGTGTCTTACTGAGTGTCCTAGAATCTTCTAGAGACTCTGATGTACGGCGTTCATCCACAGCTCTGAAATACTGCTGCACGAATTCTTCAGGTCTAATTTGCAAGTCAATATAGTTATCGAAGAAAGCATCGACTCTCTCCTTATGCTGACTTGTGGTCATCCCAGCCCAAAATACTTTCTTCAAGTATGCATCTATCCAGTGCTCTCGAAGGCGGTGCATTTCAGTGAGGCAATAATGGCCTTCTTCTTCTTCCACATTAAACTTTCTCTTCATTATATCCCAATATTGCTCACATTGTTCAATGTTAGTACTATAAGCCCATTTGTAAAGATAGTCGGTAACTTCATCTCCATATAATGTTTTTAACGATGTTGAATGCTCATTCATGTGTTGTCTGACATGCCATGGACAAAATCGATAAGGAGTGTTCGGGAAAACCTCTTTAACGGCCCTGCATATTTCTGAATCTTGATAAGCTATGATGGCCTTCGGTGCTTTACCATTCATGCATAGAAGCCATTGCCTAAACAACCATGTAAAACTTTCGTACTTTTCATTCAAAAGTAATGCACAACCAAAAAGAATCGACCGACGATGATGATTTACGCCTGTAAACGAAGCAAAAGACATGTTCCATGCATCTGTCTTACAAGCAATATCGAAAACCAAAACATCTCCGAAATTTGAATATGCTATCTTTGCTTGTTCATCTGCCCAAACCACACTTGTCACAGCTAAATTATCATCTAACTCAAAAGTAAAGAAATAGGCTGGATTATTTTCCATTCTTTTTTGTAAACTCTTGATAAGATGCACGCATGGCTTCCTATTGGTACATTGTTTTAGAATAACTAACTCGTTGTTTCTTGATATACTGGAAGATTTAAGACAGTTATTCCTTGAAACCCTACATGAATGATTTGAGGATTTATCATAGATAGTCAGATCATGATTAGTATGCTCCTCCACAAATTTAGATATCATCCAAGTGTTTGATGCAGTTAATTTTATTCTCATTTTTGCAGCACAGCCAACTCTTGTATCAGGTCTACGACTTATGCACTTGCCAATTTCTCTTCTGTCTGTTAGCCTTTTCTTTCCAGATCTGTTACATGAAAAAACTCTACTTATGACAGTTTTTGAAACTTTTCTTGATTTGTCTAGTGCTTCTCTTCGTATTTTAAATCCGTTTTCTTTAGCATATGCATCGTAGTATTTGTATGCTTCATCATGTGTTGAAAATTCCATACCCACATATGGCTTAGTTCCGTTATAATTGTTGGTCTGATTGTTACCATTATCTCCTTGGCAGGTTATTACGTCATCGTTTGCTTCATTTGTGATACTTGGTAATTCCACAAAAACTTCAAGTGGAATGTCTCTGATATTAATGTCTTCCATGTATGGTTAGTTCACAACAGAGAGGTCTGAAATTAAACTGTGAGAAAATATGATTGAAGCTTGAACATAAAGCAAACAAATTGTTCAACTTAGACAAATGGATTAAACATGTACAAATATTGCTGATTTTCAGATTAAGTTTTTTGCCCCAAACACAATGGTTTGTCTTCTTTTGGAAAAAATAACAGACTGCTTACTGAAAAAAGAGTATAAAACAAAGTATAATAACCTGTTAAAAAGATACATACTTCATGAATCATGAACCGCCAGATTCAACTTAATGAAACTGCTACATAAGCTAAATCTGTGTCGTGGTATAAATGGTTCAAGGGATCAGCACTGAAGTTCTGTCGACATGTGGACAGCGTCAACTTTGCAATACCAAGTCCAATTGCTCCCAAAGGGAAAAAAGAACATAAAATCACATCTAGCAATTAAAGCAAAAAAAGTTTGAAGTTCAGCTTCTCCAATGTGAGAGAATTTATCTTATTTTCTCTATTATATATCTCAGTATCAACATTGCTACACATGCATTACACACAACACTCGCATGCGTGCAGTGCCGGCACTAGAGAGGTGGGGAAGTGGGGGTTGCCCGGGCAGGAGGGGCAAAAAAAATTGACGTAGGAGCAGCATGTAGGGCAAAAATTTGGAAGAAGAGCAAAATCCGTGAAGGCATGCAGGCTCAAACTCCCCACCTGCCCATAAATATAGAGGCACTCACGAAACCAACCAGACCGACTACTACTTCTTTGAAATTTATATGTCGTTTTTTTATACTATTAATTTTGTTTTATCTACTGCTAATCACCTCCACCAACAGTTTCCCCCTCGAGGGGGGTTGCCCCAGGCGGCAGTCTGCTCCGACTTCCCCTGGAGCCAGCTCTGCATGGGCGCACACACATACGAAAGAGTAACGTTACACCTCATCTTCACTTTTTTTATTCGAAATAATATTTCAAATTGATGGTTAAAATAAATATTTTGATGGTTGATATCGACTAAATATTTCAAAAACACTAGAAGTTCCCAATGATCTTATTTCTGTAAAAAATGATGTCTATGATGTAGACTGAGCATCTCTAAAGTTTCATTTGAGTTGTGTAAATCCCAAAATCAGAGGGATGCAGAATGAGGCATCATGAAATAGAGGCGTGGAGGATACATTGAATGCTTGATATACTAAAAAATAGTAGACTGTAATATATGTGTGTCGAGGCTTAGAGGCTTGGAAGCGCACATTTTGATCCGACCGCAAATTTCTGAAATTATCCTTGCATATCTTTATCGTTATATATCATTTAAAAATAGAATGTAATTAACCACTTTTACAAATTCAAAATATATTCCTACAAATATTAACAAATCTTAATAACACTTAGATATAGGATCTCACAAACAAAAATTCTTTACAATGTTCTTTATTAATTAACAATAAAACTGAAAATCAAAACTAAAAATAAATAAATATTGCAACTTACAGATAAAATCTTTATTAATAGTTGGTTTGAAAACACAAACTTTTGGTCCAACTGCGAACTTCCAAAATTACTCTTAAAATCTTTACATTTACATATCATTTAAAAATAGGATGTAATAATTAATCATTTTTATAAATTCAAAATGCATTTCTACATATACTAACAAATCTTATTAACACTTAAATATATGACCTAACAAATAAACGTTCTTTAATAATTAACAACACAACAAAAACTTAAAACTAAAATACTATTAGATGTTGCAACTTAGAGATAAAAATTAAAATAATTACACATGATTTTCAATGTAAAACTATAACCTAATATTTAAGCAAACCGTTTTCCCTTGAATGTTTAAAAATATAATCTAATATTTAAGCAAATCATTTTCTCTTGAATGTGTTAAAATATAACTGTAACAACCCAGAAAATTAGAACCAATTTAAAATTTTTATTTTAGCAATTTTAATAAGTTTTGAATATTTAAAATGATTTATTTTAAATAATAACAATTTAAAATTTATTTAAATCGAAGTTAGAACGTATATATTTATTTTAATTATATAATGAGCCTGAAATGGCGCGGTAGTTTGAAAATTCGATTTCAAATTTCAAATGAATGTACAAGATTCAAAATAAATCGGATTTCAGTAAAACCAAAAATATTTGAATCTGTTTAATAATATCTTTCTAACGAATGTGAAAAATCCAGATTTCATAATGGGAATTGAAAGTTATGTCCAGTTGAAAATTTAAAATAGTCGTTATGGAATTTAATATAATATATAACCCTTAAAAATAGCCATTTTGCAAACGACCTCCGTTTTAGACGAAACCATTTTGGTTGAATCTGAAATGTCAATTTATTGCTAGATTTAAAATTCCATAATTTTTGGAATTAATATGGAAGCGTGGTAAATTAAAACGCGTTTGGTAATTTCAGTTTGAATTGGATTAATCAGAAAAAGTCCATTTTTCAAACGGTCTCCAAATTCGATGAAATTAATTTTGTTGGGACTGTATCGTCAAAACATAGCTAGATTTATTTTTCGGAAATTTCTGAAATCAGTTTGTGGCCCCAGCAAATTAAAATGTACGTTTAAATCTAAAATTGAATGTTTTATATTTTAATTTAAAGAAAAACTGACTGAAACAGTCGAATGGTCTTACGAAACATATTCCATTGTGTCTGGATGGGGGCATTTAGCTAAGAGCGATAGTCGTTGGGTTCAATTTGGAGTTCGGATGGAGAAACGAGAATTTTGGAATAAATATATATATATTGGCCAATTAAACAATTCCATTCGTTATTTTCATTTTCCAAAAATCGAAAAAAAAACCCGTAACCCTCCAGTTCGACGACGGAAAAGCTTCAAACCTTCTCTCTTCGATTTCTCCTAATCCACTCAACGAAATCAAACGATCCTATTGAGGATTTTGTAGATCTCATCTCCATCTTCAAATCCATACCAGCCACGCCCTCTATCGTTGTGTGTACCTCGTGAATCGTGCCCTCGAAGTCGTTCACTTTAAACTGCCGCCGAGATCACCTGCCGTCGTCGAAGTGGACCCCGCCACCACCTCCAGGCGCGCGCTTCCTCCCTCTTCCACATGGCGCAGGCCGATCATCCTATAGCTACGCGGTTTGATCGAAAATTCAAAACCTAGTTTTGAATCTATTTCTAAGTTAACGGCAGGTATATATTTAAATGGTTAATAACACTTAAAAGCGTTGCGAATTGTGATTTAAGAATAAAAATCATCTTTTTCATGTGTTGTCGAAATCCAATGAAACAAGAGACATTGGGGCCGTGACATCGTGTGCTACATTCTAGAGGTGATCGGAAAATTTTTAGAGCTATCTACAATTTTTGAAGGAGTGGAACCCAATGTGAGCAATCTAAATTCAAAAATAAACGAATAAAACTATATTAGGTTGCAGACGGAGTTTAGTAGCTCCTGACACCATCGTCCACAGACCATGGACGATTTGTTTGATAGTATTATGTTATAGAAATTGATTGTGGTTGTGAATGATTGATTGTGGTTGCACCAAAGTTGATTGTGTTTGTGGTGAATTCATTATATTATGAAAATGAATTGTATTATGGAAAATGAAAGTATTGTAATGCTGCAAGACCTAGGATAGCAGAGGAGCCGTGCTGGACACGGTGCTGGTGCTACCTACCATGTCGTTGTAATACCGAAATTTTCTGAAATGACTATATAAAATAGTTGTTGTGTTGAAATAAATTGTTTGAACAATAAAAATCACATTTATATTGTATGTACGAAGTATATAAAATATTCATGTTAGAAATAAATTGTTTGAACAATAAAAATCACATTTTTATTGTATATACTAAGTGTTAAAAATATTTGTGTGTTGAATAAATAGTTTGAACAATAAAAATTACATTTTTATTGTATATACGAAGTGTTAAAAATATTCGTATGTTGAATAAATTGTTTGAACAATAAAAATCACATTTTTATTGTATATATGAGCGTTAAAAATAGTCATGAGTTGAAATATATTTTTGTTCGCCAAAAATATTATTTTTATCACGTATATGAAGTGTTAAAAATAACCATGGGTTGAAATAAACATTTGTTTGCTATAAATATTATTTTTAACATGTATATGAGCTAAATAAAATAGTCATGAGTTGAAATATATTTTCGTTCACCAAAAATATTATTTTTATCATGTATGGGAAGTAATAAAAATGGTCATGAGTTGAAATATATTTTTATTTGCTAAAAATATTATTTTTAACATACTAATGAAGTAATAAAAATAACCGTGGTCCGTGTGTTGAAATCAAGGTTCAAGAACTCGGTTTCGGTTTCGGTCATTTGAAAATTTGTTAATTTCGACGGGTTTCGTAAATTTCGGTAGTTTCGGTTTTGTTTCGGTTTCGGTTCAGATTTCGGCTTTCAGCATTTTGATAATGAACTTGTAACGGTAAATAAAATTAGAACATATTATATATAAAAATAGAATACAACATACGCCTATATAAATTTAAAACATACACCAAACACGAAACAGCTGCAAAATTATTTTCTGTGCACACTCCTTTGTAGTAAAAAAAAGGAATAATGCAAAAAGTTGACATACAACTGCAAACTGCACTGCTCTAACATGTAAAAAGGTACACATTAAAAAACAAAAAGGTTATATACTGTTCAACGTACAATAGAATACATATTAAAAAACAAAGAGTTGAACACGGTAAAGTTACCATGTCTGGTTTTATAACCCAAACCCATCGCTTTCAGATAAAACTATCTTTCCCCCCAAACTTTTTCCACCGTCGAGAAATTTCAACCATACCCAATAAAAGAAGCCGCTGAATCGATTTGAAGTCGGCAAAAAAAATTCAATGGACCTGCTGCTGTTCTTCTCTCAATTCAATCCGAATAGTTGCTGCTTATAGGAAGGATGAAATACTTTGAAGATTCAAATGGAACCGCTGCTGTTCTTCTTCTCTTGATTTACTCCGAATTGTTTCTGTAAGCCTATGTTCGATTTAAAGTGGTTTCTTCTGCACGAGATTCTCTCTCTCTCTCTTTTTTTTCTTGCCCTAATCCGATCCCCATTTTGATGGACGATTCCGGATCGCCCACCACCAAAACCGATCCGGTAACCCCGAAATCTCGGGGTACCAGACGAGTTCTTGAACCATGGTTGAAATATATTTTTATTAGTTAAAAATATTATTTTTATCATATATATGAAGTGTTAACAATAACCATGGGTTGAAATGAATGTTTGTTCATTAGAAATATTATTTTTTAACATATATATGAAGTGTTAAAAATAACCATTTATGGAAATAATTATTTGTTCGCTAAAAATATTATTTTTAGCGTAGATATGCATATATATACATATGTTGAACAGGAAAATGGATTAGCTGTTGAGTAAAGAATTTATTTGCGTGCCCGACAAATAGGTAAGCCTTAATGAGTTGGCTGCGCAATTTTATTTATCATATAAACTCCTGTGAATGTCATTGGATGCGGTGTGCTGGTTGTTCAGTATGAGATTATAAACAACACCATAAAATAGCAACAATTCTACACTGCATGACATACTTCGTGAAGATAGCATATTCTGTCATATACCACATAAGCATTTGAAGCTTATGTGACGAGGTTGGAATTATCATACAAGCAAGACGTTTGTATGGAGATGACTGAATTACAGGTTGAACTGAAGGTTGATATGGACTAAATAAAATATAACGATAAATTGCCAGATTTAAAAAAAAAAACACGGGTCTGGAGTTGACAATAATCACGTCTCTCTAGTTATTAGATATGGCACATGGATTATTTATTATCCAACACTGGACAAGGTGACGAGATTTATCTCTGGAGTTATTATACACACTCCCTTGGGCATAGATAGGTCACTAAAAATTGTGTGTGATTATACTGGATTTATTGGGTGCCTAATACGGTCCAATAAATTTCCAAACTTCTCCCCGTACAAAGGAGGTTATGGCGAAATTTTTCGAAATTTAAATGCGTCAGCCAAATTTTTGAAGTGAAAACGGTCTACAAATCGTCGAATAAGTTATATTTAAATATAAATATAATTGAAATAAAACAAATCGAGCAGTTGCAGTTCGCGTTTTGGAATCGTAACTTTAAACGATTATAGCGGGAGATCCGACCGTCGGATTTTCCCAAAACTAGAACTGTTGGGTTCGCTATGGAAAGATCTTTCCAACGATATAAAATTTGTTAAGATCCAACGGTTAGATTTTGATAAATGTGTAAATCAAAACTGAAGAAAAACAGAGTCAGGGCCGCGTTATGACCTGAAGCGTCGTTTAATTAAAATGGGCTATTTTAAAATAAATAAAAATAGCGGTAAATCGTTATAAAATATTATAAACGATATGGAATGAAAATAAACCAATTTTACTTGGTTTATTAGATATCCTGATGGTTAGATGTATTTGACATGAAATTATTATACTGAATTGTAACGTGAATGTCAAATGGTTTAACCATGAAAAGAATTGATTTGAGTTCTAAATATTAGGTGAATTATTTGAAAAGACCGAGTTAATTCTCATTTCAAATAATTGATCGACGATTAAAAGTCGAAGATATGAAGACGGTGCAAGACTGGTGATCTTCACATCGAATGGATTACTACTGATGCCCTGAATCGGTTAGCTCCCATGAGGGTTTACAGTGGTAGTAGTTCAGACGTATTTGTTGATTGTCCGGATGTGGGAGGGCCTCTTTCCTGTATTGGACATATGTGACGAGGAATAAGGTGTCTCCTGTTTCGTTCAGACCCACACCGAATTAGTAAATAGATGTGTGTCTGACATTGAATTTTATTCTGTGCTGATTGATTCTATTATATATATATATATATATATATATATATATCTGTTTGGTGGCGAAGAATTTATTCTCTTGCTTAACACCCTTCTCTAAGACGTACGAGCTTAAAGATTATATATCGATAGACATCAGTCGCATGGCGTGAAATGTCAATGTGGCATGTTGAGATGCAAGTGATCAAGATTTTTGTTGAAAAGCAGAGTCTTGTGGTTGATGATCAAAGCACGGCTTTAAATAGCATAGATTTGTGTATAGCGTTAATTCGCGAGCCTCACACCCCGGTGTGAACCAAAGACGGGAGAGAACCTCAGGAAGGACATGCGTTTCTTTCTAGCTAGAAGTGGTGTCATGGTATGGAGCGCAGACATTTTTACTTATGTGGATGATGGAAAGCGAGGCGCCTCGGATATATCGGTCACTACGGGACCGATGGATGGATATGGTCGACATATTGACCAGACTTACGCCTCATAGGACGGGAAAACGTATTGTTCAGGGATTACTAATCCACTTAAAATGTGGACCGGCCCTAACGCTCCAGGTGCAGTTGCGGCTGAATCCTGAGGCACGAGGTAGAATGCCTCGAATTCAGTAAGGACGATCCCTTGCCTTGATTCATGATGGAAATCCAACTTCCAATACGACATGTGCGGTTTTGATTGTAAACTTATATATTGCGACATGATATATGGTGTCCATGTCGTCTATGATTAATACATTATGATTGAAATCGTTTTTGAAACATATATACACTAATAATAATATCAAATGATTTCGTTTTATACATATCAAGCATATTTTGGCCATTATAAGGTAAAACTCTATCCTCCGGCTTGCGTTGCATTGTGTGATGGGACTTGAGTCTTATAATGGCTTCATTTTTGTGTAAAAAGCATTGCGTTGTTTAAATGATTTACTTGTTTTATGCACTGGCAATCCAATGGAGTAAACCCGTTCCGCGTTACCGGCGTGGTCCTGTGATTAGCCTTATTATTAAATAAGTTAAGTAGATTTCTCATACCAGTCTCATGACTGAATCGTAGTTTGTTTCACTTTGCAAACTCGAGTACCCCTATTTTCTACACGGACAACCTTGTATTCAGGTTTTGGCAGGCTCATTCTGGATAGCTATGGAGCTGAAGATGAATTCTATCATTTCTATTATGTTGTTCAGACTTTGTTATGTATATTATGTTTAATTCCGCTACAGACATTTTATATAAAGCTGAAACTGTATTTTGTACTAAGTATGATCCGGTTATGCTGTGTAACTCTGATGATTATATTTGATCCAGTGTAGTTTGATGTACATTATCTGATGTAACTCTATATTTCTGTTCTGCTGTTATTGTTTATATGTTATATTCCAATGATTATCCTTGCTTCCGAGGCACGGGGGTTTGGGGTCATCACAATAACCTAATATTCAAGCAAATCATTGACATGCAAAGCATGTGATCATGATCAAGCGCGAAACATGTACCGCAATGCTCGTAGGTTATAATGAAAACCAATTATGTGTAGAAAATCTCTCTATGTTGGTTAAAAATACTCGAGTGAAATAAGAGTAAATATCCTAAAACAATCATAAGTGCACACATTTCTTTAAAAACTGAATAAACTATGATAACGATGGGACAAAATAATATTAAGATTATGGAGGAAGATCATCTCAATCTCATGATCCTAATCTTCATCCAAATCTCCAACAACACAATATAATATGGATATCGATAAACTTCCTACTCGTTATTCCAATATTAATACGTAATTAACAATATTTACTGTTAATTATTATCAAGATGATCTATGACTGAAGGATATTTCAATTTGGCTTTGTGATTATTAAGTGAACATTATTGGTGTTTATATTACACCAAATGCCGATATAATATATATTAAGAAAGCTATTGTATATATAATTGTGCAATTAAAACTCCGCTAAAACCCCACAAAATATCCTTTGTAGCCCAACAAAATTCTCACTATAGAGCATGACGCTTTACGACCACTACAGTTTTTCAATATAACACTATTAAATAGTATATCCACTGTAAACTTCGCTATTTTCTGATACACCAACTGAATCAACATATTTAAAAGCTTTTTAGCATCCAATTTAGCAACATGAGTATTCTTTCTTTAAACTAAATCAACAAAGTTGGGGTAAAAACTAATTTTAAGCATAGATATTCAATACAAGTCCAAAATCTATTATCGTCGCCAAATCTGAACTTCATGAATCATGATATTCTTTGGTTGTGTTAATTTACGAGATTCACAATTAATTATTATCATAATGATCGATGACTAAAGGTTGTTTTAGTTTTGGTTTTATGACTATCAAAATGAATATTATCAATGTTTATATTACATCAAATGTTGATATAACATTTGTTGGTGAAAATTTGGTTTGAAAACAATCAACATGAAGTAACTACGCTGTTGTGATTGTGCAGCCAAGTAGATGCACTCTAACCGTTTACTAGTATAATATGTGACTGAGACTCTCTATTTACGAGTGAATTTTGGAAGAGTCTTCAGACCGCATTAGAAACATCTGTCAATCTGAGCATCGTTTGCCATCCTCAGATCGACAGATAGACCGAAAAGTTTAATCGGATCCTAGAAGATTTATTGAGAGATTGCATCATGGACTTCAGAGGATCATGAGAGCAACATTTATCTTTGGTCGAGTTTTCATCACTGCTATCATGGCGAGCGACTAGTCAACTAGTCGAGGTTGATGCATCAACTTGAAGCCTCGACTTGCAATTTGTAGGTATTTCGAGTGATTGGAACGAAATAGGTCGACTAGCCAATCGACTAGGCAGAACGACTTACCGACTAACTTCTAATTGGGCCAAAAAAGTCAAACCCTAACCGCCGCCTCTCATGTGTCGCTGCCTCTCATGTGTCGTCGCCTCCCCTGTGCAAAATGCAAAATCAGCCAACGGCCTGAGCATTTAACATCTAAGATATGTAACTTTAAAATGTGAAAACGCTTTAGATATTGAAGACTAGTTTTCAATCTAAAGAGTGCGATTTTACAAACATAGCCAAATACATCACTATATATTTGATACATTGTTTTATATAACATGCTGCCCTCCAAGAATCACTTTATGTTGCCGGTCAGTTACATATTGTTGCCTATCTATGATTACTGTCACCTTTTATTGTTGCCCAGCAAGAAACAATAAGGTACGTTAGTACATGTTTGAATTTTATCCATATGTATTAGTTAATAATTTAGAATTACATATGTTTATATATATATATATATATATATATATATATATATGGAGGAAAGTCTATTTAGATACAAAATGTTGACACAAATTTAGATACAAGCAATCTCAACCATAAGATCTCCCCCTGAATTCCACCTCACACATAAAGACAAACAAATCATACGATCCTGATTTTTTGTCTCTAATTATGTGTTTAATTTCGTGTCCTAATAGTCGTTCCTTATATATACATTTATTTATCGATTAGTCTACGACTAGTCCACTACTCGACTAGTTAGACCTTTGTCGACTCGACTTACCGCAGTAATAACCATGGTTTTCATACGACAGTTACCAAGCGATGATCAATATGACCCCTTCTGAAGCACTTTATGGATGGCCGTGTGAATCATCGAGTTGGTGGCAAACTACAGACAAAATTTTACTTGGATCAGACCGGATATGTGATTCCACGGAGAAAAGTTTAGTGAACAGGCAGCTCAAGACTGGCAAAAACAGTATGTTGATAGGAGAAGAAAGAAACTTGAGTTCAGTATAAATGATATGAAATATGTTAAAATCTTTCCTCTAAAAAAAGTCACTAGGTGTGGCAAATTGGTAAATTAGCTTTTAGGTTTATAGGATCATTCAAGGTTTTGAAAAGAATAGGGAAATTGACTTATCGTGTGGAACTCCTAGAGAAATTGGCAAAAGTCTACAACGTTTCCATGTTTTTCATCTGAAGAAGTGCCTTTATGACTCTGCCATCAGACTAGAGACTAGGGGTGATCATTATTCGGTTAAACCAAATAAACCAACCAAACCAATTTATTTTGGTCGGTTTGTTTCGGTTTCGAAATTAAATCGGTTTGTAATCGGACCAGAAAAATATTAAGTTCGGTTATCGGTTTAACCAAATTAACCGAACTTTTAGTACATTTTCAAAATTATCAATATTATAATAAATATTTTAGGTTAGTTTAGCTATTTAAGTAAATTTTAATCATCATCTATGTGTCAAAATTAATACTAGAAAGCATAAAAATCATAAATAATAATACTCTAATCATATAAGTATAATTTATTTCAAATTTTAGTGAATATTCCAAACACAAAGTATAAAACATTTTTAGTTCGGTTTAATCGGATAACCAACCGAACCAACCAAACTTAATTTGGTTGGTTTGGTTTGGTTTGGTTTTTACTTTTATTGGTTTTAGTTTGGTTCGACAAATTTCACCATCGGATAAACCGAACCAACCAAACGCTCACCCCTACTAGAGACTGATCAGCTTTGGGACCTAAAGTCGAAGCCTAGGTACCCTGTGCCACTGCACGTATTGCGGAACATGGAACTAAAAGACTTTGCAACAAAATTGTTAATCAATTCCGAGTACAATGGGAAGATAACAAAGTGGAAAGCATCCGTGATTCGGAATAGAAGCTAAGAAGTACTCATCCTGAGTTGTCCATAGGTAATTATTTCCTTCAAATTTTATTTTTTTTTAGTTGCATTGTGGTTGCTAGATTAGATAGTATGAATTGGTTGCAACACTAATTCACCAACACAGTATACTCATATAGAAATTTTATGCATGGTAGGGTGTCTTGCATACATACAACATCACATATTACACTTTCACGCTAAGACAGATCATTTCAGTGTGTCTACAGTATATAATCACATGTAAAGTTGGTTGTTTAATGGATATATAAAAATTAATTGGTTGAATAACATGATTGTTAGAGCAAATTGTGTTGTTTGCCTTTTCAAAAAGATTTCGAGAAGAAATCTCTTTTAAGATGAGCAAATGTAACATCCCGTAAAATATATCCTAAATAGACAAAGAAAACAAAAGGGAATTAAATAATTAAGGTAGGTCAAAATACGCAAATTTAATATTTACGGGATTTAGCTATGGAAGTTATATCGTTGCGTTTGTAGTGAGGTTCAGATACGTTTTCATATAAAGAATGCAGAAAAACGGAGTCCGTATAAAAAAAATAAAAGATGATTGAAGATTTCGAATTTAAAATAAGATTTGAAATTTAAATTTAAATTAATTAATATATTAAGAAAGAAAATAATTCCGGATTTGAAATTTAAAACCTGTGCATATATATATATATATATATATATATATATATATATATATATATATATATATATAAGGAACGAGATAATGTTAAGGTATTAAACACCAATTAAATATCATTAATAAGTAATAAATAAAAACACATGTAATAGTATTCCCCACGTCCAGGCCAAGAGGGCGTTCGACCGCCCCCTTAATATATGGGTCGATCGTTCCAAAGGCCATGGGGGAGGTCGACCGCTTCACGTGTGTTTGTGGGTGACGACTAGGGTTTTCTAGGTTAAGTCATTAGAGAATGAGTGCTATCGATGGTTTAGATTTTATTATATGAATCTGACGATTTCTATTAGTTCTAGCATCTATTAATAAGACTTTAGGCTTTCGCTTCAAAACACATTTTCCTGTGGCTACGTTCATTATTTTCACCTCTTCTTTTAGATCCAGATTTAGAGAAATGTTAGTCTTATCCTTCTTCTTTCCTTCTCCTTCTATTTTATTTATATAGTTCTGGATCTAACGTTTATATATGTATACAAATCTTCTTTGATTATACATATGTAAATACAAAAGAGAGGGGACTTGGATCTGATTCTTAGGCAACAAAATCTAAGAAGGGATTCCATATTCGATACAACTTCATTTTCCAAAGGCTGCGAATGGAATCTTTATAGTTTTCTTTTAATCTGTGTTTGTTTAGCTTAAATTCTGCAGTCGGTAGTTCTGTAGGAAGTAAACGAAGAAGAAATACTTATTTTGATGTTTGGAAATATTTCGAAAAGGAAATTGTTTGTGGTGAAAAGCGCTCATGTGTTTGCAAAAAATGTAAAAGGGAATATATATATATATATGGGAAAGTCTATTGGGACACAAAATGTAGACACAATTGGTGGCACAACCAATCTCTACCATTGGATCACCCCATGAATTACGTCTCTCCACATAAAGACAAAAAGATCCAACGGTTGAGGTTTTGTGTCTTTAACTTTGTGTCTAATTTTGTGTCCAAATAGCCGCCCCCTATATATATATATATATATATATATATATATATATATGGTGATAACTATGGGACAAATAATTTGAGAAAACACGTTAAGAAATGCCATGGTATAAATGTGGAAGACATCTATAAAGGAAACTTTAGTCAAAGTATAGAGATTTATTGACTAAAGCAATTATTCGGCATAACTTACATTTAATTTTGTACAATATGAAAGTATTCGTGAATTGGTTTTTTATTTAAATGATTAAAAAAATAGAATTGTGTATGCCTAAGGGGATTTGAGGACACGCGAAAACAAATTAAAACCCCTCAAAACCATAAATAAAACGAAAGTTTCGATCTATTGTGTTTGTATAGATTTTTGGTTATGAATGTAAATTAAAGGAATTTTTGTGTTTTTGTTCTAAATCTCCAACAAACCTAGTACATTTTTTCAAAAGTTTGCATCCAAAATCTCAATTTTGCAAAATGGAACGGGTTAGGAGCTGAGTAAAGCAGTTAATAGCGACATGGGGATTCCCCAATTTCATTCTTCATCGCAACCTTCAACCTCTCCTCCTCGTTCAAAATCCTTCCCTCTCCTCTCATCTCTCTATCTTTCCTTATCTCATGCTTTTGTCTGCGTTGCCTCTGCTCAACTCCCTATTTTCACCAATTTGGATCTAACCCTAGCTACTTCAAATCTTAAATCTTTGCTGAGTTTTGAAGTTGGCTTTTTGTTGTTGAGATACTGGTTAGAAATCTTTTGTTGTTCGAATACTGACTAACTCAACTACAGGCGGCACTCGATTCTGCTAAGTTTGGTTGGCAGTCTGGATTAGCAGGTGGTTTTCTAGCTAGTGCTAACTTGTGATGGCTTGGTTAAGTCCCGGTCGCTGTCATGTCAATGACTCTGTTATCCCTTGGTCGTCGGTCTAAAGAAAATTTACTGCTCTCTGTCTCCTCTCGTGGCGCCAGGTGAAGCTTAGGCTTGCAATTGCCGAAGTTTAGATGGAGATATTTTGTCTTAGTTCTGGTGTCCTTGGCTACAGTTGTGAACGTAATGGAAGGCTGGATGCAGTATGCGATGCGCCTGCTGTATGTAGTAGCTTGTACCCCATGTCAGAAAGTAGGAAAAGCTTCTGTCTTGTTCCTCTCCTAGTCACTCTGCTTACATTGTCCATCATGCCTCATGTCCATCAACTATGTACCTAGTGTATTATCCTTGACGTACTTGTCTTTTATATGTAAGCTTGTAATAAAATATGAAATTCCTCTACTTTGGTAGTACACAATAGAATGCGTCTCCCTGCGTGGAGCAGAGTCAGTGGACGGAACACTTTAAACTCTAATAGCGGTGGACGGTCCACCTTAAAAATCGTAGTAGTTAGATAAATTGTCTACCTCCTATAATCTTGTATTTAATATTTGTTATAACAAAAGGTGTTACATATCACTTTAAAAGCCGGTCGGCTTTGCCAAAAAAAACTTAGTACATTTTACTTTCTTTCTTCCATCCCCAGATTTACATAAAGGCATGTGATTTAGGAATCGTAAACTATATGCAATTCAAATCCTAGTTTTATTTATAAAATAGTGGGGTTTAAAGCTATAACATACTTGTAATCCAAATCCTTGTATTTATATAAAAATTATAGAAACTTAAAAGAAGTGAAATAGAACTAGAATATTATATATAATTCACAAATAAGTCTCTTTTGTTTATTAAAGTAATCAGAAATCCAAGGTTACAAGTCTTACTATGATATATTTTGTAGTTTCCAACTTTATATGTAAATCCTATTTTTGTATCTTTCGTGCTGTGTTATGGATTGTAGGGAAAAGCTTTGTAAATTTATTATTGGGTGCAGGTTGACATTAATGTGTTATTTAGTGCGTTATTTCATGTATCCATGTATTATAAATATGTATTAATCGCTTAGAAATTATGTCATTTGAATGAAATCTCCCCATTACGAAATTAATTTATGTGTGCTTGTGTGTATTACTGGCCTATACTTAGTATTTAATGACATGGGAACACGAGGTAAACCCCTTCTTGTAGTATAAGTCTGCTTGAACAACCCAGCTACCAGCAATTGTAAAAAATTGGGTTAAAATAAGACATTCAATGCCATAGGCCATTTAACGTTGTGAATGTCTGCTTTTAGAGTTAGGTATTAAGTGGTTGATCCACCTTTTACACACATTAAATGATTAGGGATCGCCCCTTTTCTTATGCATTTATCGTTAGCAGTATGGGCAGTAGTTATTGGATCGGCCCTTATTAGATACTATGTGAACCATAATTCCGCATCCCCAATCGATGTATTAAATGGTCTTGAAATTGAGTAGGTAGATCTTCAAAAGTTGTCTGCTTTCTCTATGGTAACTAGGTGAGGGTCCATTTTGGAATAAGTTAGTTAAGCGTTGTCTCACATGTAAGAGAATCGTCCATCTATGCGAAGTATTAAATAACTAAGAGATCACCTTTAGTGTCAACTAGATAGTTACAAGGGGTGTACATGTTATAAGATAGTAAATGGCGAGCTGTCGTCTGCCTTCCAAGACATAAGTGGATGCATACTATCTCCTGCACAATTTTATAAGTGTGTATGTATATATATATATATATATATATATGTATGTATATATATATGTATATATACTGCGATGTCTATCCATAATTAAGTATGATGTGGTTGGATCAATCATTGGATATTAAGCGATCTTAGGATACATCTTGGTACTAAATGATTGTAGGGTCCGCCTCTTTCCAATGTATATATTTGATTAATATACACAATTCGTATTTGTGTGTTAACGCCTTAAACATACGCTTGATAGAATTCACACTTCCCAAGTATAGGTAAAATGGTTAAACTTAATGATTTTATTCATCGGAACTTCTTGTTCTGACCTCTCCTCTTAACAACACATGCTAGGTTGGATGGCTCGAAGTTAGAGCTGGAAGATGGACGGTGTGGCGCTGGTGGCAGTTTATCATTTAGTTACTATTATTATTATGTGTGATATTAGTAGGGATATTTATGATGTACCCACATTTATGACTGTGTAAGAATTGTATTTGACATTTTTATTATGCTTTTATGATATGGGCACATTATTTATTTATTATTATACTTTGTCCATTTCACTGTGAATTCTGATTATATCAGTATGGCTTTGTGAAATTTATTTCCTATAAAAACCAGCGACTCATTTTATAATGGTTCTAAATTCTTACGGGTCTTTTCTGGATCAGAGTTTAAGCCCGTTCCGGGGTAGATTGTTACAATAAGTACTCGATGTATATTGAAAATTTATTGTAAGCATCAATCTAAGCTGCATTAATCATAATATTCTTTGGTTTTATTATGCTAATTAACAAGATTTTCAGTTAATTATTATCATGATGATTGATGACCAAATGCTATTTTAATTTTGGCTTTATGTTTGTCAAAGTGAATATTTAT
This sequence comes from Allium sativum, assembly GCA_030737875.1. Taxonomy (NCBI): domain Eukaryota; kingdom Viridiplantae; phylum Streptophyta; class Magnoliopsida; order Asparagales; family Amaryllidaceae; genus Allium; species Allium sativum. The sequence continues at coordinate 562,267,353 of CM060920.1, read as the reverse complement.
ATTAATATAAGTTTTTATTACTACTTTTAAACTTTGTCATTGGTTTTGGGTTCCATCTCTAGCCAACTCCAACTTGGTTAGAATTAGTGACTTAGTTGTTTATTTGTGTATCACATTAAAACCCGATATAATATGTATTAAGGATATTACTATAACCCGATATACATGTGAAGTTAAAACCTTATTAAATCCTTTAATAGCACCTAGCATTCTTCAACCGCTGCGTTTTTTTAATATAACGCTCTTTAACGGTAGATGTGCATTACGCATAGCTATGTTTCAATATACTCACTAAACAGGGCCTTTAACACCTTTTTTGCAACATTAATATAAAAATGATGATTTGACTATTTCTCTTTTGAACCAAATAACTAAGGTTATGGTAAAGAACTATAATTTTACGACATAAGTACTCGATATAAGTTGGAAAACTATTATATTCACAAAATTTACACTGCATAAATCATTATATAACTTGATTTTGTTATATAATATTAGAAAATAGTTCTTTTTTCCACGTAAATGATACTAAAACGATAATAGAATAACTTAAATATTTGATTTTATATATAATAAAGCATTTTTCATGTCCATTATTTACCACTATAATCTCGTTATAACTTTTTGCACATCCACCACTACGTAACCACTAAGCGCTTTAGTTGCATGGCTATATACATTCATTTTTATTTTCTCTCATCCACTTCTACTCTTTCCACAATATTAAAAATACTTCTGCCACCCATTTTTCTCTTTAATTTCTTTTTATTTTTTATTTTCCAAAGAAAGTGCTTGTTGTTTCAATTTCTAAGAAAAACAATTACAGTTTTGTTGTTTTCTATATATCATTGTCAATTCAAAATCAGGTTTGTCCTTTGGGTACTATTGAATTTTAATATACTATGTTGATGATGAATTAATTTGAATCCACTTTGGAAAAAAACTGAAACCATGGTGAGGACAAAGTGCAAAGTAGTAATTGCTCAAACCAATTAAGAGATTGAAGTGAATTTTTCCTCTAGAATTTGTAGGTATTCAAATATTTTACATAAACCAATAGCAGTGGGGCTTTAAAGTAATTTTTTTAGTTTTCTTTACTATCTTTTTTAAGTAATGTTAAGAAATGTGTCATCGGATATATGGAGCAACACCCCTTATTAAAGTGAATGCTATTCATGTTTAATGCACATGCACTTAATTGTGATATGTACTATATACCTTACAACCGCCAGAAGAAATTATAAAACTGAAGAGATAGACAACGAAAAAGGGTATCTTTCAAAAGATGGCGATTTCAATTTTGAATAAAAAATCAACAAGAGGTTAAATATGTCTCTACTTGCTCCGCTTAGGGTTTTTTCTTCATCATTTCGATGTTTTCAAATGGATACGTTTATGAGAACCTATGAAAACCAACACTTATGATATCTTTTTTAACCATCGATTTGAATGTTTTATAAACATCAAACCAAGAGTACGATTTTGATGGTTTCTTCAAACAAGTCAAATTGGTGGGTTTTTTAATTATCTCGCATGTTTCCTTCCAACTTTACCACTTTGAGTATTTCAAAATTAACCATATAATTTTGCTTTCATATTTCCTACTTTAAAAAGTAAGAACATTTGTGAAAATATATCATAGTACCGATGATACTTCAATGATTTTTTCCGAAGAAACCTAGAAAGTGTAAATTTAATAATAGTAAACATTACTTATTATCTTAATTTTTATATTTCATTTTTAGATTGGAATTGATATTTTCAAGTTAGATCCCCTCTTTCTAAGACATAGTTTTTTTGAATTTATGATAAGGTTTCAGATCTCGGATTTTGGAGAAAATCTCGAGTTTATATCTCGATCGAAATGGACTATATTTAAAACACTTATTACTAAAAATGATGTCAAATCTCGGATTTCTATCTCGGGTGAGATGAGCGAGATTTAAAACCTTGACAACTTCTAACATTTTAATTATGTAGACTTACTTTTTAATAATTGTTTTTGGTGCAACATATGATTTTCATAGAGATAAATTCGTAATTTCACAACTTTAGAATGATTAAATAACTCATGAAAATAAAACTCCTAAACACGGTTTTATATCTTACATAATTGATCCTAGAAATATAGTAAAACAAATGTAGCATTGATGGTTAACACCGGTTCTTCTGAAATCTCTCGTGATCCATACAAAAAACTCTCAAGTAAACAGACAAAGCTTAATCGTTTATATAACACACACACACACACACACGAGTGGGGTTATATGAAATCTCACTTTTGTGGCACACCTTTTGTACCTCAACGAAAGCCACTCATTTATATTCAAATAATGTGTGGGTGAGAGAGAGAGAGTTGGTGAAAGGAGAGAGAAAGAGGACTGTGATGGAAATTAGAAGGGTTAAAGGGGTGTTGCACTACTTGGGGTGCTCTTGAATATATAGTCTATATAGACACGAAATGATGACATGATTAGTGACACAATGAATCTCCACCATTAGGTTTATATATATATATATATATATATATATATATATATATATATATATGAGAAGGATTCTAGAGCACCCCTTTTTTATAGCACCCCATACGCACCTCAATATAGGCCACTTGTTTATATTAAAATAACTGAGTGAGGGGAGAGAGAGAGTTAGTGGGAAGAAAGAGAAACGAGAACGTGGTGGAAATCAGGGGGCTAAAGGGGTGTTGCACTATTCGGGTGCTCTTGATCTTATCTCTCTCCCTCTCTCTCTCTCCACACACACACACACACAGAGACATATATATATATATATATATATATATATATGGGACGAATATTTGAACATAAAATTTTGACATAAATTGAGTGATACAAATTCTCAATCATTGGATCAACTTTTCTTTATATAAGGGATGAAAATCAAGGGGGCAATCCAATGATGGAGATTCAATGTGTCACCAATTATGTTTAATTAGACTTTCTCTTTCTCCCTCTCTCTCTCTCCCTCTTCTTATACACACACACACACACACACACACACACACACATATATATATATATATATATGTTGACCCGCTTTTTGGTCAAAACAGTCACATGTCAAGTTCCTGGTTGACGACGCGCTCGAAATCGAGTTAAAATAGATTTCATTCTTGGAATCAACATCGATACAGTCGCGTCTAGCAAACGCGTGTCGATCGCTCAAAAAGGCTTGCGTGCACCATTCCGATCACCTAAAATTGCTTGCGCGAACTCAGTAGCACTGGATCAGCGACTTTGGCAAATCCCAAGTTCGGCACTACAAAATAGATGGATCAACACATCTCGATCAAGCAAAACAGCTTGCACACCTCAGCACGATCAGCAAGTATTTCAGATTTGGCACACTCGCATGGCATCGCGAAACATCGTGATCGGCATGGTGTGATCACCCTAAAACATAGGCATGCACCAGCCACGACACCATTCAGATTTGGCAAAGAAGCCTCGGCAAGATATGTTCAGAAAATTCGTATCCCTTGGGATACGTATTCGTATCCCTCTCGGGATGCAAATTTGTATCCCATCCGGGTTACGAAATTCGTATCCCTGTGGGTTACGAATTCCCTCAACATGAAGCTTGCGCCGGCAAGCTTTCCACCCGCACGACCCCTCACTTTCACACGCCCGCATCGTGGCTTCTTCGCTTGACATTTGGCAAAGCGGGACACGAATTTGACCATACGAAATCCCTAGATTGCATCAGCTGGATCGGCCTTCCTCTCTGGATCGCATTGCATCCCATGATGCGAATTCTAGGAGGCGATGTGAAATGGGGATGCGTTTTCCCCGTGTTTGCCATGGCAAATAGAAGCACATGCGGATCACCATATTTTAGCCAAGCGGCTTGGAGTGCGCAACGTTTTCTGGAATGTGAAATTACCCCTAGCCTGGGGATGCGAAAATGCCAAAGCGACTTGGCAAAACTGAAATGCACGAGCGGATCACGTATTTCTAGCTGATTGGCGTGCAACGATCACTGTTTTTCAACATACCAGCCTGTGATGCGATTTTTTGTAAAGAAGCACGATTTTTGGCTAAGTTTTCGAGATGCGAAATTCGGGCTGATGCTTACAAACCTCACCTATAAATACCCCTTGCTTAGCATTCTAAATAGTTGGCATTTTTGGACTTTGGCTACACTTCGGCATACAGTATTAGAGCTCCAAGACACCATTAATGACTATCATCATCATCATCTCCATGACTTTTGGACATCTCTTGGACTTGTAAACTTCACATAGACGTTTGTCTACAACTTTTTGACATTCACTTGGACTGTTGGCTTGCTTTTGGACATATTTGGACTTTCTTGGACATTGAAGCTATTTTTTGGATATTTTTGCTCACACCAACACACTTTGGCTCAGCACATAAGAAGAGCACTTTGGTCAAAGTTTATAAGTAACAAGATATTTGTTGTTCTATTATACAACTTTGTACATTTAAATTGTCCGAATTTGGATAAACATTGTAATCGACAAATCTATGATGAATAATTACTATAAAGTGGACGTAAGTATTAATGTCGAATCACTATAAAAGTTGTGCATCTCTTTACATTTCTCGTACTTTGGATGTTTGGATTGTTAGTTTACTATCAAAATAACACTTAGGAGTTGGCATGCGCAAATAACCAATTTTCCACGTCAATGCTTTGGCACGCCAGGAAGGGGGCGCAACAACTTCGACTTTTGCTGTCGGTTTTGGCTCTCGAATTTGATTACAGATTTCAACTTCGGCCTTGACTTCAGTTTTTGTTATCGGATTCATTCTCGGATTTACTCGGAATTCTCCCAGATTCCGCCATGGTTAAAAGGAAAATATTAGCTCGCTCGGAAGAAGCAGAGATGGAAGAAAGTCAGGAAATTTCCTCGATCGAACATCCATTAAATTACGTCACTCGAGACGACATCGCAGGAGTCGTCAAGGATTTAACTAAGGACCCCACTTCTCGCTTGGAACAACAAAAGGAACATTTCTGCCGATAGGAAACTAATATGAGCACTCTTCTCGCTCAACTCAAAGGGATTAAGAGGCGGTCGAGCCAAGGTAGCATGCTTGGAACAAGTGCTAGTATTCCGCAAGGATTAGCTCGGAGCTTGGGGCAATTCCCGAAGAGCAACCCCGTGTCGACACCAGTGTTATCACGGCGAGCGACTAGTCGACAAGTCGGTCTTGAGTCAGCGACTGGGACTCACGACTTGGATTTTGTTAATATGTCGGGCAACTGAAATGACTAGGAGCGACTAGTCGACTAGTCAGACGATTAGGCAGTTCGACTTAACTGACTGGTTTTAAATTGGGTTCAAAACCAAAGAAAAAAAGAAAAATAAACAGGTCAGCAGAGATAACTGAAATCAAATTACGCTTTCGAACCAAAAACAACACAGCGAATTGAGGAAAAAGGAAAGTTCGAATAAACCCTAACCGAAAATCTCGTGTCGCCGCTGCTCCTGCCGTCGCCGCTCCTCCATTGAAGCCGCCTCCTCTCTCCAGTTTATCCACAACTTGAGCTGCTACTGTTTTTTTGTTTTCGTTCCTTTTTTTTATTTTCGTACCTTTTTTATTTCCTGTTAGCAGTTTTTTGCATTCGAACAAAAAAACAGCGTAGATGTATAGATGTATCTGAGTGTTTTATTTTTCCGTTTGTTTTTTCTTAAAACTTCCTGTTAGTTAGCTGTTGTTTAATTACCTGCTATTGTTTTTCTTCATTAAATTAGTTGCTGCCGTTTAATTACCTGCTACTGTTTTTCTTAATTAAATTAGATGCTGCTGTTTTTTAGATGTTGTTTTTAATTTAGCTATTGACATTTTAAATTAGCTACTGTTTATAATTTAAGAAGCAATGAGGTATGTTAGTACATGTTTGAATTTTTATGCATATGTATTAGACAGAAATTTATAATTATGTATATGTGTATGTATATATTTATTTATCAACTAGTTTCGACTAGTCCACTAGTCGAC